>CP106729.1:130431670-130740504 GCA_025506655.1 Gossypium rotundifolium | reverse complement strand
GGATCAAGTTAGTGAAACATCTCGAGTTTGGATTGCAATCGCTAAACATATGGTACTAAAGTCTTCGAGATTGAGGAGGTGGTCGTGATAGGGGAGCGAAGGGATTACTTATCCAACGTAATCTTAGCATTAAGGGCCGAGAAGCTGGTTCGCAAAGGTTGCGAGGTGTTCCTAATTATGTTAGCACATCTGATGTTAAAGGTTTGTCTATTGGGGATCTCAGGACAATAAAAGAGTTTTCAGATGTATTTCTTGAGGAGCTTCTGGGGTTTCCACCAAACCGTAATGTTGAATTCGACATTGAGCTTATATTGGGAATGGCTCCGGTGTCCATCTCCCCTTATAGGATGGCGCCGAAAGAGTTGGTAGAATTAAAGGCTCAGATCCAAGATGATGCGAGCACGCCCGGGGCATCCAACATTTTTCAACATGACGAGGTCGAATCATTGAGACCAAGAGCCGTGAAGCTCATGTGCATCTTCATGCACTTCCAAATTGAGCGGATTAGCTTATTCTAGCTCAATTTGAGCTCACTCGAGCTCACTCTAGCTCATTGAGCTGATTCGTTAATTTTTAAGACTTTAAATAAATTGAGTAGCTAATTTATTAATTTTTCTAAAGCAATTAAAATGTGTCCAAATAATTAATTTAGTGTTGGACTTAATTTCTCTAAGCCTAAATTAATTTATCACATTTTATTACATGTTTTTAAGATGTTTGGTTTTAAAATTAAATGTGCGATTTTTAGTTAATTAAATTGTCACGAAAGTTCAATGTGTACTAATGGTGTCTTTAGTTTGTCTAAAACGTCCTTGATGTGTCCAAAGCATGTTTTTAATGTTATTCATCTGATTTAGGTTGATTTAATGTGGATTCATGGCCTTTGTAGGTTCAAATAACCTTTGAGAGGAATTAATGAAGATACATGCACCTAGGTGCAATGTACCTAGTCGAATGTATCATGAATCTTGTAGATACATGGGACGGCTGGAAGCATGCATGTTGCTGCTCATTTTGGTCCTTCAAGACACCACGTTCAGCCATGAATCAAAGGCCCTTCAAGTTTCCCAAGGTGCAGCCAGAATGTACCTAGCATTAAAGTGAGATGCATGCACCTTAAATGCATTGTATGTGGCCGAATGCACCAATGAACTTTGGTAGATGCATGGACAGATGAACCAAGATTAAATGCTGCTGATTTTTGACTTATTAAGGTGCCTATTAGTTTGGAAAGAGAGTTCAATTGAAGACACATTCATGGAAGAGACAAATGCATGAATTTCAAGATACATCAAATGGCTGAGTGCATGAATGACCAACTACATGAATTATTTTGATTCATGGATTCTCCCAAGTGACCATTCGGCCAAGAGACACCTTTTGGAAGCCCATATCAATGCATGGCCGAATTTGTGCATGTCCACTCACCTCCCCATGCATTCATCCATCCAAGTGCATTTTACTTACAAATGAAGCAAGACTTTTGGAAGCACATTAACCGAATCTAGCAAGACCATTGGCCTACCAAATTCATTCATCTTGCCAAGGAAATTGTACCATCTAGAAGGTGATTCTTTGCCTCCTCAAATCAGCCGAATTTGGCAAGCACCCAAGGACCACATTCGGCCACTCCAAGCCAAGCAACTCAAAGGATCTCTTCTAGACTTTTCTAGCATTTTCTAGTTTAAATTTTACTTAGTTTTTAAGTTGTTTGGATGACTATTCAGCTAGCTCTCATGTAGCCTATAAATACCTTGTTACTTTTCATTTGAGGACAGTTTTATGAACCTTTATAAAATTTATGAACTTTTGTTCATCGAGTGAGATTATCTCCTCTCTACCTTTCGTACGAGTTTCGATCCCGACTTATCAAGCTTGCTTGTGGCGTCAATCGCATTTCTTTCCATTTTATTATACCAATGGTTCTTATCTTTATAGATAACGGGTCTTGGTCCGCCATCAATTTCCATCATCCACCTTAAACAAGTATAGAAATCGGGTGACACTCGTTAGTGTTAAATCATTTTGTGTTTAATCCTATTTTCATTTCCACCAATTATCTCTATTCATCCTTAAACCAAAATTCCAACTTTCTTTCTTTCCATCCTAAGTCGAACCTATCCATTTACCTTCTATCTATTTCTTAAAACCAATTCACTTAAAAGCTTCAAAGAACTCTTCCATATTTTCTCATTATTACCCGGCTTGATTTCCTCCTCGTGACGATCGGGCAACTTAAATACATTTCGACTCTCCCGAGGCGTAAATCGTATCATCCGTATCGAGCTATAAAACGAGGAATTTTGACTACGACGAGAACCCAAATAGGTTTGTAAGTGAAAAAATTCAAAAAAAATTTGTAAGTTGTAATTTTGTTCTTGTATTTCAATATATTGTATGTGAAGTGAAAAAAATTGAAAAAAAACAAAAATTGAAAAAAAAATATACAAGTGAAAAAAAGTGTGGTGAAAAAAAAAAAAAAGGGTTTGTGGAAATTTTTTTTTTTAAGTATTACTTTGTTCTTCTTCTTCTACCCCCCAAAAAATTTTTCCTTGTTCAACGGACCCGGAGCTAAATTTTTTTCTTTTGTTCAACCTACCCTATACCCGACATCTTCCCTTGTTAGCCACTTTGAAGCCGCCCTCAAGCCACGATGAGTCTTTCAAAATGAAGTACTAAATTGTGAGACGAGATAGAGCGGTAAAAGGCACGAGTGAAATCATCAAAGAAAAGACATCATACGAGTTAAACACGAGTGTGAGTGATTTTCTTCTGAAAGTGACTCGTGAGGATTTTGTGGTAAGGTATTTTCTCTTTCTATCTATTTTCTTTTGTATAACGATTTTATTTTCAGCAATAAACATGTTTCAAGAAGAACTCTCCACCGATGACTTTCAATTTTTGGTGAACGAAATGGACCGAATGCTCGAGAAAAAGTTAAGTCCAATACAAAGGCGTTTGGACTGAGCGGAGGAAAAATTTCGACGAAAGCACACTACAACGAGACGAGAAACGGATCAACGACCATCTCAGAGACCCATCTTCAATGATTATTCAAGAAAAGAATTTCGACATGACTACCATTCATCATCGACTTCAAGATCAAGAGACTTCTATCAAGATTCGTCTTCATCAAGAAGTTCATTTGATATATATGAGAACATTGCTTCAATCTTGGAGTCTAATCCTTGTATTTTTGAATCTTTTGAATCATCTTCTTGTTGTACTCACAATGTAAGAGAAAGCCCAAAAGAAAAAGAGAAAGAATTTGAAAAAGAGATCATGAGAGAAAAAGAAATCGAGAAAAAAGAAAATGAAGAAAGAAACATTGAAAAAGAATGTGAGAACAAAAAAATAGAAAAGAAAATTGAAATTGAGAAAAACATTGAGAAAGAAAGTGAGAAAGAAAAGATGTTGAAAAAAATCGAGAGAAAAGAATGAACAAGAAAAGCAAGAAAAAAGAGTGATTTTTGACTAACTCTTCTGATATCCGTTCTTCTTCTATTTCTTCGCTTCGTGTTTTGAGGAACCAAATGATGACTATCAACTTCACTATCTTCCCGACGAGCGACGCTTCCAATTGGTTGAAAAAGGTAAGATGGAACCGCTCTGGCAAGGTAAGGAAGGTAAGTGTTTTGAAATGATCCCGTCCCTGCCAAATCCTTCTAAAAATTATGATTATGTGGATAGCTTCGTTGATTGCCATTTTTTGATTAACTATGACAACTTAAATGATGGTAAGACGAGTCTATTTCAAGAAAATCATTGCGTTACAAATTGTGACGGTGGTGAGACGTATAATCAACGAGTGCAAGACGCGTCAAGGTATGACGATGACTTTTCTCTTAATTCTCATTTGTTTGATTGTGGTTTTTACGAGAATTGTTCATTGTCCAATGTGGAATCGTTGAGTTTCTGTAAATCTATTTTGAAGCACGTCAAGAGCTTTGATTGTTCGATCTTGAACTTACATATTTCCTTTTGGTTTAACAAATTTGATTTTTTGAAACCAATGCCACATTCCATTTTAAGTAATCAAACACATGTTTTTAAACCGGGAATATGTCCTGATTTGTCTTATGAAAAATTCAAGTATCATGCGGTATGTTTGAAAGAATTTCATCACTTCGATACTTGTCTTTTAATTAAGGTAACGAAATTTGTTAACTTTTTGTTTAATTTGTATTCGTTCCTTAAACAAATCTTGTGGTTGTACTTGCGATTTACAATCCATTTGCGAGTTGTTGACTCAAACGCAAAGCTTCAATTATATTACATGCCTACGGAGAGAAGGTTTGTAATGCTTGAACAAGGTAAGAATGATCTTTGTCCTTCTATGCATAAAGGTATGATTTCGAACTTGTTGACACGCTTTTACTCCTTTCGGATGGTGAAAAGCTTTATGCTGTTGATTTCGTTATTGTGAAACATTTAGATCATTACATGCTTAATCGCTTCTTTTACGCCCATTTATGATCTATTTGTTTTCTCGATGAATAATGAGAGGATTCTTACGCTTGATAATTTTGATAGTTTTCTTGTGAAAGAATCCATCTTGAGTTACTTTGAGATGTTTTCGTTCTCTTGAAAGTTAATAGAACACATGATGCCGATTTCATTTTGATAAATCATTTAGATCATGAATTGTTTGAATGTGATATTCGCTTAATGATGGTCTACCTATTTCAATGATTGACAAAAGAATTTGTATCATCCGTATCATCGTGTGTTTGATAAATTTTGTAATTCATGTGTGAGTAATATAGTATATCGTTCAATGCAAGAATTGGTTGATCAATTTCGTGTGCCATATGCGTTTTCTTCATTACCTACTTGTGACGAATATATCTATCATTTGACATGTTATTCACGTGAAATCTTTGACTTGTGGTATTCCTTTGAATCAAATGCATGTCATGAAGCTTATTCTATTAATTTCCAAATATTTGATAAGGCTTTGTTCATTTTATATGATAAAATGTTTATGCCCATTTGCATGCCATTTATTTGTTTTGTTTTGCTTATATTTGGCTTGCAAGAATGTTTGCTAACTTATGGTTATCTTTTTCAGGTAACGCCATTATCATCCGTCCCGTTTGATTGAGGAAAATTGAACAAGGAGAATTTTGTTCAAGGAAATCAAGAGTTCGATTCGAGGAAGAATCGCCTTGAAGAGGGAGGGATGATGCAGCACGCCTGGGCATCCAACATTTTCAACATGACGAGCTCGAATCATTGAGACCAAGAGCCGTGAAGCTCATGTGCATCTTCATGCACTTCCAAATTGAGCGGATTAGCTCATTCTAGCTCAATTTGAGCTCACTCGAGCTCACTCTAGCTCATTGAGTGATTCGTTAATTTTAAGACTTTAAATAAATTGAGTAGCTAATTTATTAATTTTTCTACAGCAATTAAAATGTGTCCAAATAATTAATTTAGTGTTGGACTTAATTTCTCTAAGCCTAAATTAATTTATCACATTTTATTACATGTTTTAAGATGTTTGGTTTTAAAATTAAATGTGCGATTTTAGTTAATTAAATTGTCACGAAAGTTCAATGTGTACTAATGGTGTCTTTAGTTTGTCTAAAACGTCCTTGATGTGTCCAAAGCATGTTTTTAATGTTATTCATCTGATTTAGGTTGATTTAATGTGGATTCATGGCCTTTGTAGGTTCAAATTAACCTTTGAGAGGAATTAATGAAGATACATGCACCTAGGTGCAATGTACCTAGTCGAATGTATCATGAATCTTGTAGATACATGGGACGGCTGGAAGCATGCATGTTGCTGCTCACTTTGGTCCTTTAAGACACCACGTTCAGCCTTGAATCAAAGGCCCTTCAAGTTCCCCAAGGTGCAGCCGAATGTACCTAGCATTAAAGTGAGATGCATGCACCTTAAATGCATTGTATGGGGCGAATGCACCAATGAACTTTGGTAGATGCATGGACAGATGAACCAAGATTAAATGCTGCTGATTTTGACTTATTAAGGTGCCTATTAGTTTGGAAAGAGAGTTCAATTGAAGACACATTCATGGAAGAGACAAATGCATGAATTTCAAGATACATCAAATGGTCGAGTGCATGAATGACCAACTACATGAATTATTTTGATTCATGGATTCTCCCAAGTGACCATTCGCCAAGAGACACCTTTTGAAGCCCATATCAATGCATGGCCGAATTTGTGCATGTCCACTCACCTCCCCATGCATTCATCCATCCAAGTGCATTTTACTTACAAATGAAGCAAGACTTTGGAAGCACATTAACCGAATCTAGCAAGACCATTGGCCTATCAAATTCATTCATCTTGCCAAGGAAATTGTACCATCTAGAAGGTGATTCTTTGCCTCCTCAAATCAGCCGAATTTGGCAAGCACCCAAGGACCACATTCGGCCACTCCAAGCCAAGCAACTCAAAGGATCTCTTCTAGACTTTTCTAGCATTTTCTAGTTTAAATTTTACTTAGTTTTTAAGTTGTTTGGGTGACTATTCGGCTAGCTCTCATGTAGCCTATAAATACCTTGTTACTTTTCATTTGAGGACAGTTTTATGAACCTTTATAAAATTTATGAACTTTTGTTCATTGAGTGAGATTATCTCCTCTCTACCTTTCGTACGAGTTTCGATCCCGACTTATCAAGCTTGCTTGTGGGGTCAATCGTACTCTTTCCATTTTATTATACCAATGGTTCTTATCTTTATAGATAACGGGTCTTGGTCCGCTATCGAATTTCCATCATCCACCTTAAACAAGTATAGAAATCGGGGTGACACTCGTTAGTGTTAAATCATTTCGTGTTTAAGTCCTATTTTCATTTCCACCAATTATCTCTATTCATCCTTAAACCAAAATTCCAACTTTCTTTCTTTCCATCCTAAGTTTAACCTATCCATTTACCTTCTATCTATTTCTTAAAACCAATTCACTTAAAAGCTTCCGCAACTCTTCCATATTTTCTCATTATTACCCGAAGGCTTGATTTCCTCCTCATGAGACGATCGGGCAACTTAAATACATTTTGACTCTCCCGAGGCGTAATCGTATCATCCGTATCGAGCTATAAAAACGAGGAATTTTGACTACGATGAGAAGTCAAATAGGTTTGTAAGTGAAAAAAATTTAAAAAAAAAATTGTAAGTTGTAATTTTCGTTCTTGTATTTCAATATATTGTATGTGAAGTGAAAAAAAAATTGAAAAAAAAACGAAAATTGAAAAAAAAATATACAAGTTAAAAAAAAAGTGTGGTGAAAAAAAAAAAGGGTTTGTGGAAATTTTTTTTTTTTAAGTATTACTTTGTTCTTCTTCTACCCCCCCAAAAAATTTTTCCTTGTTCAATGGACCCGAAGCCAAATTTTTTTCTTTTGTTCAACCTACCCTATACCCGACATCTTCCCTTGT
Source organism: Gossypium rotundifolium (assembly GCA_025506655.1). NCBI lineage: Eukaryota > Viridiplantae > Streptophyta > Magnoliopsida > Malvales > Malvaceae > Gossypium > Gossypium rotundifolium. The sequence continues at coordinate 130,733,091 of CP106729.1, read as the reverse complement.
TAGCCACTTTGAAGCCGACCCTCAAGCCACGATGAGTCTTTCAAAACGAAGTACGAAATTGTGAGACGAGATAGAGCGGTAAAAGGCACGAGTGAAATCATCAAAGAAAAAGCCATCATACGAGTTAAACACGAGTGTGAGTGATTTTCTTTGCGTGTGACTCGTGAGGATTTTGTGGTAAGGTATTTTCTCTTTTCTATCTATTTTCTTTTGTATAACGTATTTTATTTTCAGCAATAAACATGTTTCAACAAGAACTCTCCACCGATGACTTTCAATTTTTGGTGAACGAAATGGACCGAATGCTCGAGAAAAAGTTAAGTCCAATACAAAGGCGTTTGGACCGAGCGGAGGAAAAATTTTGACGAAAGCACACTACAACGAGACGAGAAACGGATCAGCGACCATCTCAGAGACCCATCTTCAATGATTATTCAAGAAAAGAATTTCGACATGACTCCCATTCATCATCGACTTCAAGATCAAGAGACTTCTATCAAGATTCGTCTTCATCAAGAAGTTCATTTGATATATATGAGAACATTGCTTCAATCTTGGAGTCTAATCCTTGTATTTTGAATCTTTTGAATCATCTTCTTGTTGTACTCACAATGTAAGAGAAAGCCCAAAAGAAAAGAGAAAGAATTTGAAAAGAGACCATGAGAGAAAAGAAATCGAGAAAAAGAAAAGAAGAAAGAAACATTGAAAAGAATGTGAGAACAAAAAATAGAAAAGAAAATTGAAATTGAGAAAACATTGAGAAAGAAAGTGAGAAAGAAAAGATGTTGAAAAAATCGAGAGAAAAGAATGAACAAGAAAAGCAAGAAAAAAGAGTGATTTTTGACAACTCTTCGGATATCTGTTTTCTTCTATTTCTTCGTTTCAGGTTTTTGAGGAACCAAACGATGACTATCAACTTCACTATCTTCCCGACGAGCGACGTTTCCAATTGGTTGAAAAAGGTAAGATGGAACTACCTACGCCGGAAGGTAAGGAAGGTAAGTGTTTTGAAATGATCCCGTCTCTGCTAAATCCTTCTAAAAATTGTGATTATGTGGATAGCTTCGTTGATTGCCATTTTTTGATTAACTATGACAACTTAAATGATGGTAAGACGAGTCTATTTCAAGAAAATCATTGCGTTACAAATTGTGACGGTGGTGAGACGATAAATCAACGAGTGCAAGACGCGTCCAAGGTATGACGATGACTTTTCTCTTAATTCTCATTTGTTTGATTGTGGTTTTTACGAGAATTGTTCATTGTCCAACGTGGAATCGTTGAGTTTCAGAATCTATTTTGAAGCACGCCAAGAGCTTTGATTGTTCGATCTTGAACTTACATATTTCCTTTTGGTTTAACAAATTTGATTTTTGAAACCAATGCCACATTCCATTTTAAGTAATCAAACACATGTTTTTAACCCGGGAATATGTCCTGATTTGTCTTATGAAAAATTCAAGTATCATGCGGTATGTTTGAAAGAATTTCATCACTTCGATACTTGTCTTTTAATTAAGGTAACGAAATTTGTTAACTTCTTGTTTAATTTGTATTCGTTCCTTAAACAAAACTTGTGGTTGTACTTGCGATTTACAATCCATTTGCGAGTTGTTGACTCAAACGCAAAGCTTCAATTATATTACATGCCTACGGAGAGAAGGTTTGTAATGCTTGAACAAGGTAAGAATGATCTTTGTCCTTCTACGCATAAAGGTATGATTTCGAACTTGTTGACACGCTTTTACTCCTTTCGATGGTGAAAAGCTTTATGCTGTCGATTTCGTTATTGTGAAACATTTAGATCATTACATGCTTAATCGCTCTTTTCTCGCCCATTTATGATCTATTTGTTTTCTAGATGAATAATGAGAGGATTCTTACGTTTGATAATTTTGATAGTTTTCTTGTGAAAGAATCCATCTTGAGTTACTTTGAGATGTTTTCGTTCTCTTCGAAAGTTAATAGAACACATGATGCCGATTTCATTTTGATAAATCATTTAGATCATGAATTGTTTGAATGTGATATTCTGCTTAATGATGGTCTACCTATTTCAATGATTGACAAAAGAATTTGTATCATCTGGTATCATCGTGTGTTTGATAAATTTTGTAATTCATGTGTGAGTAATATAGTATATCGTTCAATGCAAGAATTGGTTGATCAATTTCGTAGCTATATGCTTTCTTCATTACCTACTTGTGACGAATATATCTATCATTTGACATGTTATTCACGTGAAATCTTTGACTTGTGGTATTCCTTTGAATCAAATGCATGTCATGAAGCTTATTCTATTAATTTCCAAATATTTGATAAGGCTTTGTTCATTTTATATGATAAAATGTTTATGCCCGTTTGCATGCCATTTATTTGTTTTGTTTTGCTTATATTTGGCTTGCAAGAATGTTTGCTAACTTATGGTTATCTTTTTCGTGTAACGCCATTATCATCCGTCCTGCTTGATCGAGGAAAATTGAACAAGGAGAATTTTGTTCAAGGAAATCAAGAGTTCGATTCGAGGATGAATCGCCTTGAAGAGGGAGGGATGATGCAGCACGCCTGGGCATCCAACATTTTTCAACATGACGAGCTCGAATCATTGAGACCAAGAGCCGTGAAGCTTATGTGCATCTTCATGCACTTCCAAATTGAGCAGATTAGCTCATTCTAGCTCAATTTGAGCTCACTCGAGCTCACTCTAGCTCATTGAGCTGATTCGTTAATTTTTAAGACTTTAAATAAATTGAGTAGCTAATTTATTAATTTTTCTACAGCAATTAAAATGTGTCCAAATAATTAATTTAGTGTTGGATTCTCTAGGCCTAAATTAATTTATCACATTTTATTACATGTTTTTAAGATGTTTGGTTTTAAAATTAAATGTACAGATTTTTAGTTAATTAAATTGTCACGAAAGTTCAATGTGTACTAATGGTGTCTTTAGCTTGTCTAAAACGTCCTTGATGTGTCCAAAGCATGTTTTTAATGTTATTCATCTGATTTAGGTTGATTTAATGTGGATTCATGGCCTTTGTAGGTTCAAATTAACCTTTGGAGAGGAATTAATGAAGATACATGCACCTAGGTGCAATGTACCTAGCCGAATGTATCATGAATCTTGTAGATACATGGGACGGCTGGAAGCATGCATGTTGCTGCTCATTTTGGTCCTTCAAGACACCACGTTCAGCCATGAATCAAAGGCCCTTCAAGTTCCCCAAGGTGCAGCCGAATGTACCTAGCATTAAAGTGAGATGCATGCACCTTAAATGCATTGTATATGGCCGAATGCACCAATGAACTTTGGTAGATGCATGGACAGATGAACCAAGATTAAATGCTGCTGATTTTTGACTTATTAAGGTGCCTATTAGTTTGGAAAGAGAGTTCAATTGAAGACACATTCATGGAAGAGACAAATGCATGAATTTCAAGATACATCAAATGGCTGAGTGCATGAATGACCAACTACATGAATTATTTTGATTCATGGATTCTCCCAAGTGACCATTCGCCAAGAGACACCTTTTGAAGCCCATATCAATGCATGGCTGAATTTGTGCATGTCCACTCACCTCCCCATGCATTCATCCATCCAAGTGCATTTTACTTACAAATGAAGCAAGACTTTTGGAAGCACATTAACCGAATCTAGCAAGACCATTGGCCTACCAAATTCATTCATCTTGCCAAGGAAATTGTACCATCTAGAAGGTGATTCTTTGCCTCCTCAAATCAGCCGAATTTGGCAAGCACCCAAGGACCACATTCGGCCACTCCAAGCCAAGCAACTCAAAAGGATCTCTTCTAGACTTTTCTAGCATTTCTAGTTTAAATTTTACTTAGTTTTTAAGTTGTTTGATGACTATTCTGCTAGCTCTCATGTAGCCTATAAATACCTTGTTACTTTTCATTTGAGGACGCTTTTATGAACCTTTATAAAATTTATGAACTTTTGTTCATCGAGTGAGATTATCTCCTCTCTACCTTTCGTACGAGTTTCGATCCCGACTTATCAAGCTTGCTTATGGCGTCAATCATACTCTTTCCATTTTATTATACCAATGGTTCTTATCTTTATAGATAACGGGTCTTGGTCCGCCATCGAATTTCCATCATCCACCTTAAACAAGTATAGAAATCGAGGTGACACTCGTTAGTGTTAAATCATTTCTGTGTTTAAGTCCTATTTTTCATTTCCACCAATTATCTCTATTCATCCTTAAACCAAAATTCCAACTTTCTTTCTTTCCATCCTAAGCCGAACCTATCCATTTACCTTCTATCTATTTCTTAAAACCAATTCACTTAAAAGCTTCCGCAACTCTTCCATATTTTCTCATTATTACCCAAAGGCTTGATTTCCTCCTCGTAGACGATCGGGCAACTTAAATACATTTCGACTCTCCCGAGGTGAAATCGTATCATAAGAGTTACTGGATCGAGGATTCATCCGACCGAGTGTGTCTCCTTCGGGAGCACTTGTACTGTTCGTAAAGAAGAAGGATGGTTCAATGCGCATGTACATTGATTATCGTCAATTGAATAAGCTGACGATTAAGAACAAGCACCCGTTACCAAGAATAGACGATCTGTTTGATCAGCTGCGAGGAGTCGCAATTTTCTCTAAGATAGATCTTAGATCAAGGTACCATCAGCTAAGGGTTAAGGAGGCAGATTTGTACAAGACTACATTCCAGACTCGTTATGGACATTACGAGTTTCTGGTCATGCCATTTGGGTTAACGAATGCACCAGCTGCTTTTATGGATATGATGAACCGGGTCTTTCAACCCTACTTAGACCGGTTCGTGGTGGTATTTATAGATGATATTCTGGTGTATTCAAGAACTGAGGAGGAGCATGATTCACATCTTCGAGTTGTCCTACAAATATTGAGGGAGAAGCAACTTTATGCCAAATTCAGCAAGTGCGAGTTCTGGCTGAAAGAGGTGACATTTTTGGGGCATGCCATGTCTGCCGAAGGGATTAGGGTTGATCAGCGAAAGGTTGAGGCCGTATTAGATTGGAAGCCACCAAAGTCGGTATTTGAGATTCGAAGCTTTTTGGGTTTGGCCGGGTATTACAGACTGTTTATTGAGGGGTTTTCACTGATTGCTACACCCCTAACTAAGTTACTGCGTAAGGGAGTACCATTTTTGTGGACTGATAAACAGCAGGAGAGTTTTGGGAAACTGAAGAAGATTTTGACTGAAGCCCCGGTACTAATTCAGCCAAAGGCTGGAAAGGAATTCATTTTTTATTGTGATTCGTCACACACGAGATTGGGTTGTGTGCTAATGCAAGAGGGTAAAGTGGTGGCATATGCGTCCTGCCAGCTTAGGCTGCACGAGGTGAATTATCCTACTCATGACCTGAAATTAGCTGCGGTGGTTTTTGCACTAAAGATTTGGAGCCACTACTTGTACAGGGAGAAGTCGATCGCTTATACGACCATAAAAGTCTCAAGTACCTCCTTACTCAGAAGGAGTTGAACCTTAGGCAACGAAGATGGATAGATTTGTTTAAAGATTATGATTGCTCGATTGAGTATCATCCGAAAAAAGCTAACGTGGTAGAAGATGCACTGAGCCGTAAAGTTGTGTCTGATTTAAGAGCAATGTTCGCTCGCCTCAGCCTATTTGAGGACGGTAGTCTATTAGCAAAGCTTAAGGTAAAACTGACTTGGATTGGTCAAATCAGAGAAAAGTAGATGTTGGATGAGTCATTGGTTCCTCGTTTCCAACAGGTAAAGAAGAGAGAGACTGTCGATTTTGGGCTGAATAGTGAAGGAGTATTATGCTTTCGTGGAAGAGTTTGTGTACCGAGGGACTCTGAGTTAAGGCAATCGATTCTGTGAGAGGCGCATAGTAGCCCATACGCTATGCATCCTAGTGGAAACAAGTTATACCGAGATCTACGTGAACTGTACTGGTGGCCAGGACTTAAGTGTGAGGCTATCGATTTTGTAAGTAAGTGTTTGACTTGCCAGCAAGTGAAGGCTGAACATCAACTGCCTTCTGGATTACTGCAACCTGTTAAAATCCCACTCTGGAAGTGGAAGAGGATAACCATAGATTTTGTTAGTGGGCTACCCCTGATGCCTACTAAGAAATATTCGGTATGGGTAATTGTTGATCGGCTGACTAAGTCCACCCACTTCATACCATTTCACACCGATTACTCATTGCAGAAGTTGGCAAAGTTGTGCGTGGCAAAAATTGTAAGATTGAAAGGGGTACCAAAGGTTCATCATCTCGGACAGGATCCCAGATTCACATCTCGATTCGAGAGTGTTACCTCAAGCTTTGGGTACAAGCTAGATTTTAGCACTAAGATTTCATCCGCAGTGATCGATGGTCACCGAAAGAGTAATTTAGATTTTGGAAGACATGTTAAGAAGTCATGTGATTGATTTCAAAGGTAGTTGGGAAGACTTTTTGCCATTGGCAGAATTTACTTACAACAATAGCTATCAATCTAGTATTCAGATGGCACCATATGAAGCGTTATATGGTCGTAGGTGTCGTACCCCTACCTGTTGGATAGAATTGGGTGAGCGGCGATTGTTTGGTCTAGAGCTAATTTCTGAAACTGAGGAGAAAGTGAGATTGAACCGTGATCAGTTAAAAGAAGCATCTGACAGGAAGAAGTCATACACTGATTTAAAGCATAAAGAGATTGAGTACTCTATGGGAGATTACATATTCTTGAAGGTCTCACCTTGGAAGAAGATTTTGAGATTTGGACGGAAGGGCAAGTTGAGACCCAGATTCATCGGACCTTACCGGATATTAAAGCATGTAGGACCGATCGCCTATCAGCTGGAGCTGCCTCCTGAGTTAAGTCGTATACATAATGTACTCCACGTTTCTATGCTGAGGCAATACCTTTCTGATCCTTCTCATATAGTACCAGTGGAGGAGATCGAGGTTAGACTTGATCTGACTTTTGAGGGAGAATCGGTGCAGATATTGGATCATGATATTAAGGTGCTGAGAAGAAAATCTATTCAATTAGTCAAGGTGCTTTGGCGTAATCACGGTCCAGAAGAAGCCACGTGGGAGCCTAAGGAGGTGATGCGTCAGCAATACCCTCAGCTCTTCTAGCCAGGTAAATTTTGAGGCTAAAATTTCTTTAAGAGGGGTAGAGTTGTAGCGCCCTAAAAGTTAAGGGTTGTAAATTTTGCTTAAAAGTTAAGGGTTCGAGTTTGAGCCTAGGAAAAAATTAGTTTTTGGCTCTTTAATAGAAAGGGTCATGGTAGAAGGGCTTAAGTATAATTATGTGCATTTAGGAGACACAAGTAGAGCATGTGGTGTGGTGGTATGGCATCAAGTGGAAAGCAAGGAGGATGGGGTTCAATCTCACAGTTTGCAACTAGAGGCTTTTATTTTGTGGCTTGGGAGAGCAAGAGGTAGAGTTGGGAACAAACTCTACAAGGATGGTTGAAGACTTGGTCAACAAGTTTGAATGGGAGGCTAGGAGTGATTCAAGGAGAAGAGAGTGGAGGAAATCAATGAGTTGAGGAGTGAAGGTGTAGTGGCCAAATTTGGGAGTGTGCCTAAGGGGAGATTTCTACCGAGAGGGATAAAGTAGCATTTTGATGACCTTGAAAGTTAGTAGAAACCAAACCCTTTGGCTTTTGGGTGCTTTCTTTTGTTTTCCTCGGTTTTCTTCTAAAGTTTTTTGTGCGCTTTCCTTTACCTCTCGTGCTATTTTCCTTCTTCCTTCTCTTCTTGCTAATAGCATGTTATAAACTTTTCTCACTGTGTTAGCTTTCTCTTGTTGGTCAAACCTACTCTTCTCCCCATATCTCTTCACACTCCATTCGTGTTCCTTTCTTTGCCTCTATGTCTGATAGCTACACTACCTTCTTTTGATTTCTCTTTAGCCGTATACTATTTTCTTCTTAAAACCTTGGTTTTTCCTATTGGCTGAATGTTATAGGACTGAATCTACATAATTTTTAATCCTGAATCTTTTTGCTCTTGGTGGTTGGGGTCGGATCCTGTTGTCGAACAATTGACGATTGTTGTCATTCTTTGGTGTTGGCAAGGGTAGTATAATCCACATGCTTTCTTAATTCGTTGCTAATCTGTATTCTTGTGACATTAGGAGTAAACTTTGGTCTCCCTCTTTTCTCTATGGGGCGAATATTGGATGGATACTAACCCTCTTTATGCATCAAGTATTTCTAGGGACCCGCTTATGCTAGCCAAGGAGCAAGGTGAATCATCATACTTCAGAGGAGGTCACGCCTTATGGTAAGTGAATTTGGTTGAGTATTATATTTCAATATTATGGACTTTCGAGGTGTTGAGATTAACTAATGGTTATTGTTATCATAGGGGCATCGAGGAGTGTTTCATTCAGTAATCCAAAGCAGGTGTGTAATCTCACACCATTGTTATTCTAATATGCAATGTGTTGTGAATCGGCTAAGAGCCAAAATATCGAAAAGTCAGAGTCTCAGCCACTGAGAGCTCTCGAGCGTGCGAGCACTCATAGAGATTAAATCGAGTCAATGGTGTTGGCGATAATTGTTAGGAGTGTCTCGAACTCTCTCTCGCGGAACTAAGGCTATAGTAGGCCTTGTTGAGCGGAAGTGGGCTAAGTGGGCCCAATAGGTTAATGACCCATAGGGGCAAAATCTGTGGTAAGTGCCGAACGATTGATACGGCTGTGAAGTCTGCAGATCCAAGACCAGAAATGGGTTGTTTAGGCTACACGAGCGTGTGGGCCCGTTTAATGAAATTGGATTTTAGGCCCAATTGCACTGCTTTTAACCGTAAATGGAACCTATATCACTCGAGATGCACAGCCATTCTCGAAGGCCATAGATGAGAAAATTACCAAAATACCTTTCACGGGTAAAATTACCGAAATAATCTCGAAGGGAAATTATCGAAATACTCTCAATGGGTGAAATTACTAAACTACCCTCGACAGGTAAAATTACTGGAATACCCCCGTGGGGTGAATTATTGTTTTAACCCCAACTGACCGAATGACTGTTACACCCTTAGTGGTAGACTCATTGATGTAAGAGAATTAATTGTATGACTGATTTTGATTGTGATGCACTCCATACATGAATTAATTATGACATGACATACTGCATTGGGTTGGGTTATAGATTTTGGAGGAGGCACTGTACTGGTGGCTCTGCAACATTATACTGATTTAGTGACTTTTGCCACGTATACTAATTCTGGTGGCTCAGTCACGTATACTGTTATTAGCAGCTCGGCTGCATTCTTGGTGTGTAGAGCTGGGTAGGTTAACTTGGTCCCCTCATGGTGTGTAGGGTTGGTACAGGTGGTGTGATGGTTGGACTGGGTTGGGTTACATATTTGTTTTGCATATCATAGGGCTTCGGCTCAGACTATTACTGAATAGGGCTTCGACCCAGACTGATACTGAATAGGGCTTCGGCCCAGATCATTACTGAATAGGGCTTAGGCCCAGATTGATATTGTATGGGCTTGGGCCTAAACTGTGTTTGTAATAAAAGGATTACACACTGAGTCTCGTAACTCACCCTTTCTCTTTAACTGTGCAGGTAATCCCCAACCTTAGAGGATTTGGGTGTGGCATTCAACCCGATACCATTGGTTCCTATCTTGTTAGATAGTGGGTCACGGTTTTATCCAACTTTCATTTATCCCTCTAAAACGTATAAGATTCAAGTCCTTAATTCCTATTAGGGGTTCTTTCTTGTTTCATCCGACTATCCACTTAACCATCTTTCATCTTTGTTTTTTTAAAACTACTGCCATTTACTTAATCCATCCATTTTTTCCATTTTAAAGCAAGTCGAATGAAACTCCTTCGTAGATGATTAGGCATTTCACATACGACTCGACTCAACCCCGAAGCGGATCGTATCAACTTGTGCATACTCAAGAACGAACAATCAAACCTTTTTACAGTCATCGAAATAAATTTGCACAAATTCAAAGATTTCACACATGGCAGTAATTGGTTCACGAAGTCACCACATTCGAAAAATTTAATCACTTTTCGTGAAAATCCATCATCATGCAAAATCAAATTGGTTTGTCAATAGGAACGAACGATATCAACCACATTCAAAGAGTAGAAATTAATCGGGTGAAAATAAGGGGTTCTTTTAAAACTAAGTCATCAAAAATTATATTGACAAATGTCAAATCAGATTGTCGTGACTCGGTTATGAAAATTTCCTTACCTAGCCTACCTTTGGGCTCGTGTGGGTTGATTTCATCTCCAGCCTTACCTTTTTCGGTCAAGCAAAAATGCCTCTCGTCAAGAAGGTATTTGTAACACCCCAAACCCGGCCTAGAAGTTAGGCCCGAATCTGGCATGTCACATTGAGGTGTTTTTCAAAAACTGTGGTTTCATTGAAAAACCCTTCTTTGATATTAAAAAAACTAAAGTCTCAGTTTGCGTTTGTTTATTATTAATCGACGTTTATTAAAAGTTATTAACTTCAAAACCTCGTTGTTGCGAAAGCTTAATTTAAAATTATGATTTTCGAAGGCGTGTTATCCAAAAATTGAGTTGCGGAAATGCAGTGTTTAGAAAACAATTATCGTTTAGGGAAAAATGGGTTCAACGTTTAGCAGATTTAAAACATAATAAACTAAAAATCTCAAATTAAAAACTAGAATTTAAGAGAGACTTTATTACAACCCAAAAAGAAAACGGTTCAAATAAGGTAGAATAGAATACTAAATTCAAAGCTGCTCGTAGTCTGGTCACCTCCGAGTCCTCCAGTACGTCGAACCGCCTACTGAGGATTACCTAAAACATTTAGTAAAAAGAGGGGGTGAGTTTACAAAAACTCAGTGTGTACAACACTCATCGGTCATAAGGCATGTATCAAGTCAATCCGGGCCTAAGCCTATTACCATAACGGTGGCAATTGGGCCTTAGCCCATAAAAGCCTCAGTTGGGCCTTAACCTATATCAAATGTCACATATCATATTTATCTGGGCCTAAGCCCATCTCAATATTAGAATCCATATATGCAATGCATTAATGCCCATACCAACCCACGCACTGCCTCTCGTCCAACCTCGCATTCTTGTGGGATTTAATCGACCCACCCATCCCTACACTCCTTATGTAGCACCTACAAAGACTAACCAATATTGCAGTAGCCAGTCATATAATTGACTTAAAGCCTTCAGTGGATCAATAGTTGTTAAGCAACCATGCGATCCTATCAGTACTTTCTCCGTATCAATAATCCCATCCCAATGCAACATAATAACACATGAATGCAACATACCATAATAAACATACAATAACGATCATATAACATGTAGAGCATTTTAGTCATTCTACCTTTTAGGGCATAACGGTCATTTTACCCGCTAGGGGTATTTTGGTAATTTTGCAAACTGGGGGCATTTCGGTAATTTTATAAATTTGGGGTATTTTAGTAATTTCGCAAATCGGGGTATTTTAAACAGAGATAACTATGCGAATGGGCCTAGGGCCCATTCTTGGCCCAAATAGCATCAACCCACAAGAATACTCATGATGGCCTCAACTATCGCGTCGAAGCTCCCACACGTGCGATCGCACGCTCATGTGGCTACCATCACCGTGTGACCGGCTTTTCGGCATTTGCTGCTCTACAGCTAGAGTAGTGCGAAATACACACTAGATAGGAATCTGAAGCTGCTAATCCACAATCCGAGCACTCCTCTGCCCAAATGCCCACCAAGGTATGCTTACTCTCCTCACAGATGGCTCTATTTAAAGCCAGCTTCTCACCTTCACTCCTGCTAGCTTTCTAATGTGGGATCCCTCCTTCAGCAGAGTTTAAATCCAACACAAACTCTGGCCATTCCAACTTAACAAAATAAAAGCCTCTAATTTTCCATCTGCGGGATTCGAACCCCTTCCCTCCATGCTCTCCACTTGACGCCACAACCACCCAATCACATGGCCAACTTGTGTCTAAAATCATGCTCAACTAAATATAAGTCTATGGGCCAAAGTCTAAGTTCACTTAAAAAATAAATCAAAATGAAATGCAAGCGCCAAGACTTGAACCTTGGACCCCTTGCTTCCTTTTTGTACATTCCCTTGTCTCTTATGTGGCGTTATTTGCCACTAGACCACAACTCTTTTAGTGCCATTTTTTTCCACGTTTTTTCTTAAAGCCTACTTACTAACTCCCTGGGTTTTATTCACCTAAAACCAAAATTTTCCTAAAGCCCAAGTTTGATCCTGAGACTTCATAGAAGCCCACTAATCTTAAAAAATCACTCACCTAATAGATCCAACTTGCAATTGTATCGTTCTCTTGTTCTCAAAAATTTTTAAATGCTTCCATGCCCTAGGCCCAATGGGCCCAATTCTACTAGGCCCAAATTCGGGGCGTTTCAGTATTGAAGTTGATATTCGTCACTTGGCCTCTCAAAAACCTAAAAAGTAGGAACAAAACAAAAATAACTTTCATATGGGTTAGTTGAAACACTCATCACTTTTTCTTGTTCGTTCTTTTCTTTTGTTTCTTTTTTTGTCTCGATTTCTTTTCTTTTTTCATTCTCTCGCTCTTTTTCAATTTTATTTTCGTTCTCACTTTATTTTTCTTTTTCAATTTCTTTTTCTTTTTCCTCTTTTCAATTTCCTTTTTTTTCTTCTTTTTCTACTTCTTTTTTGATTTTATTACAACTTGTAGATGTTAAAAAAGAATCAGAATGAGATGATTTTCGTAGGGTATGAGTGGAACGATTTACATATGAACCACGCTCACTTCGTCCGCAAGGACTCCTCTGTGGATGATGTTTTGAGACATAAAAGGGTAACTTGTACTTTCTCGCTCGTCGCCTTGAAAGATTTCGACTTGAAGTTTGCTTCTTTGTCTCGAATGCCTTGAATAGGAATCACGATAAAAATCACTTCTAATAGTCATTAGGAAAGTGTCTTCAAACTTTGTCTCGAATGCCTTGAATAGGAATCACGATAAAATCACTTCAAATAGTCATTAGGAAAGTGTCTTCAAGATGGTCGTGATTCCATTTTCTGGCTTGATGGAGATTGCTTCCGTCGGGTTGTTGCTCGAGGTTCTCGCTTGTCTTGAATTGGCTTAATCTTGTGGTCGAGCATGCTTTCCATTTCTTCTAAAAAATATTAAAAATCAAATGTGAAAAAATCTTCTCGAGACATTATTATTTGCTAAAAAGAAGAAACGTTAAAAAACAAAATAGAAAATGATTGCCTCACCACAAAAACTTCACTTTTCATTTGGAAAGAAAACAAATGATGTTTTCACTCACACTCGTGTTTACGCTCATTTTTAAGGCTTTTCTTCTATTGAATGATCTCACACTCTCTTGCCTTCTACCACTCGACCTCACTCTCACAAATTTGTAGTTCATCTCGAAAGACTTATTTGCTTGCTCGGGGTCGGTTTCAAAGGGGTTGCAAGGGATAAAGCATATCGGGTGTAGGGTAGGCTAAAACAAAAAAAATTGAGGTATGTGTAACACCCCAAACCAGGTCTATGCGTTAAGACGAGATTTGGTTTGTCACACCGATCGAACATCCATTTAATTTTCTAATGTTTAAAGTAAAATAATACTTCAACACCTTTTGGAAATAAAGTTTAATAAAAACTAAGACCAAAGATTTAAAATTTGTAGATTAAGAAAATACTTTATTTGAAATCTTATCATTTAGAATATATTTATCAAAAACCTTAAAGTAATTTAAAAGAATTCAAAGAAATTTAAAAGAAATAATTAAGGTGACCAAATTGTTATAAAACTCAATATTTTTAAGAAAGCTTTATAGATTAAACAAAAGCCCAAAGCAAAAGTCTTAAAATGTAATTAAATCCATCCACACATAAAAATCCATAAAAACATAATTAGAGGCCTTATTACATCAAACCCAAAATAGTAATTAAAATAAGTAATTTAAAAAAGTTCATAGTTTATAAACCCATGCTTGTAGTATGGCCTCCACCAAGTCATCCCTACCAAGTCCACATCAATTGCCATTACCCGAGATGGATAATAAAATAGGGTGAGTTACTAAGAACTCAGCAGCAACTCACTTACCACCATTATTGGGCAGATCATCGAGACATTAACTTGGGCTTAAGCCCAATTTCATTTTAACAATATAAAGTAAAATAAATAGAAATGCATGAAAATAAATTTCCCAACCAAGCCTAATATCCATCCGCTACACACCCCGCATCAACCAACACACCTTTGAGGATCAAGTCAACCCACCGCCAAACACACCAATCGTAGGCATTAAGCCTTTAAAATAATTTTGTAGTGCACTATCAACTAGATTGTGACATAGTCACCAACTAGAGGCATTAACCCAAAATAATTTGTAAGCGAGCTACCTAACTAGAGGCATTAAACTAAAATAATTTGTGGCAGAGCCATTTAACTAGATTTTGGCAACAGCCATTCTTCTCTTCATCAAATACCCTTCCCATGCAATCATGTGTGCATAACAAAATATAGCCATATAATAATTTATCAAATAATCCATAATATAAATGGGTCTATAATTACATTTCATTTGGGCCCATAAAACAAATTAGTACTTTGCCCATTTAGCAATTTAGCGAACTTTGGTACATATATCTAACTAGAATATTTTTGGCCCATATATCGAACTAGAATATTTTTGGCCCATATAACTAACTAGAATATTTTTGGCCCATTTTAACAATCTAATGCTTTTTTAGGGCCAATTTAACAAACTAGCAATCTTTCGCCCAATTTATCGATCTAGCGCTTTTCGCAGATTTCTCTTTTAACTGCTTTCATGCATTTACGTAAGAGTATGAATTACTACATATTTTTCCGATTTTGCTATTTTTAGGATTTTATCACAATACTTACGGTGTGATATCTAACCCGAGAATGAGTGTGAAGTTACACACCTGGTTATAGTGAGAACTAGACTTTCCCGCCGTCGATACCTATACACATCACGATAAATTAAAACGCTATAATTTACTAACAAAACCAATCTTAGAATAAGATCTAAACTTTTACCTCTAATTTCAGATTATTTCTACTTGCGGTTTCTCCCGATTGATGGTTCGCTAACCGATGAAAGTCCACGAACAAACAAAGGTTCTGGATTACGAACAACTTCAAACAATTGATTCTCCTCGGATGAGCGTCCGCAACTCGATGAAAAATCTCGGATTCTAAATAGCCCTTTGCTTATACTTAGGGGATTAACGGAACCTCCCTTCTTTCAACACTATACACCGCCTTTTCTTCCCTATTTTGAATGTCTTCAATGACAAAAGATCATTAATCCAACCTAATAATATATCGAAAATAATACTAAAGGTTTTAAGGGTGAGATTTCCTTACCACAAAGATCCTTGCTCCACAATATGAGAATCGACCAAAACGCTCCTTAACACCTTAAATCGATTTCAGCGTTCTATGATACTCACGAACACTTAAGTTTCGATCTTCTACTATCGCATTAAAATATAACAAAGAAAAGTTAATAGAAAAATGATTATTTCGATCCAAGAGATCCTTCTACCACCATCAAGATTCGCCAAAATAACTATTAACTAACATAAACTAAAAAGAACTCTTACCTATTGTCCACGATTGAAAAGAAAGGATTGAGAAGGATGTCTAGATATGATGGAGAATTCGCTATGTATAACCAAAGAAAAGAGAAAATGGTTCACTATGGGCACACTAACATTCGCCATGAGAGAAATTATTGGAGAAAGTATTGATTGAAAAGAAATAAAAGAAAGAAATAAAAGATGGAAGACAAAGATGATGATGAGGATTCAGCCAAAGAGAAGAAAAGAGAAAGACAAAAATGAGTTTAGGAGCAATGTATATTCTAAGAATGGGAGAAGAAAGAAAAGGAATGGCTTTTGGTATTGGTAATTTCGCACTATGAGAAAAGGCATACAAAGAATACTAAAGTGATAGGCAAAATGACCAAATGGTAAAAAGATTAAGGCTTACCAAAAGCTCAAATTCGCCAAGAGAGAAAGGTTGAGAAAGAGTTGCAAAACTTGCACAAAAAGCTAAGAATGACCAAAACTAATTCCTAATCCTAGCTGCTACTAACATATTCGCCAACCTCCCCTAGCCACAATGTCGTCCAAATTCATTGGTCAAATGACCATGAAATAATTTCCAAAACCTTTCCTTGATACATGCCTAATGTCCCTTATCTTTCCAAAATTTCTTGATTCCCTACCATAAGTTAACAATTACCTTATTCCTTTAGTCTACTTACCAAAAATGAAAAGTCCAACCTTACCATATATATTGCTTATCGACACTTGCTATACTTGTGCAAAATAAAATTATCTAGATGCTAACCAAGGATTCAACCACTCCCTCATGCCACAACTCATGCGCCAACACCACCTTACCATTTACTCATCTTATGCTACACTATGACACTTAAATTAACTTAAGTATCAATGTCACTTAATCCACTTCATTAAATTCTCAAAACTAAAATTATTCCATTCCTAATAATTCTATACTCTTCTTCGTGACTATAATAAACATGAAAAGAAGTAAGAAAATTTTCCTTCATAATCTAAGCATCAAAACATGCAATAAAATTGATACTCAATTTTAGGGTGTTACAACTCTACCTCCTTAAAGAAAATTTCGCCCTCAAAATTTACCCGTTGAAAGAGGTGAGGTATTGTTGCCGAATTGCATCCTCAGTGCCCCACGTAGCTTCCTCTCGCTCCATGATTACGCCTATAAAATTTTGACCAATGGCACTGCTTTTCTTCTTAGCACCTTAACATCTCGATCTAAGATTTCCACCGTTCCTCCTCAAAAGACAAGTTTGAATTCAACTCCAATTCTTCTACCTAGATTATGTGCAAAGGATCCGATCTATAACGCCAAAGATGGAAACATGAAAACATTATGAATTTGACTCAATTCGAGGTAACTCAATCGATAAGCCACCGACCAACATGCTTCATCACACGATATGGTCCAATGTACCTAGGACTTAACTTGCCCTTCTTCCAAACTCGAAAATCTTTTTCCAAGGTGAGACCTTCAAGAAAACTTGATCCCCACAAGATACTCGATATCCCTACGCTCAGATTCAGATACGACTTTTATCTATCCGCTTCCTTTAACCGTGCGTTTCAATAACCTTTACTTTCTTTCGCTTTAAATCATCTCAGACCTAACATCCGCCGTCGCCAACTCACCCAACAAATAGGAAAACGACACCATACAATGGCTCGTAAGGTCCATCCGAATGCTAGACCGATAGTGTTGTTATAAGCAAATTCGCCAACCAGAGAAAATCCTCCCAACTACCTTTGAAGTCAATCACACAACCCCTTAACATGTCTTCTAGAATCTGAATCACTCTCTCCGACTGACCATCTGACTGAGGATGAAAAGCCGTACTAAAGTTTAGCTTTGTTCCCAGAGCTTCATGCAAAGCTTTCCAAAACCGTGATGTAAACCTAGGATCCCTATCTGATATAATAGATACGGTACCCCATGCAACCTCACAATTTCAGATACATACGCTTCTTAACTTCTCAGAACGAGTAATCCGCATTTAACCGGTAGGAAATGAGCAATCTTCACAAACGATCAACAATTACCCAAACAGAATTTTTCTTAGTAGGTGTTAAAGGTAACCCACTAACAAAATCCATTGTTATCCGCTCCCATTTCCAAAGAGGAATCTTTACCTACAGATTAAAACCGACGGCAATTGATGCTCGCTTCACTTGTCGACAAGTTAAACATTTTCCCACAAACTCAAATTTCACGCTCAACCCCGCCACCAATATCGTTTCACGAAGATCCCGATACATCTTATTTCCTCCCGTGCATAGCATAAGGGCTACTATGCGCCTCAGAGAATCATTTGCCTCAGATCCGAGTCCTTAGGCATACAAACTCTTCCACTAAAGCACAACACACCTTCCGTGTTTATTCCAAAATCCTCTATTTCACCATTTTCAACTTGTCAAGTAAAGGTCCCAACTTTTTGTCTAATATTTGCTTTTCTTTGATTTGTTCTAGCCACGAGGCTTCAATCAAGTTTCGCTAATGTACTACCATCCTCATACAAACTCAAATGGGCAAACATTGCTTTAATTCAGCTTACCACCTTACGACTTAACGCGTTCACGCCACATTAGCCTTTCCCTAATGATACCGATTGAGAAATCATAGTCTTTTAACAGCTCCACCCATCTTCGTTGTCTCAAGTTTAATTCCTTCCGAGTAAGAAGATACTTAAGACTCTTGTGATCCGAGATAGATGATAGACTTTTCACCATAAAGATAATGCCTCCAAATCTTCAAAGCAAACACTATCGCCGCTAACTCCAAATCATGAGTAGGTAGTTTACTTCGTGGTCTCAGCTGACGAGAAGCATAAGCCACCACTTTCCCATTTTGCATCAATACGCAATTTAAACCCAGATAGTGACGATCACAAGAAATCAGAACTCCTTTCCAACCTCAAAGTTGAATCAAGATTAGAGCTTCCACAAAATCTTCTTCAATTTCTCGAAACTTTCTTGTTGCTTATCAATCCATATAAACGGTACTCTTTTTCGCAAAAGCTTAGTTAGGTGCAGAATCAACGAAAACCCTCAACAAAGCCGCCTATAGTAACCACCAAACCCAAGAAACTCCAAATCTCACCATCGACTTTGGTGGTTTCCAATCCAATACCGCCAATCTTCCGAGGATCCACCCTTATTCCTTCGACCGATACCACATGACCCAAGAAAGTCACCTCCTTAACCGTAATTCACATTTATCGAATTTGGCATACAGCTTGATTATCTCAAGCAACCGCAATACAATTTGCAAATGCGAAGTCATGCTCTTCTTCACCCTTGAATATACCAAAATGTCATCTATGAATACTACTACAAATCGGTCTAAAATGGTTGAAAGACCTTGCTCATCATATCCATAAATCCAAATGGTGCATTGGTCAACCCAAATGGCATCACCACAAACTCATAGTGTCCATAACGAGTTCAAATGTCATTTTGTGAATATCCTCTTCTTTCACCTTAAGTCGGTGATAACCGACCTCAAATCAATTTTGAGAATACTCAAGCTCCTTCAATTGATCAAACAGTCATCAATTCTTGGCAGAGGATACCTATTTTTGATCGTCACTATCAATTGCCTCGTAATCAATGCACATACGATCGACCCATCTTTCTTCTTAACAAACAAAATCGGCTCCCCACGAAGACACACTCGATCGAATAAAACCCCGATCCAATACTTTGAATTTGAGCTTTAAGTTCACTAACCCTTCAAAGGCCATTCTATAAGGAGCAATAGACACCTGAGCTGCTCCTGCAAAAGCTCAATACCAAATTCCACTTCCCGATCCGAGGTATACCAGAAGTTCTTCGAAATACATCTAGAAATTCCTTTACGCTTCACATCTTCTACCGATAACTCTTGGCATTTAAAGCATTAATAAAAGCTAGAAATGCTCCATACCCTTTTCGCACCAACTTTTCACCTTTTTAATGTAGATACCACGCTTGTTAAGTAATTTCTTCGCCGCCTATCATAACTATCTCCTTATCCTCCATGCTCTATCGACATCCGCCAAAGACAATCCAATTGTGCCCTTGCTTGACCAACCAATCCGCGTTTCAAAATGATATCGAACTCACCGAAAGGCAATTCCATCAAATTCGCCGTAAATATTTCTTCTTGAATTTCTAAGGGCACGCCTCTAAATAGTTTATTTACTAACACCAACCGTCTCTAAAGGACTAATTACCTTCATCTCACTATCGTAAATTTCAGATTCTAAATTCAAGTTTCCGATATGGTGCTAGCAACATATGAGTGGGTAGAACCAATATCTATCAAGGCAATAATAGGTACATCAAAGATGAAGAACGTATCAGCTTATCACATCGTGCATTGCCATCCTCGCAAGGCCTCGATCCGATATACCAACCCCGGGCCGTTTTGCATCCGTGTTACCTCTAGGACTATTGCCTCGACCACCGCACCTTGACCACGCCCAAATTTCATTACCACTAATGACATGGTCCACGACCTCTCACCGTCAAAAGTACCTCCGACCGGCCAGCATCAAGATACGAACTTCTTGAGTCGTATCCATACGCCGAGGGTAATTTTATTGTCACACCCCAAACCCTACCCAAACATTACTTAATCAATTTGGTTTGCTACAGAGAAAACATTTTGAAAACCATTTTAAAACCGATTTAAAATTTTTGTTGAAATGCCTTTCATTTTCAATTTCTTTGTTAAAAACCATACTTAATTTGTTTAAAATATTTACTAAGTCGAATTGTTTACGACTTCAAATGTATTCGATGGCACTTTAAAACATTTTACGCTTAATTTGAGAAAAGATGTGCATCTGCTTTAACATCATCAAATAGTTTAAACAAAACATTCAAAACATGCAAAGAATAACAAAAATAATTCTAGGAGGCCTTATTACATCTTAATTAAAACAAACCAATGTAAAAATAATTAAAATTCAAAGTTCATTTATATCAAATAAAAAAAAAGGGTTTTTAAAAAAAAAAAAAAGAAAAAAAAAGGGGGTTTTTTAGCAAAATCAAAAAAAAAAGATGGGAGTTTTCCCAAACCCTTTTTCCCAAAAAAACATAAAAAAGGGGGGTTTTGAAAAAAAAAATAAGAAAAAAATGTTTTAAAAAAAAATCCCAAAATCCAAAAATTTTCACCCCAAAAAATTAAAAAAATTCCCTTTGGGGAAAAAAAAAATCCCCAAAACCCAAAATTCTTTCCCCCCCTTTCCAAATTCCCCTTTTAACCAAACCTAAAAATTTCCTAAAACCCCCCCAAACCCCCAAATTTTCCCTAAAAACCCTTTTTTCAAAAACAATTACAAAAAGAAATAATTAAAAATTACCCCCTTTTAAAATACAAAAAAAAAATCAAAAAACCAATTTAAAAGCCCTTTTCCCCTTCCAATTCCAATTCCCTTTTTTTTAAAAATAAATTTTAATTAAATTTTTTCCACTTTTAAATCCAAAAATTTTCCAAAAGGCCCCCAAAAATTTTTTAAAAAATTTCCCTTCTCAAAAAAAAACCAAATTAACCCCATTTTAGGTTTCCTATCCGGTCCTTAACCGTTTAAAATAATTTTTCCCCAAAGAACCCAAAAACCCCCAAAGACAAAATTTTTTTGTTTTTGCTTCCCTTAGCCCTTTCAAACCCTTTAAAAACCTTCTTTTCCCCCTTTTTCAAATCCCTTTTTGACCCTTTCTTATCCCTTTTTCCCTTTCGTGGGTTTTAACTTGGTTTCAATCCCCTAACCCTTTAACCCCCAAAAAATGATATCCTTTAAACCCAAAAAAACAAATTAACGCCCTAACGCCCCTCCCCTTACAAATTTAAATTTTCCTTTTCGCAAACCTTTCCCAAAACCTTAATTTAAAACCAAAGAACAAAGAAATTTTTTTTCCCAAAAATTGAACCCGAAAACCAATCCCCCAAATTACCAAATTGCCCAAAGCCCCAAATTTCCCCCCGATGTACCTAGGGCTTAGCTTCCTTTTTCCCAAATCGTAACACCTTCTTCCAAGGCGACACCTTTAGAAAAACTTTATCTCCCACAAGATATTCCATTTCCTTGCGCTTGAGATCGGCATAGACTTCGCCTGTCCGACGCTTCCTGAGAGCGAGCCCGAATTACCTTAACTTTGTCCTCGGTTTGGTCACCAACTCCGACCCAAAACTTATCGCTCACCCAACTCCGCCCAACAAGTAGGAGTTCGACATTTCCGTCCATACAGTGCTTCATATGGAGCCATCTGAATGCTTGCTTGATAACTATTGTTATAAGCGAATTCCGCCAACGGTAGATACTCTTCCCAACAACCACTAAAATCTAGAACACAACCTCTCAAAGATATCTTCTAAGATCTCGAATCACTCTCTCCGATTGTCCGCCGCTTATGATGAAAAGTCAGGTGAAGTTCAATCTCGTTCCCAAGGCTTGATGCAAAGCTCTCCAAAACCTTCACGTAAACCTCAGATCCTTATTCGAGATAATCGACATCGCACACATGCAATCTTACTATCTCTGCTACATATAACTTTGCTAACTTTTGAGCGAATAATCTACCCTTGCTTATGAAATGCTACCGACTTAGTCGACGATCTACAATCACCAAATCGAATCCTTCTTACTAGGCGTAAGAGGTAATCCACCGACAAAGTCCATGGTGATCCTCTCCCACTTCCACCGAGGAATCTTCACCGTTGGAGTAACCCAGATGGCAACCGATGTTCCGCTTTTGACTTGTTGACACGTCGACACTTACCCACTAACTCGCCATTTCCGCGCTCGCACTGCCACCAAAACTCTCTCTCAAATCCCGATACATCTTGCTACCTCCGGATGCATAACATATGGGTCAGCTTATCTATTCCAAGAATCCTTTGCCTCAACTCCACATCCTTCACATACAAGCTCTCCTTTAAAGCACAAAACTCCATCATCGATGGACTAAAATCTTCTAATCCACCATTCGAACATGCAACCTCCGATCATTCAAACCATCATCCTCTAACCGCTTCTCCTTAATCTGATCTAACCAAGTCGGTTTGACTTGCAACTCGCCAAAAGACTCCCATCGTCGAACGACTAAGTCAAGCAAACATCGATCTTAATCCGTCATACCTTACGGCTCAACGCTCGCCACGGTGTTAGCCTTACCACGATGATACTCGATCGAGCAGCTTGTAGTCCTTCAGCAGCTCAATCCACCGACGCGTTGCCTCAAATTCAAATCCTACCGAGTCAAAAGATACTTAAGACTCTTGTGATCCGTGTGACTATCGATTTCCCCATAAATAATGCCTCCATATCTTCAAAGCGAGGACTACAACCGCTAACTCCAAGTCGTGCGTTGGATAGTTAACCTCATGCGGTCTTAGGCGGCGGACGATAGGCCACTACCTTCCCTTCTTGCATCAATACACATCCCAAACCAGTATGGGACGCATCACAGTAAACCGTAAATAACTTTCCCGCCTCAGTCGTACTCGTAACCGGAGCTTAGTCAAAATCTTCCTTAGCTTGTCAAAACTTTCTTGTTGCTTCTCCGTCCACACAAATGAAATTCCTTTTCTTAATAACTTAGTCAGCGTGCAACGATTAAAGAGAATCCTTCTACAAACCTCCGATAGTACCCTTGCTGCACCCAAAAACTTGAATTTCGCCTCACCTAGGCGATTTCGATCTAACACCGCTCGATCTTGCGAGGATCTACTCTAATCCTTCGTGACACTACGTGACCTAAGAAAGCCACCTCTAAGCCAAAATTTGCACTTCATCAATTTGGAATATAACCGCTTCTCCTCAAGACTTGTAGAACTATACGCAGATGCATGTCATGTTCCTCCTCCGTCTTTGAGTAAACCAATATGTCGCCTATGAACACCACGACAAATTTATCCAAGTCTTCTTTGAAACACCTGCTTCATTAAGTCCATGAATGTCACGTGCATTGGTCAACCCAAATGGCATCACCAAAAACTTGTAATGCCCATACCTTATAATGAAATGTCGTCTTGTGCACATCAACCTCCTTCACCTTGAGTTGATGATATCCCCACCTAAGATCTATCTTCGAGAATACCGATGCACCCTTCAGCTTGGTCAAACAAGTCATCAATCCGAGGCAACTGATACATTTTAATCGTTAACTTGTTCAATTGGCGGTAGTCAATACACATCCGCATTGAACCGCAATCTTTCTTTTGAAAATAGCATGTGCTCCCCACGGAGATATATTCTGATAAATCCTTGGTCCAAGAGCTCACGAATTTGAGCCTTCATTCCACCAATTCCTTTGGTGACATTCGACGTGACGGCTATAGACACAGTGCGCTCTGTAACAAGTCTATACCGAATTCAACTTCCGATCCGAGGCAAACCCTAAGTTCTTCAGAAATACGCCAAGATATTTCTTTACTGCTCGAACATTCCCCACGTAAACTCTTTAGCTTCCAAAGCATACACATGAACAACGAACGCCTCACACCGCTTCCCGACCATCTTTACATGACTTTCAACATAGATACCACATTGATAGATAATCTCTCCTATTACCTATCATGACCACTTCTTCACCTTCAACCGTCTTCAAAACCATGCGCTTAGCAACATAATCCAAACTTGCTTGGTATTTGACCAACCAATCCATCCTAAGAATCGATCGAACTCCTCAAACTAGCGGTTCAGATCGGCTACAAACACTACCCCTTGGAGTTCTAGAGGTACATCTCTATACGACTTATCTACTTCTACAGAGTAACCTAAAGGACTAAGTATGGTCATCCTCCTAGAAGCGGATCTAAACTAAACTCATGGTCTTTACTATGCCACTAGCAACGTAAGAATGTGTCGAACCCACATCTATCAAAGTAGTATATAGAACACCAAAGATTAAAAACATACCGGTTATAACGTCCGGTGTGTCTCCCTCCTCACGACGCCTCGCAGCATACACCAAACCAGGCTGCCTAGCCTCCGTGTTGCTTGCACTTTTGCTCGATGATCCGCGCCTCGACCAGACCATTACCTCCTCTACCATTACCACGACCTCTTCTCGTCTTGGTCCCTCCTTTCGAATCGAGCCCGACCTTGACCTTCAGACCGATTCTCGGCTTGCTTACGTGGACAATCCTCACACGGTGATCCAAATAACCACACTCAAATAACCTTTTCCTCCGGTCCAACATTTGCCCCAATGAAATTTCCCACATCGGTTACACACCGTTTGGTCCCTCGATTAACAATAATGCAGACCTCCCGCATCGATTCGGCTCATTTTGCCTAGCCCTCTTCTCGAACATTGCCACCACCCGGATGATCCATATCCTCTCTTATGCTTATTTCTACTATAGTTACGCCTTCCATTCCTTTATTCTTTCGGCTATCTTAGCCTTTTCAACTAAAGTAGCAAACTCTCGCTCTGGTGTGGAGCAATCAACAATCTCACTCATCCTTCAAACCATCTTCGAATCGAACACATCGCCAGGTTCAAGCCACAATACCTCCAAAGATATTGGCTCAATCTTAAGAACTCAACCTCATACTACGTCTGATTTACTCCTTGGACCAAACTCAGAATGCCTTACGCATGATCAATGTAACTAGACCCAATATATTTCTTTTGATATGTCACCTAAAGAAGTCCCAAGTGAGATCTTCTGCCACAGCACCATTCCGAACCGTGAGCCACCATCGATATGACTCATCCTTGAGAAGCGACACCGCCCCTTTTAGTTTCTCCTCATTTGTCAAATCTATCTCATCCATGATTCTTTCAATGATTCTAGCTAATATTTCACCAGTATTTGGTGCTACACCAAATACACCTCAGAAAAATTTAGCGTCGTTAGCTCGAAGTCTCTCGGGTATCGATTTTCGAGCTCCTCCACCTCCACCCATTCCAGCTACCCTTTCCAGAACCCGCAAGATCGCCAGACATCTGCGTCACCCGTCTGATCCCGCTCTTCTGCTCCAAAAGTTGGGTGGTGGTGGTGGCGGTGGTATATCGTTCTCGATCCCCGACCGACCTCGAGTTCGACACTGATTATCCTACCCCTTCCGCGTCCACGATGGCCACGTCCTCTAAAGCTCATTCTAACTATCGATTTTAATGATTAGGAAATTTTATGAATTAGTACATGTTTCACTTGGTTATTCGTGAAGAAATTTTATGATAAGAATTTAATAGAGATTCTTTGATCAAATGAGTTTTAAGTCTTCTATCTAGTTTACATAGAAAAGTACATCCATTCCTAATACCTTTCATACCTATGCACTCTTCTAGCATTTCGTCTGCTTTCTAACCTGTGGGTATTTTCGCCATTTTCCTACAAGGGTATTTTCTTAATAAACCAAGAAATTTGAAAACTTTAATAAATCAAATCATTTTGTAATTTTAAAATTGAGGAGTATTTTCAAAAATTCTTCAATTTAAAGGTATGGCAAAATTTTGAAACCTGGGGTATTTTGGTAATTTTGTCAATCAGGTAATTTTGTAAATTCAAAAGTCGGTGTATATATTTTGAAATACAAGATTTTATTATTTCGCAAAGTAAGAAGATTTTATTGAAATCGGGTAATTCGGTAATTCAAAACCAAGGGTATTTTCGTAATTTTGCCACTAGGGCATTTTGGTAATTTTGGTAAGCCGAATATTTTGAAGATTTTTCCAAAATAATTTTTTTACCGCTATTGATAGGAGTATCATAATGATTTTTAAAACTTAGAGTTTTCATACAACAGAGTTAATCCTTTCGGGTTTTATTTAGTGTGTTTAGCTTTATGACCGAGTCCTCTTGGTTAGGGTGAGCCGAAGCTACGCACTGTAGGATTCCTCTGAAGAGGAGGTGAGTCACGAGGATCCGCTTAAATACCAAGCTCTTCCGGATCCAATCCTAGACATGCGCACAAGGTTACCACACCCTAACTCAAATGACTTGGTCACGGGTTGGTTTTAATTAGGCCATTAAAGTCTTATGAGTTTTGTTGGGGTGGACTAGTCCTAAGGTTCAACACCTATCATACTAACTACGTTCCTACCTACCCTTCTACAATAATAATTCATACAAAAGTTAGAGGTACTTACACAGGCGGATTGGTGCCGGGAGACTCGGTGCCATGCTTTATTCAAAACCAAAATATTTCAAATAGGCTACTAAAAAAAACATTTTGGGCCTTGGGCCCTACGACCAAGCTTTGAACTGGCTCGATACTAATTTGTAACACTCAAACCCGCCCAAACATTACGAATCAATTTGATTTGCTCTGAGAAAACATTTTGAAAACCATTTTAAAACCGATTTAAAATTTTTGTTGAAATGCCTTTCATTTTCAATTCTCTTTGTTAAAAATCATACTTAATTTGTTTAAAATATTTACTAAGTCGAATTGTTCTACGACTTCAAATGTACCCGATGGCACTTTAAAACATTTTACGTTTAATTTGAGAAAAGATGTGCATCCGCTTTTAATATCATCAAATAGTTTAAACAAAACATTCAAAACATGCAAAGAATAACAAAAATAATTCTAGGAAGCCTTATTACATCTTAATTAAAACAAACCAATGTAAAAATAATTAAAATTCAAAGTTCATTTTTATCAAATGTCCACTGCATGGCCACCTCGAGTCCATCCAGTTCCTCATCCGCAATCTACGAGTCACCGAAAAATTAAAGGAGAAGGTGAGTCACCAAGACTCAATGTGTAACCATTCCCGATTTAGTGCAACACTTCCCGATTTAGTGCAACAACATACACAAATCATAACCAATTAACATGCATAAGTTTAAGATGCACCCGTCCTAACCATCCAAACGCTTTCTCTACCCCTGTGGTACCAAACCACCGGTGGTGCCAAACCAACGGTGACGATATAGTCACAAATGTGATGCCAAATCACCGGAGATACCAAATCTCCGGTCCGAGGACACAAATCGAATGATGGGGCCAACCCATCGTGTGATACCAAATCACAAGCGTCAATCCCATATCTCAAAGTGGGGTCAACCCACGGTGGTGCTAAGCCACGGGGGCGAGACGCTATGAGGTGCCAAACCTCCGAGGTACCAAACCTCGGTGACCGTAGTCACAATGTGTTACCAAAACAACGTGTCCGTCGACACGAATATCACTACCCCCTCCACTCATTAGATCCCACATGAATCAATAATATTAAATTAACAATTGTCATGCCAATGGATTTATTAATCAATATTCAACAGATCTATCATGAGCCATATACCAAATGTATCATGCTTCCCAAAAGCATCAAATAGTAATCTCATAGCAACAAGGACTTACCCGAATCCTTGTTTATACCATGACGGTATTAAATCCGTATCTACATAAACCGATTAAACATACATATAATACTTAGCATATTAAATAGTTATAAGATGTGTATGTACACACCTTTCACCAACGATAGTCCTAATCCTCAAAGAATCAATTGGCTACACAAGATTTCTTGCTCCTATAATAGGCCAAACACAAGAGTTAGGGACATGGACCATTCGCCAAACCAAAAATTTCTACGGGGTTATCATATAAACCCAAACCTCACCTAATAAGCCGAGTACTAACTACGAACCGGCATAAATCGCTTCACTTCCCTACAATCGGCAACCATTAAAATAAATAATAGCCTTCACTTTAGGATAATCAAAAGAATAATCCTTTAAAATAAATCCTTACCCTTTGACTTACCAACCTTCAATATTCGGCCACAACAATACTAAGAGGAAATGGGAAGTTTCGGCTATATAGTTATGAAAGGAGAAAATATGTGAATAAAAGTGAAGGAAATATGTAAGTAGAAAAGAGAATAAAAATGAGAGGATGAGGATTCGATTTAATCAACAATGGAAGAGAGAAAAGAAAAGAGGATTTGGGGAAGAAAGAGGTTCGGCCAAATGAAAGAAAAGGGATTTGTGTTTGAGCACAAATCAAAGGAAGAAAAGAGAGAGATGAGAATTGAGATTCGCCAACACCTTTTTTGCCCAAAAGAAAATGCACATAAATAAAAGGTAGTTTTGGTGTCAAAAGGAAAAATGAGAGAAAGAGAAATGATATTTGATTTAACAAAATGAGGCTAAAATCCAAAACAATTTTGCCTAAAATGCCTAAGTGCAATCGGCCAAAGAGGAATTTGCTTGGAGAGGAAAAGAAAATATGCCAAATGGTGCCCAAATGCCAAAGTTGGCCAAATATCCTCCCCAAACCACCTAACACATTCGACCATCCCCTTTTCCACACATGTCAGTCACATTCAACCATTAAGGCCTAGGAAAACATTCTCCACCTTTCATGCCTTTGTCCCCTCATAATACCATATACTCAAAATTCTTATCCCTATCTTCAAGCTTTCCTTAAGCAAAATTCAACTTACTAAAGATGAAGTCCAACCTATCATAAACATAGGTTGACCGGCCATCAATGTTAAAATACAAAAATAAAGTTTCAAAATGCTAAACATACTACTCGAACCTCTAACCTCAAGCCATCTTTCAAACTCCTTAACCAACTTGCCACTTATTCCTCTTGTGCTTTAAATAAATACTTAATTTAACTTAAGTGCTCAGCTCACTTAATCCACTTCATTAAATAAACCATACTAAAGATTATTCTACTAAACCGAGCATACTCAAGACCCCAAATTTAGTCTTATAACTCTACGAATAATATCACAACAATTCATACACAAGAAAAATAATTCAATCACAATTAACCCCATTTTTAGGATGTTACAGTTCTACCCCCTTAAAATAATTTCGACCTCGAAATTACCTGATCAGAAAAGGTGAGGGTATTGCTGCCGCATCACACTCTCGGGTTCCCATGTAGTTTCCTCAGCACCATGGTTTCGCCATAGTACTTTCACCAAAGGTATTGACTTACTACGCAAAACCTTGATATCTCGATCTAAGATTTGGATTGGTTCCTCCTTGAAAGATAGGTCTGAGTTTACCTCAATCTCTACCACAGGTACAACGTGTGATGGATCCGACCGATATCGCCTATGCATCGACACATGAAAGACGTTATGAATCTGATTCAATTCTGCCGGCAGTTCGAGCTGATAAGCTACTAGTCCCACTCGCTTTAACACTGTATATGGCCCGATGAACCTAGGGCTTAGCTTCCCTTTTTTCCCCAATCGTAACACCTTCTTCCAAGGCGACACCTTCAAAAACTTTATCTCCACAAAGATATTCCATTTCCTTGCGCTTGAGATCGGCATAGGACTTCGCTTATCCGACGCTTCCTTGAGACGAGCAAGAATTACCTTAACTTTGTCCTCGGTTTGGTCACCAACTCCGACCCAAAACTTGTCGTTCACCCAACTCCGCCCAACAAGTAGGAGTTCGGCATTTCCGCCCATACATTGCTTCATATGGAGCCATCTGAATGCTCGCTGATAACTATTGTTATAAGCGAATTCCGCCAGTGAGATACTCTTCCCAGCTACCACTAAAATCTAGAACACAACCTCTCAGCATATCTTCTAAGATCTGAATCACCCTCTCCGATTGTCCGTCAGTTTGCGGATGAAAAGCTATGCTGAAGTCCAATCTCGTTCCCAAGGCTTGATGCAAAGCTCTCCAAAACCTTGACGAAACCTCGGATCCCTATCCGAGATAATCGATCTCGCACACCAAGCAATCTTACTATCTCGCCACGATAACTTTGCTAACTTCAAGCGAATAATCTACCCTTACCGTAGATGAAATGCGATTTAGTCGACGATCTACAATCACCCAAATGAATCCTTCTTACTAGGCGTAAGAGGTAATCCACCGACAAAGTCCATGGTGATCCTCTCCCACTTCCAATCGAGGAATCTTCACCGTTGAGTAACCCGTGATGACAACCGATGTTCCGCTTTGACTTGTTGACACGCGAGCACTTACCCACGAACTCGCCATACTTCCCCTTTAGACACGCCACCAAAATCGCTTCTCTCAAATCCCGATACATCTTGCTACCTACGGATGCATAACATATGGGCGCTATGCGCGTCCGAAGAATCCTTTGCCTCAACTCCACATCCTTCGCATACAAGCTCTCCTTTAAAGCACAAACTCCATCACCGATGGACTAAAATCTTCTAATCCACCATTCTGAACTTGTAACCTCCGATCGTTCAAACCATCATCCTCTAACTGCTTCTCCTTAATCTGATCTAACTAAGTCGATTTGACTTGCAACTCTGCCAAAAGACTCCCATCGTCGAACAGACTAAGTCGAGCAAACATCGATCTTAAATCCAATACAACCTTACGGCTCAACGCGTCTGCCACAACGTTAGCCTTACTAGGATGATACTCGATCGAACAGTCGTAGTCCTTCAATAGTTCAATCCACCGACGCTGCCTCAAATTCAAATCCTTCTGAGTCAAAAGATACTTAAGACTCTTGTGATCCATGTAGACTATCGATTTCTCCCCGTACAAATAATGCCTCCATATCTTCAAAGCGAATACTACAGCCGCTAACTCTAAGTCGTGCGTTGGATAGTTAACCTCATGCGGTCTTAGCTGACGGGATGCATAGGCCACTACCTTCCCTTCTTGCATCAATACACATCCCAAACCAGTATGGGACGCATCACGATAAACCATAAACAACTTTCACGCCTCAGGTATGTACGAGCAACCGAGCTTAGTCAAAATCTTCCTTAGCTTGTCAAAAATTTCTTGTTGCTTCTCCGTCCACACAAATGGAATTCCTTTTCTTAATAACTTAGTCAACGGTGCAGCGATTAAAGAGAATCCTTCTACAAACCTCCGATAGTACCCTGCCAGACCTAGAAAACTTTAAATTTCTGCCACCGACCTAGGCGATTTCATCCAACACCGCTTGATCTTGCGAGGATCTATTCTAATCCTTCCACCGACACTCGTGACCTAAGAAAGCCACCTCTCTAAGCCAAAATTCACACTTATTGAATTTGGCATATAACCGCTTCTCCTCGATTTTGTAGAACTATACTTGTGCAGATGCATGTCATGTTCCTCCTCCGCCTTTGAGTAAACCAATATGTCGCCTATGAACACCACGACAAATTCATCCAAGTACTCTTGAAACACCCTATTCATTAAGTCCATGAATCTTTAGGTGCATTGGTCAACCCAAATGGCATCACCAAAAACTCGTAATGCCCATACCTTGTACAAAATGCCGTCTTGTGCACATCAACCTCCTTCACCTTGAGTTGATGATATCCCGACCTAAGATCTATCTTGAGAATACCGATGCACCCTTCGGTTGGTCAAACAAGTCATCAATCCGATTCATTGGTCAAACAAGTCATCAATCCGAGGCAACGGATACCTGTTCTTAATCGTTAACTTGTTCAATTGGCGGTAGTCAATACACATCCGCATTGAACCGTCCCTTCTTTTTGACAAACAAGACAGTGGTCCCTACGGAGATATACTTGGTCGGATAAATCCTTGGTCCAAGAGCTCCTGAATTTGAGCCTTCGGCCCACCAATTCCTTTGGTGCCATTCGCACGGATACTATGAACACAGTGCCGTTCGATAACAAGTCTATACCGAATTCAACTTCCGATCCGAGGCAAACCCTAAGTTCTTCAGAAATACGTCGGCATATTCCTTTACGCTTGAACATTCCTCACGTGAAAACTCTTTAGCTTCCAAAGCATACACATGAACAACGAACGCCTCGACCCCTTCCCGACCATCTTTACAACTTTCAACATAGATACCACATTGGATAGATAATCTCTCCTATTACCTATCATGACCACTTCTTCACCTTCAACCGTCTTTCAAAACCATGCGCTTAGCGCAATCCAAACTTGCTTGGTATTTGACCAACCAATCCATCCAAGAATCGATCGAACTCCTCAAACGGCGGTTCCATCGGATCGGCTACAAACACTACCCCTGGAGTTCTAGGGGTACATCTCTATACTGCCTTATCTACTTCTCTGAGTAACCTAAAGGACTAAGTACGGTCATCCTCCTAGTAGCGATCTCGTAAACTAAACTCATGGTCTTTACTATGCCACTAGCAACGTAAGAATGCGTCGAACCCACATCTATAAAAGCAAGATATGGAACACCAAAGATTAAAACATACCTAGTTATGACGTGCAGTGCGCTCCCTCCTCCTGACGCCTCGCAAAGATACACCAAACCAGCCGCCTAGCCTCCGTGTTGCTTGCATTCGCACGATGATCCGCGGCCGACGTGAACCATTACCTCCTCTACCATTACCACGACCTCTCTGCGGTGCTAGTCCTCCTTTTGAATCGAGTCTGACCTTGACCTTCGGTGATTCTGGCTTGCTTACGTGGACAATCCTCACACGGTGATCCAATGAACCACACTCAAATGCCTTTTCCTCCGTCCAACATTTGCCCCAATGAAATTTCCCACATCATTTACCGTCTTGGTCCCCGATTAGCGATATGACCTCCTGCATCGATTCGACTCATTTTGCCTAGCCTCTTCTCAACATTGCCACCGACCCGGATGATCCATATCCTCTCTATGCTTATTAGGTCATAGTTACGCCTTTCTAGATTCCTTTATTCTTTCGACTATCTTAGCCTTTTCAACTAAAGTAGCAAACTCTCGCTCCGGTGTGGAGCAATCAATAATCTCGTTCATCCTTCAAACCATCTTCGAATCGAACACATCGCTCAGGTTCAAGCCACAATACCTCCAAGATATTGGCTCAATCTTAATAACTCAGCCTCATACTCTGATACGGATTTACTCCTTGGACCAAACTTAGGAATGCCTTACGCTGCGCATCAATGTAACTAGACCCAATATATTTCTTTTGATATGTCATTTTAAAGAAGTCCCAAGTGAGATCTTCTGCTGATTACCATTCTCGAACCGTGAGCCACCATCGATATGACTCATCCTTGAGAAGCAACACCGCCTTTCGGTTTCACCTCATTTGTCAAATCTATCTCATCCATGATTCTTTCAATCGATTCTAGCCAATACTCGGTAGATTTGGTGCTACACCAGATACACCTCGAAAAATTCAGTAGTTAGCTCAAGTCTCTGCATGCGATTTTGAGCTCCTCCACCTCCACCCATTCTAGCTACCCTTTCCGTAACTCAAAAGATCGCCAGACACCTTTGCGTCATCACCCGTCTAATCCTCGCTCTTGGCTCCAAAAGTTAGGGGTGGTGGTGGTGGTGGTATATCGTTCTCGGATCCCCGACCGACCGAGCGTGTTCGAGATGGTCATCCTACCCTTCCACCTCCACGACTTACCACGTCCTCTAAAGCTCATTCTAACTATCGCATTTTAACTGATTAGGAAATTTTATGAATTAGTACATGTTTCACTTGGTTATTCACAAGAAATTTTATGATAAGAATTTAATAGAGATTCTTTTGATCAAATAGAGTTTTAAGTCTTCTATCTAGTTTACACGAAAAAGTACATCCATTCCTAATACCTTTCATACCTATGCACTCTTGAGCATTTCTATCCGTTTCTAACCTGTGGTATTTTCGTCATTTTCTACAAGGGTATTTTCTTAATAAACCAAGAAATTTGAAAATTTTAATAAATCAAATCATTTTTAATTTTAAAATTAAGGAGTATTTTGAAAAATTCTTCAATTTAAAGGTATGGCAAAATTTTGAAACCTGGGGTATTTTGGTAATTTTGTCAATCGAGGTAATTTTGTAAATTCCAAAAGTCGATGTATATATTTTGAAATACAAGATTTTGGCATTTCAGAAGTAAGAAGATTTTATTGAAATCGGGGTAATTCTTAATTCTAAAACCAAGGGCATTTTCGTAATTTTGCCACTAGGGGCATTTTGGTAATTTTGGTAAACCGAGAATATTTTGAAGATTTTTCCAAAATAATTTTTTTATCGCTATTGATAGGAGTATCATAACGATTTTTAAAACTTAGAGTTTTCATAAAACAGGTTAATCCTTTCGGTTTTATTTAGTGTGTTTAGCTTTATGAAGTCCTCTTGGTTAGGGTGAACCGAAGCTACGCACCAGTTAGGATTCCTACGAAGAGGAGGTGAGTCACGAGGACCTGCTTAAATACCAAGCTCTTCCTGGATCCAATCCTGACATGCGCACCAAGGTTACCACACCCCAACTCAAATGACTTGGTCACGGGTTGGTTTAAATTAGGCCATTAAAGTCTTATGAGTTTTGTTGGGGTGGACTAGTCCTAAGGTTCAACACCTATCATACTAACTACGCTCCCTACCTACCCTTCTACAATAATAATTCATACAAAAGTTAGAGGTACTTACAGGCGGATTGGTGCTTGAGACTCTAAGTGCCATGCTTTATTCAAAACCAAAATATTTCAAATAGGCTACTAAAAAAACATTTTTGGGCCTTGGGCCCCACAAAAGCTTTGAACTGGCTCGATACCAATTTGTAACACCCCAAACCCGGCCCAAACATTACGTAATCGAATTTGGTTTGCTACAGAAAACATTTTGAAAACCATTTTAAAACCGATTTAAAATTTTTGTTGAAATGCCTTTCATTTTCAATTCTCTTTGTTAAAAACCATACTTAATTTGTTTAAAATATTTACTAAGTCGAATTGTTTATGAGACTTCAAATGTACCCGATGGCACTTTAAAACATTTTACGCTTAATTTGAGAAAAGATGTGCATCCGCTTTAACATCATCAAATAGTTTAAACAAAACATTCAAAACATGCAATAATAACAAAAATAATTCTAGGAGGCCTTATTACATCTTAATTAAAACAAACCAATGTAAAAATAATTAAAATTCAAAGTTCATTTATATCAAATGTCCTTTGCATGGCCACTCGAGTCCATCCGGTTCCTCATCCGCAATCTACGAGTCACACAAAAATTAAAGGAGAAGGTGAGTCACCAAGACTCAATGTGTAACCCTTCCCGATTTAGTGCAACAACATACACAAATCATAACCAATTAACATGCATAAGTTTAAGATGCACCCGCCCTAACCATCCAAACGCCTTTCTCTACCCCCTGTGGTACCAAACCATCGGTGGTGCCAAACCACGGTGACGATAGTCACAAATGTGATGCCAAATCACCGAGATACCAAATCTCACGGTGTCCGAGGACACAAATCGAATGATGGGGCCAACCCATCGTGTGATACCAAATCAAGGCGTCAATCCCATATCTCAAAGTGGGTCAACCCACGGTGGTGCTAAGCCACGAGGACGAGACGCTATGAGGTGCCAAACCTCGAGGTACTAAACCTCCGTGACCGTAGTCACAATGTGTTACCAAAACACGGTGTCCGCGACACGAATATCACCGCCCCTCCACTCATTAGATCCCACATGAATCAATAATATTAAATTAACAATTGTCATGCCAATGGATTTATTAATCAATATTCAACGGATCTATCATGAGCCATATACCAAATGTATCATGCTTCCCAAAATCATCAAATAGTAATCTCATAGCAACAAGGACTTACCCAATCCTTGTTTATACCATGATGGTATTAAATCCGTATCTACATAAACCGAATAAACATACATATAATACTTAGCATATTAAATAGTTATAAGATGTGTATGTACACACCTTTCACCAACGATAGTCCTAATCCTCAAAGAATCAATTGGCTACACAAGATTTCTTGCTCTATAATCGGCCAAACACAAGAGTTAGGGACATGGACCATTCAAATAAACCAAAACTTTCTACGGGGTTATCATATAGACCAAACCTCACCTAATCGCCGAGAGTACTAACTACGGCAAAGGTGCAAAAATCGCTTCACTTCCTACAATCGCAACCATTAAAATAAATAATAGCCTTCGACTTTAGGATAATGAAAAGAATAATCCCTTAAAATAAATCCTTACCCTTTGACTTACCAACCTTTAATATTCGCCACAACAATACTAAGAGGAAATGGGAAGTTTCGGCTATATAGTTATGAAAGGAGAAAATATGTGAATAAAAGTGAAGGAAATATGTAAGTAGAAAAGTGAGAGGATGAGGATTTGGTTTAATCAACAATGGAAGAGAGAAAAGAAAAGAGGATTTGGGGAAGAAAGAGGTTCGCCAAATGAAAGAAAAGGGATTTGTGTTTGAGCACAAATCAAAGGAAGAAAAGAGAGATGGGAGAATTGAGATTCGCCAACACCTTGTTTGCCCAAAAGAAAATGCACATAAATAAAAGGTAGTTTTGGTGTCAAAAGGAAAAATGAGAGAAAGAGAAATGATATTTGATTCAACAAAATGAGGCTAAAATCCAAAACAATTTTGCACAAAATGCCTAAGTGCAATCGACCAAAGAGGAATTTGCTTGGAGAGGAAAAGAAAATATGCCAAATGGTGCCCAAATGCCAAAGTTGGCCAAATATCCTCCCCAAACCACCTAACACATTCTGCCATCCCCTTTTCCACACATGCCGTCCACATTCAACCATTAAGGCCTAGGAAAACATTCTCCACCTTTCATGCCCTTGTCCCCTCATAATACCATAAACTCAAGATTCTTATCCCTATCTTCAAGCTTTCCTTAAGCAAAAATTCAACTTACCAAAAGATGAAGTCCTACCTATCATAAACATAGGTTGACCGGCCATCAATGTTAAAATACAAAAATAAAGTTTCAAAATGCTAAACATACTACTCGAACCTCTAACCTCAAGCCATCTTTCAAACTCCTTAACCAACTTGCCACTTATTCCTCTTGTGCTTTAAATAAATACTTAATTTAACTTAAGTGCTCAGCTCACTTAATCCACTTCATTAAATAAACCATACTAAAGATTATTCTACTAAATCGAGCATACTCAAGACCCCAAATTTAGTCTTATAACTCTACGAATAATATCACAACAATTCATACACAAGAAAAATAATTCAATCACAATTAACCCCATTTTTAGGATGTTACATCTATACTGGTGATCCATTGAACCGCATTTGTAACAAGTGCCAATTTTCCTCCAACATTCACCAAAATGCCTTTTTCCACATTCAAAGACAATCCGAACTTGATTATTAGTTACTGGGTGCTCTACCTTGAGTCGGTTCATCATTCCGAGGCCTCTTCAAATCTCTTTAAAGAACCCGATTCTTGTGTCTCTCTTGTTTCTAAATCTTTCCCAATTCTGACGTTCTGAGTTCTTAGCCTCTTCGGCTATCTTGGCCTTCTCTACAAGCGTGGAAAAGGTTTTAACTTGTTGTGGGGCAATCAGAACCCTCAACTCATCATTAAGCCCGTCCTCGAAACGCACACAATGTTTATGATCTGTTGATACTATTTTCCGAGCATAGCGACTCAAACGTAAAAATCGACTTCATCCGCCACCTGCTCTCACTCCCTTGGACAAGATTCGAAAATTCCTTCCTTCGGTGTCTGCATAACTCGCTCCAACATATTCCCTTGGGCGCCTTTAAAGAATTCCCAAGTAATCGGTCGACTTGTGCCTTCTCGAACGAGAAGCCACCATTGATACGCCTCGTCTCTAAGCAAGGACACAGCCTTTCGGTTTACGCTCAACGATTGCATTCATCCATAATCCGCTCCACGCCTTCGAGCCAATATTCACCACATTCGAGCTACACCTAAACTCCTCTAAAAACTTCTGCATTATTTGACTTGAGTCATTCAAAATTGACCCACGGTTGTTGGCCCAATTCTAGTTCTGGCGACCCTTTCTAGGACTCGCAGCATTGCTTGTGTCAAGGCATTGTCTTCTTCGATATGATCCTATGATCCCGTCTCACTTACAAGTGACGCAGGTGCATCCATTTCCGGCTTATGATTTGGTGCTTCAGTCGCAGCACCTCGGCCTCTACCACGACCACGTCTACCGCATCCACGACCACGTCCTCTAGTGCTCATAATGACTAATTCGATTTAATCTGATTAAGAGTTTATGAATCAGAATACTATTTCAGTGTTTATTAACGATATTTTATGATATGAAAGAGATAGAGTTATTTTCGCAATCATATCCTTATTGTCTCAATCTCTACGATTTTTAACACCTAAAACTAGAAGTTCTAGAGTGTTTCTATGATCATATCACAATAATAATAAACAATCAATATACAGATACTTACTTGACTTGGTGCGGGATGCTCATGGTGCCATACTACCTTTAAATCAAAAGTCTAGAAATTTGAATTGTTTCTCAAACAAATATCGTTGTTGAACCCAAACCACAGCTCGAGTTTTGAAACTGGCTCTGATACCATTAAATGTAACACCCCAAACCAGGTCTATGCGTTAAGACGAGATTTGGTTTGTCACACCGATCGAACATCCATTTAATTTTCTAATGTTTAAAGTAAAATAATACTTCAACACCTTTTGGAAATAAAGTTTAATAAAAACTAAGACCAAAGATTTAAAAATTTGTAGATTAAAAAATACTTTATTTGAAATCTTATCATTTAGAATATATTTATCAAAAACCTTAAAGTAATTTAAAAGAATTCGAAAGAAATTTAAAAGAAATAATTAAGGTGACCAAATTGTTATAAACTCAATATTTTAAGAAAACTTTATAGATTAAACAAAAGCCCAAAGCAAAAGTCTTAAAGTAATTAAATCCATCCACACATAAAATCCATAAAAACATAATTAGAGGCCTTATTACATCAAACCCAAAATAGTAATTAAAATAAGTAATTTAAAAAGTTCATAGTTTATAAACCCATGCTCGTAGTATGGCCTCCACCAAGTCATCCCTACCAAGTCCACATCAATTGCCATTACCGAGATGGATAATAAAATAGGGTGAGTTACTAAGAACTCGATGTGCAACTCACTTACCACCATTATTGGGCGGATCATCGAGACATTAACTTGGGCTTAAGCCCAATTTCATTTTAACAATATAAAGTAAAATAAATAGAAATGCATGAAAAATGAATTTCCCAACCAAGCCTAATATCCATCCGCTACACACCCCCATACCAACCAACACACCTATGGGGATCAAGTCAACCCACCCCGCCAAACACACCAATCGTAGGCATTAAGCCTTTAAAATAATTTTGTAGTGTACTACCGAACTAGATTGTGACATAGTCACCGAACTAGAGGCATTAAGCTAAAATATTTTGTGGCGAGAGCCAATTAACTAGAGGCATTAAGCCAAAATAATTTGTGGCGAGAGCCACCGAACTAGATTTTTGGCAACAGCCATTCTTCTCTTCATCAAATACCCCCCCATGCAATCATGTGTGCATAACAAAATATAGCCATATAATAATTTATCAAATAATCCATAATATAAATGGGTCTATAATTAAGCATTTCATTTGGGCCCATAAAACAAATTAGTACTTTGCCCATTTAGCAATTTAGCGAACTTTGGTACATATATCGAACTAGAATATTTTTGGCCCATATATCGAACTAGAATATTTTTGGCCCATATAACTAACTAGAATATTTTTGGCCCATATAACTAACTAGAATATTTTTGGCCCATTTTAACAATCTAACAGTTTTTTCAAATTTCAATTTAACAAACTAGCAATCTTTCAAATTTCAATTTATCAATCTAGCGCTTTTTAGATTTCTCGCTTTTAACCATTTTCATGCATTTACGCAAGAGTATGAATTACTATGTATTTTTTCGATTTTGCTATTTTTACGATTTTATCACAATACTTACGGTGTGATATCTAACCCGAGAATGAGTGTGAAGTTACACACCTGGTTATAGTGAGAACTAGACTTTCCCGCTAGTCGATACCTATACACATCACGATAAATTAAAATGCTATAATTTACTAACAAAACCAATCTTAGAATAAGATCTAAACCTTTACCCTCGAAATTTCGTACTACTTTTACTTGCGGTTTCTCCCCGATTGATGGTTCGCTAACCGATGAAAGTCCACGAACAAACAAAGGTTCGGGAGTACGAACAACTTCAAACAATTGATTCTCCTCGGATGAGCATCCGCAACCCGGTAGAAAATCTTGGATTCCCAAAATAGCCCTTTGCTTATACTTAGGGGGATTAACGGAACCTCCCTTCTTCCGAACACTATACACCGCCCTTTTCTTCCCTATTTTGAATGTCTTCAATGACAAAAGATCATTAATCCAACCTAATAATATATCGAAAATAATACTAAAGGTTTTAAGGGTGAGATTTCCTTACCACAAAGATCCTTGCTCCACAATATGAGAATCGACCAAAAATGTTCCCTTAACACCTTAAATCGATTTCAACATTCTATGATACTCACGAACACTTGAGTTTAGATCTTCTACTATCGCATTAAAATATAACAAAGAAAAGTTAATAGAAAAAATGATTATTTTGATCCAAGAGATCCTTCTTACCACCATCAAGATTCGGCCAAAACAACTATTAACTAACATAAACTAAAAAGAACTCTTACCTATTGTCCACGATTGAAAAGAAAGGATTGAGAAGGATGTCTAGATATGATGGAGAATTCGGCTATGTATAACCAAAGAAAAGAGAAAATGGTTCGGCTATGGGCACACTAACATTCGGCCATGAGAGAAATTATTGGAGAAAGTATTGATTGAAAAGAAATAAAAGAAAGAAATAAAAGATGGAAGAAAAAGATGATGATGAGGATTCGGTTTTCAAAGAGAAGAAAAGAGAAAGACAAAAAATGAGTTTAGGAGCAATGTATATTCGGCAATGGGGAGAAGAAAGAAAAGGAATGGCTTTTTGGTATTGGTAATTTCAGACTATGAGAAAAGGCATACAAAGAATACTAAAGTGATAGGCAAAATGACCAAATGGTCAAAAGATTAAGGCTTACCAAAAGCTCAAATTCGGCCAGAGAGAAAGGTTGAGAAAGAGTTGCAAAACTTGCACAAAAGCTAAGAATGACCAAAACTAATTCCTAATCCTAGCCAAGCTACTAACATATTCTACCAACCTCCCCTAGCCACAATGTTGTCAAATTCATTGGTCAAATGACCATGAAATAATTTCAAAACCTTTTCCTTGATATATGCCTAATGTCCCTTATCTTTCCAAAATTTCTTGATTCCCTACCATAAGTTAACAATTACCTTATTCCTTTAGTCTACTTACCAAAATGAAAAGTCCAACCTTACCATATATATTGCTTGGCCGACACTTGCTATACTTGTGCAAAAATAAAAATTATCTAGATGCTAACAAAGGATTCAAACCACTCCCTCATGCCACAACTCATGCGCCAACACCACCTTACCATTTACTCATCTTATGCTACACTTTGACACTTAAATTAACTTAAGTATCAATGTCACTTAATCCACTTCATTAAATTCTCAAAACTAAAATTATTCCATTCGAATAATTCTATACTCTTCTTCGGGACTATAATAAACACGAAAAAGAAGTAAGAAAAT
This sequence comes from Gossypium rotundifolium, assembly GCA_025506655.1. NCBI lineage: Eukaryota > Viridiplantae > Streptophyta > Magnoliopsida > Malvales > Malvaceae > Gossypium > Gossypium rotundifolium. The sequence goes on along the minus strand of CP106729.1, from coordinate 130,691,140 downwards.
TTTCCTTCATAATCTAAGCATCAAAAACATGCAATAAAAATCGATACTCAAATTTTAGGGTGTTACAGTATGTGTGGCATTGGGGGTGGAAAGGATGATACCAAATGATGGTAGGATGATGTTGATGATCGGGGTAGAAAGATGAAAGCGAAGCAAAAACTTGCAAACTTCACACTTATTTTTTTTCACTCGTATATATATGTTTTCTTTTTTTTTTGAATTTTCGTAATTTTTTTTAAATATTTCAAGTACTTAACGAAATACAATAGAAAGAAATTGCAACTTGATATTTTTTATTTTTTTTATTTTTTTGAATTTTTTAATACGAACCTACTCTGAGTTTTTGATCCTCTTCGGAGCTCCTCGTTTTCAAGCTCTGATACCAAATGATGCACCTTCGGGTTTATGAATGAGACGAGTTGCTTTAGATGCCCGATCGTCTATGAGGAGGAGTTTGAATCTTCAAAAAAATAGGTGATTGAGGAATGAGTTACGAAAGCTTTTTGATAGGTTTTCAAGTTAATTTTGTTTAAGTTAGGAATGGAGGTTGGATATGAAATGGGTTCAATTTAGAAGACGGAATGGATAGGTTCAGTTTAGGTGGAATGAAGGAAGATAGGTAAATGGGTGGTTTGGTTTAGAATGAAAATAAAGGATAGATGATGTTGGGATAAAAGATGGATGCGAAAAATGAACTTAAACATCAGAAACGATTCAACACTAAAAAGTGTCACCCCGGTTTCTATATTGTCTAAGGTGGAAAGATGGCTATTCAAAGGGATAGATGAACGTAACACCGGTTAAGGTGATAAGTTTGGTAAACAAGTTCGGAGACACCACAAGCGAGCTTGATAAGTCAAACAAAACTTGTACGAAAAAGAAGAGGAGGTAAACTCACTCGTGAACAAAATGTTCATAAAACTTAATCAAAGTTCAACAACCTTTACAAATGAAAAACATCAACTATTTATAGTGATCAAGTAGGTAGCCGAATGGCCAATTTAGAAGCTTAATAACTAAGTAAAATTAATCTAGAATGAGCCTAGAAAATTCCAGAATTAAGATCTTAATTTGTGATGCAAGAATTCAGCTGATGGAAGTGTATGGGACAACATTCTAGAAGGCTGAATGAACTTGGAAAAATGGCAGCAGCTAGGTTCACACTAATTCATTAAAAACAGTTCATGAATTCGGCAGGTTCATGTACTAGCTGAATGGACACTTTCTTCCCCTTGGTGTGTGCATGTTTTCTTAGCCATGAAGAATCTTTAATTCCATGAATGTCTAGCCTTTAAGAGCCCTTTAATCCCCCTTGGCCGAATGCTAGGTGCATGGGACATGCATCCCTCTTAATTGAAGCTTTAATGATGGGTTGGTTCATGAATGGCAGCATGTACCTTTGTAAATTTGTCCTCCCCTTTGTGCATGCATTTTGTTAATTCAATGTGTTGAATTAAGGTGCTATATCCCCTGGACGTTCATGACTCCACCCATGCATGCATCTCTTTATTCATTGTAAGTTATTGTTCATGCATCATGCATTTAGCCCCTTCATGAATGTGTCTTTAATTGGGTAGCTACTCCTTGGCTGAATAGGTGCTTAGGGAAGTGAACAATCAGCTCAAGATTCTTTGAAGACAGTCATGCATATACCGTCCAATCCATTGAACCTAATGTGATGAACCTGGATTTAAGGTAGCCCAAATTCGACTCACCTACAAGAACACTTGAATCAGAATTAATTCACATAAAATTTAGCTGAACATGCATTAACATAATTTAGACACACTAATTAACTTAGGACAAATTTAATATTAACTTAGCTAACTAATTAAATTCAGCTAGCTCAAAACATGTAAAAATAATTAATGAACTGATTTGAGCTAGGAAATTCGATCATGATCTATATCAAGCTAAATAAATTAAAACTAACACTTAATTTATTCAAAAGATAAAACAAATGAGCTGGAAAGAAACTACATTGAACTCAAACGAGCTTAAATGAGCTCAAGTGAGCTGATTTGAGCTGAATTGAGCTCAGGAAGCTGGAATCAAGCTGAACTAAACTGAAAATAGCTTGCACTAAGGTGCAAAGCTTCTCTAAGACATTAACCCAAGACCTTTCATCTTTCTCGAGCTGAATTTTGGTCCAAAATTGAGTCAATGTAGTCGAATCAACTTCTTGGAGTTGTTTGGCTCGAGCCCAAACTACAGGGCCTTTACGGAGCTTGTGATGATCGAATTGTGAATCTTGGGTTACCCCGGGTTGGGTTACATCAGGTTGCAAAGGATAAAGCATATTGGGTGTAGGGTAGGCTAAAAAAAAAAATAATATTGGGTAAGTTTGTGGCGTTTGGTCAGGAAGGGTAATACCAAATAATGGTAGGAAGATTTTGAAGATGAATGTAAAATGATGGCTTTGGAATTCAAAGACTTAGGAAATGAATAGAAAACAAAACAAGAACTTACAAATAAACACTATCTTCTTTTTTTTCAATTTTCGTAATTCTTTTTTTTTTATACTTCAAAATGCACGAAATAATTACAATAAGAACTTTAAATTACAACTTTGAATTTTTTTTAAATTTTGAATTTTTTTTCACAAACCTATTGCGGCTTCTCGATCGCCGTCGTAGCTCCTCGTTTTAGTAGATCTGATACCAAATGATGTGAGACGGCTTGGGTTGATTCAAGTTGTTCACGGGTTTGCCCGATCATCTATGAGGAGTAAAGAAGGATTCAAAAAATATAGGACTTTGGTTATGGTTGCGGAAGCTATTGATAGGTTTTCTTTTAATTCAAAGAAGGATTCAAAGAATGGAGGTTTAGTATTATCGAAATTAAGTTGGAAGATGGAATGAAATAGATAATGAGAAGGGTAGGTTCAGATAGAATCGACAAAAGGAAGATGATGTTTGGAGATGGCTCAGCTTGGTAGGATCGAGTAAGGATGGATGGATAAAAGATAGTTACGTAATGGTTCGGTTTAAGAATGGATAAGTAAAGATAGAATGATGGTGATGGAAAATAGAAACTTAAATCGAGAATTGAGTCAACACTATAGAGAGTGTCACCCCAGTAATATTTGGTTTAAGGTGGATTGATGGGAAAGTTGGGAAAGGGTTGAACACCACATCGAAGGTGATAAGTTCAAAACAAAATTGAGATGCCACAAGCTCACTTGATAAGTCAATCAAAACTCGTCTTTAAATTGGAGAGGAGTAATCTCACTCTTTGAATAATAGTTCATATATTCAAAATGGCAAAAGTTTTTTACAAAAGCAAATGAACACCTATTTATACTTGATTAGCTAAGGTAGCTGAATAGCCTAGTTCTAAGACTTAATAACTAAGTAAATTCAGCAAGAATTATCAATAAAATTCTGGAAATAAACCATTAATTTTCTCATTGAATAGGGGACAAAAGGGCAGCTTCTAGATGGCTGGATGTATTTGAAGCATGTAGCAAATTCATGGCAGCAACCAGGTTCATCCCTTGTCTTAATTAAGCTCTTAAATTGATCCCTTTTGGCTGAAAAGTGACCAGCATTTAAGGGGGTGTTGAGTAGCCTATTTGAGTGTGAACAGTACCATGAAAAGTCCTTAGGTGTGAACATGTTTGAACCGAATAGTCACCAATGTGGACAAGAATGTGAAAGGAATTTGAAGCTTGATGGTTGGAAGCTTCTTAGTGAATAGTTGCTTGGGGAAGCCAAAAGTGACCAGCAATTAAATGTAGAACCAATTGAACATACATTGCTTCATGCGTCCATTGTACCAAATGACATACATTACATCTAGTGCATGAATCTCTTTAAATGCTCCATGAACATTCTACTGCACCTAATTAACACATAAACCAAATTTAACTAAACACATATCAGCTGAATAAAATCAAGGACATAGCTAGGACACATTAATGGACACTTAAATAATATTTAGACAAATTAAAAACTAGCTCTCTAGGACATACTTAATATTCATTTGGGCTCAAACACATTAAAACCTATTGTAAAAATTAAAACAAATTAAATTGAGTCGGACATCATAAATTCGTCCTAATTAAAACATTATGACACATTAACTTACTGTAATAAAATAATTAAAATAAGAGTTCAAATTATTCAAGCATATAAAATTGAGTAGATTAATAAAATAGCCCAATGAGCTGAAAGAAGCTCAAATGAACTATTCCGAGCTAATTTGAAAGTGCACCAAAGTGCATAACAACTTCATGGCAACTTGTGGACCTTGATTCCTCTAACTTCCATGATCATCATATTGCAAAACGTTGGCTGCCTCGGGTTGGGTCATATCAGACAGTACCTCTCTTAGCCAACAAAAACCTTCTTTTAGCCAACAAAAACCTTCTTTCCTCGGGAAGGTAGTGTAGTCGAAACCGTTTACCCAGATTAACACAAAGGCAATTCACGTTTTTAAAAGGATCACCTTCACAAAGATGAGAGAAGTTAGTATCACCGTGGATAATGGACTCAAAAGAACTTCTCAAATTGTTATTCACATATGATTTGATTCCTAGCTCAAAAATATAAGTCGAACTTACCTTCGGGTAGGAATAAGTATCTCATGTACATCCACAAAAATTGTTCAAGGAACAATTTTATATCAAGATCACAACTGTTAAGTTTTGTTCCTTGAAAAATGACCAAGCATCAATCAAAAATGGATTAGTCGTACGAAATTTAATATGCTGGTCTAGCCCACAAAATGAGCCAAAACAAATTTTAGGTTTAAAAAAGCGAGTTTGATTATTTATGCCAAAATGTAGCAACGGTTTCATTAAATCAAACACGCTAAATCAATAGGAGTTTTGAATCCATAGTAACAAACATTCAAACCTCTTTACATGCTTCAAAATAGATTTGCAAAAACTTGATGATTTCAAATGGGGAAATAAATAAGTCACATAATTACCACAATTAAACAAAATGAGATTTTTACGTCATACCTAACCAAGTTTTGCATTTGCCGAATAAATGTTACTCCACCTTCACACTTTGCAACACAATGATTTTTGTTAGAAAAACTCGTCTTACCATCATTTAAAACATCAAAATTAATCAAAGAATGGCAATTGACGATATCATCCACATAATCACAAGCATTCGAATAAGTTGGAGGAGATTGAAATGCTTTAGAGCACTTACCTTCCTTACCTTGTTCGATCAATCGAAATCACCTCTCATTGGGAAGGTAATTAAGATGGAACTTGCTAATCAAATTTTCAGAACATGGAAAGAAACAACATGAGAAAAGTCTCATTAGGGTTAGTAAACAAATTCCTCACTTTTCTTGTTCGCTTGCCCTTTTTTTCTCGCTTTCTTTTTCCCTTTCAATTTTCTTTTACATCACACTTTTGTTCAATCTCAATCTCGTCTTCTTTTTTCTCACTCTCATTTTCTTTCTCGTTTTCATTCTCTTTTTCAATTTCTTTTTCTTGTTCTTCTTTTTCAATTTCTTTTTCTTTTTAACTTTCCTTTTCTTTTCTTTTTCTTCTTTTCTATTTTATTACAATGTGAGGATGTTACAAAAGAATCAAAAAGGTAATTACTTGGCTCAAAGAAAGAGAAAATATTCTCGTAGGTTTCTCGATCAATTTTTTGGGAACGATCCTTCGGTAGGGGTTTCGTTGAAGCATACGAGGAATAACTTGTACTTTCTCTAGAAGTCTCAAACTCAGATCCTTCTTTTTGTTGTCTCGAATTTCTTGACAAGTAGGAATCCTGATAAGAATTTATTCGCGAATAGTTATCGAAAATCGTTTCTCGACTCGTTGGAGTTTTCTTCCATTGGGTTATTGCTCGAGGTGCTTGCTTATCTTGAATTGGCTTAATTTTGTGGTCGAGCATGTTTTCCATTTCTTCCAAAAATATTTAAAATCAAAAGCGAAAAACCCTTCTCGAGACATTATTATGTACTGAAAGAAGTAATGTTAAAAAGAACAAAAACAGAAAATTTAAATACCTCACCACAAACCTCACTAAAATCACTCGAAAAGAAAAATTCACTCCACTCGTGTTTACACTCAAAATTGACTTTTTCTCCTCTCGAATGGACTCACCACTCTCTTGCCTTTTCCACTCGACCTTTCTCTTACAATTTCGTATGTCGTCTCAAAGACCTATTTGCTTGCTAGGGGTTGGCTTCAAAATGGTTAACAAGGGATAAAAAATAAGCGGGTGTAGGGTAGGCTGAACAAAATGAAAATTTGGGAATGTGTGGCGTTGGGGTGGAAAGGATGATACCAAATGATGGTAGTATGATGTTGATGATCGGGGTAGAAGGCTAAAGGTAGAATGATGGCTTTGAAATCGGGAAAAAAAAAGAGCTGAAAAAAGATAAACTTGCAAAAACTTTCACCTTTTTTTTTTGTTTTTTACTCAAATACTTTTTTTAACTTTGATTTTTTTTTGAATTTTCATATTTTTTCTTTTTTCTTTTTAACTACAATATGCTGAAATACAAGGAAAATAAATTACAGCTTGAAATATTTTTTTTAAATTTTTTTGCTCTTTTTTATTTCAATTTACGAACCTACTTCTGGCTTCTTCACGAACGTTGGTACTCCTCGTTTTAGTAGCTCTAATACCAAATGATGTGATACGGCTCGATGATTCGAGTCGTTTCATTAGTTTGCCCAATTGTCGACGAGGAGAATGTTCGGGGCATTGAAATTACAAGTTTGGTGATGATATGTGAAAGCTAACAAAGTGGTTTAGAAAAGAATGGTAGGTTTATAAAGATGTAGTAGGCTCGGTTTAACAAAAATAACAAAGATAGGTAATTTGGAATAATTGATGGAGATGGATAACAGACTTAACGGAAGAAAGATTCAACACTGTATCATAGTGTCACCCCGTTTGTTATGTTGTTAAGGAGGTAGGATGGAGATAATAGAATGAACGCCACACCAAGGTTGGTGATAAGTTCAAACAAGTCGGGAAGACACCATTAGCAACGCTAGATAAGTCAAACAAGACTTGTACGAAATAGTAGAGGAGGTAAACTCACTCAACAACAAAATGTTCATAAAAATTTATCAAAGTTCAATCATACAAAAAGTCCCTTCAAAAGGCTGATTACACACATATTTATAAGGATAGAAAAGCTAGCTAAAAGGTTACATCTTAATGTGCTAACTGAAATTAAACTCAAGACTCTTGATATTCTTGTAACAATTTACTCTATGCTTGAATTCACTTTAATTCAGCTTAAATGATCATCCTTGAATGCTTAAAATGTCTCTTGAGTTGTCCCTTGGCTAGCCGAAAAGACATCAACAACAAAATGATGTTTTGAATGCTTATTTTCATCTTTAAATGAGCAAAAACTACTGGTAGGTGAAAGGGGTTGCTACTGAATTTAATAGGAGATAAAATGCTCCTTAAAACTCCTTAATTGATGTATTAAACATCCCTTGTAATAGTCACTTCATTTGTACCCGAAAATCACCTAAAAAGTCACTTTATTTAAGTTGTAACAACCTTGAAATGTAATGGTTGTGGGCTGAAGAGACACCTGTAATAAACATATTAAAATAAACTTATTAAATACAATTAAACACTAATTAAACACTAATTAAACTCAAACACATTAAACACTTGACTTCAATAAATGAACTAAAAGTAAAGATATCAATTAATGTAGCAACTAGTTTAATTAAAGAAGCGAATTAAATAAACTTAAACTCATGCTCCATTAAATTATCCTAGTAACTAGATTATTTAAATAAGCATCTTATTAAATGAAGTTCAATAAAAATACCTATTAATTAAACTAAGCTGAGTTGAATAAATGTCCATCAACTCATTTATTAAACTAAGATGCTTAAATGCATGGTTTGAAATGCAAACTAAATGAACAAATGCAAGACTTAATTTAATGATGCAAACTTTAACTAACATGGGAGTTACATAACGCATGTCATTATTTATGATGCATACTTAACTAGCATGGAAGTTACATAATTCATAACTTTATTAAATGCGAACACACAAAGTGAAAATATAAAATTAAAAATATGCAAACTTATTAATTTAAATAAAACTATATTAAATTAAAAAGTCCTTAAAACATTGACCCAATAATCAATCAGGCCTATGAGGTGTTTCATCTTGCACTTGAGCCCCTCAAGTTTAGGCCATTTCGTTGTTGGTGGTTTGTGTTGAAACATGATACGACTAGGTTCAGATCACTTTTCCTTTCTAAAACTCATATCCATATATATATTTTTAGAAAACCCATATTTCCTTAGTGGAATTTAACACGTGTCATTAACCTTCAATATCATCCTCTCGTGGATTAACATCTATAAGGATACATATTCAAGAGTCTATAATCTTTATGCACGCTTTTTTACCCCATCGCTCAATCCTCGACCATCTCGTAAAATGTAACTTGCACAAGAACTAGGCAAACTTATGTACCTTACTTTGGTGTTATCTTCGTTACCAATGAACCTCAATAATCTTACCATTCCTTCATTTTTACATACCCTCACCTTCTAAAGAACATTCTTTACCTTATACTCTATTATCAACTAAACGCCCTAAGTATATGTGAAAGGCATCAATTAGGCGGATAGGACCACACCACTCAGATTCCTTTGAGATACTCGCCCAATATAGGACCCGCCAATTCTGGGTGTTACACTTTAGGCTAGGCTCTGAATAGTAACTTTTCAACAAAGTAATCGATGACAGACTTATCTATGAGAAGTGCTTAATTTATTGACACTAGGTGTTTTAGTACCCTTAGGATGCCCTAGCTGTAACACCCCGAACCCGGCCCAAACATTTCGACCAAATTTGGGTTGCTACAGAGAAAACATTTTGAAAACCATTTTAAAACCGATTTAAAATTTTGTTGAAATGCCTTTCATTTTCAATTCTCTTTGTTCAAAACCATACTTAATTTGATTAAAATATTTATTGAGTCGAATTGTTTACGACTTCAAATGTACCCGATAGCACTTTAAAACATTTTATGTTTAATTTGAGAAAACATGTGCATCCGTTTTAACATCATCAAATAGTTTAAACAAAACATTCAAAACATGCAGCAATAACAAAAATAATTCTAGGAGGCCTTATTACATCTTAAATAAAACAAACCAACGAAAAATAATTAAAATTCAAAGTTCTTTATATCTAATGTCCAATTGCATGGCCACCTCGAGTCCATCCAGGTTCCTCATCCGCAATCTACGAGTTACCGAAAAATTAAAGGAGAAGGTGAGTCACCAAGACTCAATGTGTAACCCTTCCCGATTTAGTGCAACAACATACACAAATCATAACCAATTAACATGCATAAGTTTAAGATGCACCCATCCTAACCATCCAAACGCCTTTCTCTACCCCTGTGGTACCAAACCACCGGTGGTGCCAAACCACCGGTGACGATAGTCACAAATGTGATGCCAAATCACCGGAGATACTAAATCTCCGTGTCCGAGGACACAAATCGAATGATGGGGCCAACCCATCGTATGATACCAAATCACCGCATCAATCCCATATCTCAAAGTGGGGCCAACCCACGGTGGTGCTAAGCCACGAGGACGAGACGCCGTGAGGTGCCAAACCTCCGGAGGTACCAAACCTCCGTGACCGTAGTCACAATGTGTTACTAAAACACCGTGTCCGTCGACACGAATATCACTGCCCCCTCCACTCATTAGATCCCACATGAATCAATAATATTTAATTAACAATTGTCATGCCAATGGATTTATTAATCAATATCCAACAGATCTATCATGAGCCATATATTATAAGCCACATACCAAATGTATCATGCTTCCCAAAAGCATCAAATAGTAATCTCATAGCAACAAGGACTTACCCGAATCCTTGTTTATACCATGATGGTATTACATCCGTATCTACACAAACCGATTAAACATACATATAATACTTAGCATATTAAATAGTTATAAGATGTGTATGTACACACCTTTCACCAACGATAGTCCTAATCCTCAAAGAGTCAATTGGCCACACAAGATTTCTTGCTCCTATATTCGGCCAAACACAAGAGTTAGGGACATGGACTATTCGACCAAACTAAATAATTCTACGGGGTTATCATATGAACCCGAAACCTCACCTAATCGCCTTTGAGTACTAACTACGGCAATCGGTACGCGAATCTGCTTCACTTCCCTACAATCGGCAACCATTAAAATAAATAATAGCCTTCGGCTTTAGAATAATCAAAAGAATAATCCCTTAAAATGAATCCTTACGACCTTTGACTTACCAACCTTTGATTGCTAGAGAGATATAGGGCTTAAAACAATCGCTTCCAAAGTCCCAAAGAGCCTCTCTTTTAAAATTGATTGTACAAAAATCAAAGAAAACTACCCTTGAATATTCGGCCAAAACAAAGACTATAAGATAAGAAAAAGGTTCGGTTATGGTTGATTTGAAAAGAAAAGAAGAAATAAGAATGGAAGTAGGTGTTTTATCTTTGAACAAATGAAAAGAAAATGGTATTTGAGATGGAGAAATATTCGCCAAGAGAGTGAAAAGAAAATGTTTATGAACCAATGTCAAAAAGAAAAGAAAAGAGAGATGAGGGATGAAAGATGAGATTCGGCCAACACCTTTTTGCCTAAAAGAAAAGTTCACAAAAATCCAATGTTGTTACGGTTTCAAGAGAAATGAACGGAAGAGAATAGCACTTTTGGTTCAACAAAATGAAGGCTAAACACAAACATATTCTCGCACAAAAGTGCACAATAACAATCGGCCAAAGGAAAGAGTTTTGGAGAGGAAAAGCAAATGCAAAAGATGCACAAAAGAGGAATTGGCCAAATATCCCCTAAACCACCTAACAAAATTCTACCACCCACCTAGACACCCATGCTGTCCACATACATGCACTAAAGCTTAGGATTACTTTCCAAAACATCCTCCCTATTACATGCCTTTACCCCCTCATCATACCATAACCTTAAGAATCTTATCCCCATCTTCAAGCTTTCCTTAAGCAAAATTCAACTTACCAAAAGATGAAAGTCTTATCATAAACATAGGTTGACCGCCATTAATGTTAAAATACAAAATAAACTTTCAAATTGCTAAACATACTACTCGAACCTCTAACCTCAAGCCACCTTTCAAACTCCTTAACCAACTTGCCACTTACTCCTCTTGTGCTTTAATTAATACTTAATTTAACTTAAGTGCTCACCACTTAATCCACTTCATTAAATAACCATACTAAAAATTATTCTACTAAACCGAGAATACTCAAGACCCCTAATGTAGTCTTATAACTTTACGAATAATATCACAACAATTCATACACAAGAAAAATAATTTAATCACAAATAACCCCAAATATTTGGATGTTACAATTCTACCCCCTTAAAATAATTTCGACCTCGAAATTACCTGATCAGAAAAGGTGGGGGTATTGTCATCACACTCTCGGGTTCCCACGTAGCTTCCTCAAAGACCATGGTTTCGCCATAGTACTTTCACCAAAGGTCTCGACTTCCTACGCAAAACCTTGATATCTCGATCTAAGATTTGGATTGGCTCCTCCTCGAAAGATAGGTCTGAGTTAACCTCAATCTCTGCCACTGGTAAGACGTGTGATGGATCGGACCGATACCGTCTAAGCATTGACACATGAAAGACATCATGAATCTGACTCAACTCTGCTGGCAGCTCGAGCTGATAAGCTACCGGTCCCACTCGCTTTAACACTGTATATGGCCCAATGAACCTAGGGCTTAGCTTCCCTTTTTTCCTAAATCGCAATACCTTCTTCCAAGGCGACACCTTCAGAAAAACTTTATCTCCCACAGCATATTCCATTTCCTTACGCTTGAGATCGGCATAGGACTTCTGCCTATCCGACGCTTCCTTGAGACGAGTCTAATCATCTTCACTTTATCTTCAGTTTCTGCTACCAACTCTGGACCCAAAACACTGTTCTCCCAACTCCGCCCAACACGTAGAGTACGGCATTTTGTCCATCTGATTCTTCATATGGAGCCATCTCAATGCTCGCTGATAACTATTGTTATAAGCGAATTCCGCCAACAGAGATATTCCTCCCAATTACCATAGAAATCCAAAACACAACCTCTCACCATATCCTCTAAAATCTGTATCACTCTTTCCGATTGTCCGTCAGTTTGCAGGTGAAAGGCTATGCTGAAGTCCAATCTCATTCCTAAGGCTTGATGCAAAGCTCTCCAAAACCTTGACGTAAACCTCGGATCCCTATCTGAGATAATCGATACTGGCACACCATGCAATCTCACTATCTCGGCTACATATAACTTTGCTAGCTTCTGAAGCGAATAATCTACCCTTACAGGGTATGAAATGTCTTGACTTAGTTAGTCGATCCACAATTACCCAAACCGAGTTCTTTTGCTAGGCGTGAGGGTAATCCAACGACAAAGTCCATAGTGATCCTCTCCCATTTCCATCGAGGATCTTCACCGGTTGGAGTAACCAGATGGCAACCGATGTTCCGCTTTGACTTGTTGACACGTCGACACTTACCACGAACTCGATTATTTCCGCCTGCACTGCCACCAAAACTGCTCTCTCAAATCCCGATACATCTTGTTACCTCCGGGATGCATAACATATGGGCTGCTATGTGCATCTGAAGAATCCTTTGTCTCAACTCCACATCCTTCGGCATACAAGCTCTCCCTTTAAAGTACAAAACTCCATCACTGGACAGACTAAAATCCTCTAATCCACCATTCTGAACTTGCAACCTCCGATCATTCAAACCATCATCCTCTAACTGCTTCTCCTTAATCTGATCTAACCAAGTCGGCTTGACTTGCAATTCTGCCAAAAGACTCCCATCGTCGAATGTACTAATTCGAGCAAACATCGATCTTAAATTTGATACAACCTTACGGCTCAACGCGTACCACAACGTTAGCCTTACCAGATAATACTCGATCGAGCATCGTAGTCCTTCAACAGCTCAATCCACCGACGCCTCAAATTCAAATCCTTCGAGTCAAAAGATACTTAAGACTCTTGTGATCCGTGTAGACTATCGACTTCTCCCCATACAAATAATGCCTCCATATCTTCAAAGCGAAGACTACGTACCGCTAACTCTAAGTCGTATGTTGATAGTTAACCTCATGCGGTCTTAGCTAACGGACGATAGGCCACTACCCCGCCTTTCTTGCATCAATACATATCCCAAACTCAGATGGGACGATCACAATGGCCGTAAACAACTTTTCTACCTCGGTACATATCAGGCAACCTGAGCTCCGCGAATTTTCTTAGCTTGTCAAAACTTTCTTGTTGCTTCTCCGTCCACACAAATGGAATTCCCTTTCTTAATAACTTAGTCAACGTGCCAGCGATTAAAGAGAATCCTTCCACAAACCTCCGATAGTACCGCTGCACCGTAAAACTTTGAATTTCGCCACCGACCTAGGCGGTTTCATTCAACACCGCTCGATCTTGCGAGGATCTACTCTAATCCCTTCTCACGACACTACGTGACTTAAGAAAGCCACCTCTAAGCCAAAATTTGCACTTCATCGAATTTGGCATATAACTGCTTTCTCCTCGAGATTGTAGAACTATACGCAGATGCATGTCATGTTCCTCCTCCGCCTTTGAGTAAACCAATATGTCGCCTATGAACACCACGATAAATTGATCCAAGTATCTGCCAAATACCCTATTCATTAAGTCCATGAATGTCAGCTTCGGTGCGTTGGTCAACCCAAATGGCATCACCAAAAACTCGTAATGCCCATACCTTGTACAGAATGCCGTCTTGTGCACATCAACCTCCTTTACCTTGAGTTGATGATATCCCGACCTAAGATCTATCTTCGAGAATACCGATGCACCCTTCAGTTGGTCAAACAAGTCATCAATCCGAGGCAACGGATACCTGTTCTTAATCGTTAACTTGTTCAATTGGCGGTAGTCAATACACATCCGCATTGAACCGTCCTTCTTTTTGACAAACAGCACAGGTGCTCCCCACGGAGATATACTTGGTCGGATAAATCCTTGGTCCAAGAGCTCCTGAATTTGAGCCTTCAGTTCCACCAATTCCTTTGGTGCCATTCGGTACGGTGCTATAGACACAGGTGCCATTTCGGGTAACAAGTCTATACCGAATTCAACTTCCCGATCTGGAGGCAAACCAGAAGTTCTTCAGGAAATACGTCAGCATATTCCTTTACAGTTTAAACATTCCCCATAGAAAACTCTTTAGCTTCCAATGCACACACATGAACAACGAACGCCTCATAGCCCTTCCTGACCATCTTCACAGCTTTCAACATAGATACCACGTTGGATAGATAATCTCTCCTATTACCTATCATGACCACTTCTTCACCTTCAACAGTCTTCAAAACCATGCGTTTAGCAGCGCAATCCAAACTTGCTTGGTATTTGACTAACCAATCTATCCCAAGAATCAGATCGAACTCCTCAAACGGCAGTTCCATCAGATCGACTACAAATACTACCCCTTAGAGTTTTAGGGGTACATCTCTATACAGCTTATCTACTTCTATAGAGTAACCTAAAGGACTAAGTACGGTCATCCTCCTGTAAGCGCCTCAAAACTAAACTCATGGTCTTAACTATGCCACTAGCAACGTAAGAATGCGTCGAGCCCACATCTATCAAAGGAGTATATGGGACACCAAAGATTAAAAATGTACCGGTTATGACGTTCGGTGCGTCTCCCTCCTCACGATGCCTCACAGCATACACCAAACCGGGCTGCCTAGCATCCGTGTTGCTTGCACCTCTGCCTGATGATCCGCGGCCTCGTCCAGAACCATTGCCTCCTCTACCATTACCTCGACCTCTCTGCGGTGATGGTCCCTCCTTTTTGAACTGAGCACGACCTTGACCTTCAGACTGATTCCTGGCTTGCTTACATGGACAGTCCCTCACACGATGATCCAGCGAACCACACTCGAAACATCCTTTTCCTCCGGTCCAACATTCACCCCAATGAAATTTCCTACATCGGTTACACCGTGCTGGTCCCTGATTAGCAGTAACAGACCTCCCAGACTGATTTGGCTCATTTTGCCTAGCCCTCTTCTGAACATTACCAGCTGACCCAGATGATCCATATCCTCTCTTATGCTTATTCCGGTCATAGTTCTGCCTTCCAGATTCCTTTATTCTTTCGGCTATCTTAGCCTTTTCAACTAAAGTAGCAAACTCTCGCTCCTGATGTGGAGCAATCAACAATCTCAGCTCATCCTTCAAACCATCTTCGAATCGAACACATCGCTCGTGCTCCGAAGCCACAATACCTCCAGCATATCGGCTCAATCTTAAGAACTCAGCCTCATACTCTGATACAAATTTACTCCCTTAGACCAAACTCAGGAATGCCTTACGCTGTGCATCAACGTAACTAGACCCAATATATTTCTTTTGATAAGCAGTTTTGAAATACTCCCAAGTAAGATCGTCTACCGTAGCACCATCTCGAACCGTGAGCCACCATCGATATGACTCATCCTTGAGAAGCGACACCGCCCCTTTCAGTTTCTCCTCATTTGTCAAATCTATTTCATCCATGATTCTTTCGGTCGATTCTAGCCAATACTCAGCCGTATTGGGCGCTACACCAGATACTCCTCGGAAAAATTCAGCTCCGTTAGCTCGAAGTCTCTCAGGTACCAATTTTGAGCTCCTCCACCTCCACCCATTCCAGCTACCCTTTCCAGAACCCACAGCATTGCTTGTGACACTGCGTCATCACCCGTCTGATCCTGCTCTTCGACTCCAAAGGTTGGGGGTGGTGGTGGCGGTGGTATATCGTTCTCAGATCCCCGACCGACTGACGTGTTACGACATCATCATCCTACCCTTCAAGCGTCCACGACGGCCACGTCCTCTAAAGCTCATTCTAACTATCGTACTTTAATCTGATTAGGAAATTTTATGAATTAGTACATGTTTCACTTGATTATCCGCAAAAAAAAAATTTATGAAAAGAATTTAATAGATATTCTTTCGATCAAATAGAGTTTTAAGTCTTCTATCTAGTTTACATAGAAAAGTACATCCATTCCCTAATACCTTTCATACCTATGCACTCTTGGGCATTTACGTCTGCTTTCTAACCTGGGGTATTTTTGTCATTTTCCTACAAGGGTATTTTCGTAATAAACCAAGAAATTTGAAAATTTTAATAAATCAAATCATTTTGTAATTTCAAAATTGAGGAGTATTTTGAAAAATTCTTCAATTTAAAGGTATGGCAAAATTTTGAAACCTGTGGTATTTTGGTAATTTTGTCAATCAGGGGTAATTTTGTAAATTCCAAAAGTCAGTGTATGTAACATCCTGAATAGGGCCTATGCATTTCCAGTTTAATTGTATGAAATAACAAGTTTCAAGTACTATGAATAAATTTGTGAAACTTTTGGAAACCTAGAAATGCATGGAAATGGAAATGAAAATGAAAATGGAAATGGAAATGGAAATGGAAATGGAAATGGAAATGGAAATGGACATTTTTGGAAACTTAGACATTTTGGAAACTTAGACATTTTGGAAACTTAGACATTTGGAAACCTAAACATTTTGGAAACCTAAACATTTTGGAAACCTAAACATTTTGGAAACCTAAACATTTTGGAAACCTGAACATTTTAGGAAACTTGGATATGTAAGAAAAATGGCAAGTTACAGAGCCGCGCGAAAATTTTAGGAAACTTAAAATTGACCCCGGAATGCCGAATTTTAGAGCCCAAAGGGGGACTTAGGGCCAAGTGACCCTAAAGATATAAAGTACATGAAATTTGACCCAATAACGGGCTTGGAAATGTGGCCTGAAGATGCCACATAAGGCCTTAGGAAATGGCCCACATGCAAAAGGTTTTTGGGCCTGAGTTTGAGACACCCAGGAAGCAAATAATGAAGGCCTTATTTTGCTTCCAAGGCTAGGAGGTGGGACGGCACAAGCATGTTGAATAAGAGGAGTTTCACTTGATTAAAACTCGCTTAATTAAGTGTTAAGTAAAGGAATTTCTTTTAATAAAAATAAATAAGGAGATAAAGGATGGATAAAGTACTTATAATTTAATTAAAGTGATAATTAAATGATAATATTATCACTTGTAAAGGAGTAGTGGCCAAGTTTTGGACTCTTGGTCTAACAATTTCAGTTAAAAGAGGAAAAGTGATACTCTCATCTCATTCATCAACTTTGCTTAACTTTGCTCTCACTCCCCTCTCATTGCCGAATTCTCCTAAGCAAGGAACCATCCTCTCTTTTTCTATTTTCTTCCTCGTTCTACTATCAAAATTCAATCCTTATTGATTCTAAGTAGAGGAGGAATCATCCACAACATCAAAAAGAGGTAAGATCTGTGGATTAGTCAACTTCTATTCTTTTCTTTTTACCAAAATCAAGGTACTAATCCCATTCTTGTTCATGGCCGAATCCACCATGATTCCTTAGATTTCTACCATCATCAATTACAAAGAGCAAGGATCTAAGGTAAGAACAATTAATTTTTGTTCTTCTAAAATCTTTTAATCAAGAACAAGGAAATAATCTTTTCTATGTCTCATGGCCGAATGAAAAAGGGAGAGTTTCGGGATTTCAAAATCAAGGATTTAAGGTGAGGCACAATCGGCCAAAGGCCAACTTCTTACTTATTAAAGTTAGATCGAATCTAACATATGAATTTTAGGAATTCCGACAGAGATTCAAGACAAAAGGGAACTTTCGGGATTTGGAAATCTATAAGGTAAGCCTCTAAACATTCGGCCAATGGTGGTGAGATCATCTAAATTAATTCCTTAATTATTGAAAAGCCGAAAAACTAACCATATTGAACTACAAGGGTTGGCCGAATATCAAGTAGAGGAAAACCCCAACTTTCGGATTTGTGTAATCACCAAATCGACAAAGGTGAGTTTTTCCTTACAAATCCTACTAGGATTTGGTTTTGTTTAAAAAGGGTTTATTAATATGTGTTAATGGATGGGTAGAATATAGGATTAATAGATCTAAAAATTAGATCGGGATTCTCAAGATATCAAGGAACCTATTAAGCGAAAAAGGTGTGTACCCTTACTATTCTTCGATATATTATGGTTAAATATTTTAATATATGATATGAAAAATAATATGAATATGGCTATGTACCACACATGTGGCAAAAGTACCAAGGTGCGCTTCCTACTGTTAGGATTGTGAAAATGTTATTTAATAACATGCGAATATAAGAATATGAACATGAAATTAAATTATGCTATATATGTATATATGTTTTGGGCATTCTTGGATTATGAAAAGGGGAGAACAGGTGTTGACTTGGTCTCACCCACGAAAAATGTTGACTACGGTCACATTGCGAAATATGTCGACTACGGTCACATTGCGAAATTTTGGTAACTTCGGTTACAATAGTGTCTATTGACACAACGTGGAGAGTAGCGGATGGAGGGTTGACTTAGTAGTCCCTACGGTGTGTTGGTTGGTACGGGTGGAGAGTAGCGGATGGCATATAGGTTTTGGGTTTGGGTTGCATCATAATTTCATTATTACATGGACTTGATGATTTGATCATGAATGCCTGATTTATTGAATGATAGTATTGTGTGCACATTGAGTCTGTTGACTCACCCCATTGTGGGAATTATTTTTCAGGTGATGAGCAGTGACGGACCGGGCCGGTAGATCATGAGGAGGCCATGCATCAATTGAAGAATTTATTCAGAAAATTGGACATTATTTGGTTTTAATACCTCTTTAATTTTATTTTGGATTTATTTGATGTAATAAGGCCATAAGGCCCAAAGGATTATTCTTTGTTTTACATTACTTTTAATATTTTGCTAAGATCTATTTTGGACACATTACCTCAAATTGGATTTACAAGATTAAATAAATGGGTTTACAACCTAAGCCCAACTCAAAACAATAGTTTTTCTAAAATTTACAAATTTTCTCTAAGTAACGAAAATGTTTGAAACCGGTTTACTTTAGGAACATACCAGATCCGGTCCATTCGTGAAATGGGTGTGGGGTGTTTCGATTTAATATCGAGCCAGCTTTAAACTCTCGGCACCGTGGGCTAAGGCCCAAAACGTTTTCAAAGCGAGCCAAATGATTTTCTTTGAACATAAGCGCTTTTTGGCATGGCCCCTAAGTCTCCAATTCATGATCCACGGTAAGTACCCCTAACTATATGTGTGATTACGTGATTTATATAAGGGTAGAAAAGGCATGGAACGTAGAATAGAATGATAGGAACTTGAACTTTAGGATTAGACTACTCAAACACAAACACATAAGACTTAATGTACTAAACCAACCTATGGCTAAGTCACCGAGCTAGTGGTGTGGTAACCCTTATGCGCATGTCTAGGATTGGATCCTAAGAGCTTGGTATTTAAGCAGTCCTAGTGACTCACCTCCTCTTGCAGAATCCTACAGTGCGTAGCTTCGGTTCACCATAACTCGAGAGGCTCGATGGTGTGTAACCTCTCATGCATGTCTAGGAATGGTTTCGGTGGGAGCTTGGTATTTAAGCGGTCCGTGACTCACCTCCTCTCCACACGAATCCGCACAGTGCGTAGCTTTGGTTCACCACGACCAAGAGGGCTCGGTCATAGGCTAAACATAATGACTAAAACCCGAAAAGGAACTAGCCATGTTTTGAAAAAAGAGAGAACAAAACAACAAACCCTAGTTTTATTCAAACCCTTAAAACTTTTCTTTTAAATCGAGAAAATTATTTTTACAACATTTTTCCGAAAAAACTCTTGATCTACTTAAAATTACAAAATGCCCTTGGGGTGAAATTACCAAAACGCCTTGGTTTGTAAAATGTTCAACTACTCAACAACTTTACCAAAATTTCAACATTTCATAAACATTCAAAAACCCTAATTTGTAAAATACCAAATTACCGTGATTTTGGAAAAATTACAAATTGCCCCTAACTTACAAAATTACCAAAATGACCCTAATTTCCAAAATTTTGCAACATCCCCATTTACGAAGGAACACTTTTGAAAAGAACCCTCAAAGTTTTACAACTTTTGAAATACCCCAAATTTATTAAATTTTTCAAATTTACCTCGATTTGTAAAATTACCAAAATACCCCGAGGTCAAAAATTACCAAATACCCCGCTTTTAAAATTTTTTTTCCAAGTTACCCCTAGACTTTGGAAGTTTTCAAAATAATTTTGACAAAAACATCAAGGAACCTTATTTTGAAAAATTACGAAAATGCCCTCAGAGGACAAAATTACGAAAATACCCCCAGTAGTGGAAAATACCAACAAACAACAAAACTACAACGTTTCTCCGAATGAACGGAAGTTCATATTTGTTTGATGGATGAATGGATGAATGGAAAAGACTGTGTGTTGTATGATACGAAAGAACCACTCTAAAATCCTTCTCATAAAACTCCTTCACCGATAAATAAGTGGAACAATGACCGATACATAAAATTCCTTAATCGATCTCGCGCTAGAAAATGAGCTCTAGAGGACGTGGTCATCATGGTCGAGGAAGAGGAAGGATGACCGTGTCGAACTCGTTAGAGTCGGGACAAGGGTCCGACAATGAGATGCCACCGCCACCACCACCCCTCATCAACGACGAAGCAAAGAGCTCAGACGGGGAAGAGGCTGTCGCAGTCGCTCATGAGTTTTGGAATTGGTGGTACGTGCAGTGGAAATGGAGGAAATCGAAAGTCGGTACCGAACGACTCCGAGCTAATGGAGCGAAAATGTTTCGAGGAGTATCCAATGTGGCACCCAGTCTGTTGAGTATTGGTTGGAGGCAACGAGCGATAATGGATGAGCTTGATTTGACTCGAGAGGAGAAGTCGAAAGTGATGGTGGCATTGTTACGCGATGAAGCGTATCAATGGTGGTTGATTTGTTCGTGAGGGCTTCAGAGTGAAAATCGACACAGGAATTTGTTAAAGAGGCCTTCGGAAGAAGTATGTAGGAACCGGTATCTGAGATGAGCAGGAAGGCTTTTCTAGGGTTGGTGCAAGGGAGTAAGTCCGTCTCGCAATATGAGGCGAATTTCGAGGTTGAGCCGCTATGCTCGAGGGTAGTGGCAACCGAGCATGAACGCTGTGTTCATTTTGAGGACGAACAGAAATGATTTAAGATCATTAATAGCACCGCATCGAGGCGGAATTTTACATTTTGGTAGAAAAGGCCAAGGTGGCGAGGGATTAAGGATGCTACTAAGCACTGTGGACAAGAATAAGGCCAAAAGAGGTTTGGGTCATCGGGAAAGGGTTACAAGAGGCCTCGGGATGACGGGCCACAGAATCAACAAGTCGGATACAGTGAGGCGATTCGTCTGTGAGTATTGTGGGAAGAGGCATCTAGGGAGTGTTGGAAAAAGATAGGAGCATGCTATAGGTGTGGGTCCAAGGACCATATGTTTAGGATTGCCCCAAACAACAGATTTAAAGTCGGCCAGAGTTCGAATGCTAGCAGGGCCTAGAGGCGACAAAGCACCTCCACGGGCCGTGGTTGAATAACCGTGGTAGTGGCACGAGTGCGCAGGCCGTGGCACAGGTCGAGGTACCAATGCTATCTTGATGCAAGACAACCGGGTTTGGTTTATGCGGTTCGTCGAAGGGAAGATAGAGACGCCAGCGGACGTAATAACCGTTCTTTATTTTTGACAAACCCTACTTTGCTTTGATTGATGTGGGCTCGACCCATTCCTATGTTGCAAGTAGTATAGTGAAAACACTAGGCCTAGACTACGAACTCTCGATCGGCGATGATGATAGTAAGCCCATTAGGCCAAACTATAGTGGTAGACAAGATCTTTGAATGTGCCCTAGAGATTCGGGAGTGAACTTTCGAGCGGACTTAATGGAGTTACCTTCTGGAGAGTTTGAGCTTATTCTTGGAATGGATCGGTTAGTGGAACACCGAGCCGTGTTGGATTGTGCGGCTAAACGAATGGAATTAAGAACCGGGAGGATGAAGTGGTAATAATGATCGGAGAAAGGAGGAATTATTTATCTAATGTAGTTTGACGACCTTGAAGGTTTGAAAGATGGTTAAGAAAGGTTGCAAAGCGTTCTTAGCTTTTGTAGGTGCGATAGGTGGGAAGGAGGAAGGTGTTAATGGAGTTAGGGCGGTAAGGGATTTTGTAGATGTGTTTCGGAGGAGTTCGGAATACCCCAGACATGTGGAGGTCGAATTTGGAATTGAACTATTATCGGGACGCCTCCTGTGTCCATCGCTCCATACCGAATGGCACCAAAGGAGTTAGTGGAGCTAAAGGCTCGGATCCAAGAAGCTGTTGGATCGTGGGTTCATCCGACCAGTGTGTCTCCATGGGGAGCACCCATCCTTTTTGTGAAGAAGAAGGATGGAACTATGCGTATGTGCATAGACTACCGTCAGTTAAATAAGCTGACCATTAAGAACAAGTACCCCTTGCCAAGGATCGAGGACTTGTTCGATCAGCTGAAGGGAGCCGCAGTGTTTTCGAAGATCGATTTACGGCCGATACCATCGATTAAAGGTGAAGGAGGTCGATATCCATAAGACCGCTTTTAGGACAAGATATGGTCACTTCGAGTTTGTGGTGATGCCGTTTGGGTTGACAAACGCCCCAGCCGCGTTCATGGACATGATGAATCGGATTTTCCAACCCTACTTGGACAGATTCGTCGTCGTGTTCATCGATGATATTTTGGTGTATTCGAAGTCGGAGGAAGAGCATGATGAGCATCTCCGAGTCGTGTTGGAAGTACTAAGGAGAAAAGCTCTATGCCAAATTCAAAAGTGCTAATTTTGGCTTAGGAGGTGGCATTCTTAGGGCATGTGGTATCCGCAGAAGGAATAAGAGTGGACCCTAGGAAGATCGAAGCAGTGTTGGATTGGAAGCCACCTAGGTCCGTGGCTGAAATCCGAAGTTTCTTAGGCTTGGCAGGCTATTATAGAAGGTTTGTGGAAGGATTCTCGTCAATAGCCGCGCCTTTAACCAAGTTACTAAGGAAGGAAGTACCTTTCGAATGGACTACTAAGCAGCAAGAGAGCTTTGAAAAGCTTAAGAAGGTGCTGACAGAGGCTCCAGTGTTAATTCAGCGGAGGCAGGAAAGGAATTTGTGGTGTACTGTGATGCTTCGCATACGGGGTTAGGCTGTGTGTTAATGCAAGATGGTAAAGTAGTCGCTTATGCGTCTCGGCAGCTAAGGCCTCATGAGCTTAACTACCCAACTCATGACTTAGAGCTAGCAGCAGTGGTTTTCGCCCTTAAGGTTTGGAGGCACTACCTTTATGGAGAAAGGTCGGTTATCTACACAGACCACAAGAGCCTTAAGTATTTATTAACTCAGAAGGAGTTGAACTTGAGGCAACGAAGGTGGGTGGAATTGTTGAAGGACTACGACTGCTCAATACAAGATCATCCGAGCAAAGCGAACGTAGTAGCCGATGCCCTAAGCTCGGAAGGTTGTAGCGGACCTCACGGGCTTTGTTCGCTCACTTAAGTCTATATGACGATGGAAGTCATTGGCGGAATTACAAGTTAGGCCTACATGGCTAAAGGAAGTGAAGGAGGACGGTTGGTGATGATGACTTAAGTATTAAGTTGCGAGAAGCAACAAGAAGAGGGATTAGAGGATTATGATGTCAATAATGAAGGAGTATTGTGCTATAAAGGTAAAGTTTGTATCTTCAAGAATAAGGAGTTGAGACAAAAGATTCTTCAGAAGCGCATGGTAGCCCCTATGCCATGCATCCGGAGGCATCAAGTCGTATAGAGATCTAAGGGAACAATTTTGGTGGTCTAACCTAAAGCGAAGTGACCAATTCGTGGGGAAATGTTTGACGGTCGACAAGTTAAAATGAACACCAAGTTCCATCGGGATTGCTCCAACCAATCGAAATTCCCCAATGGAAGTGGGAAAGAATTACCATGGACTTAGTTAGTGGGCTCCCCTTACGCCTACTAAGAAGGACTCGGTATGGTGATTGTGGACCGTTTGACCAAGTCCGCACACTTTATCCCGCGGGATGGATTATTCTCTTGGTTGGCTAAGTTGTATGTGGCGGAAATTGTGAGATTACACGAGTGCAAAAGTCGATCATCTCGATAGAGACCCAAGGTTTACGTCTCGATTTTGGAAAGCACTTCATCAAGCTTTAGGCACTAAGCTAGACTTCACTCGGCTTTTCATCCACAATCGACGGCGATCTGAGCGAGTTATACAAGTGTTGGAAGATATGTTGAGAGGTCGTAATGGAATTTCGAGAAAGTTGGGAGGATTACTTGCCTTTAGCTGAATTCGCCTACAACAATAGCTATCAAGCCAACATTCGGATGGCACCATCGAGGCATTGTATGGAAGGAAGTGTAGAACACCTACTTGTTGGACCGAGTTAGGAGAACGCCGAAGTTTTGGGTCGAGTTGGTGGCGGCAAGAGAAGGTTGAGTTAATTAAGACGCAGTTGAAGGAAGCCTCGAT
This sequence comes from Gossypium rotundifolium, assembly GCA_025506655.1. Taxonomy (NCBI): domain Eukaryota; kingdom Viridiplantae; phylum Streptophyta; class Magnoliopsida; order Malvales; family Malvaceae; genus Gossypium; species Gossypium rotundifolium. The sequence continues at coordinate 130,666,630 of CP106729.1, read as the reverse complement.
AGGCAAAAGTCGTCGCGGACCTTAAGCGAAAAAATAGAGTTTGAAGTGGGAGATCAAGTGTTCTTGAAAGTCTCTCCTTGGAAGAAGGTAATGAGGTTTGGCAAGAAGGAAAGTTAGGCCCAAGATTTATAGGGCCTTATCAAGTACTAAAGCGAATTGGGCGATGGCATACCAATTAGAGTTGCGACCAAATTGCAAAGAATGCATGGCGTATTTCATGTGTCCATGTTACGTCGCTATCGATCGGATCCATCCCATGTGGTACGGTTGAAGAGGTGGAACTAAGGCGGACTTATCCTATGAGGAAGAACCGATTCGGATCTTGGAGCGTGATGTGAAAGTACTACGAAAAAAGCAGTTCCCTAGTCAAAGTGCTATGGCGCAATCATGGAGCGGAAGAGGCTTCATGGGGAGATGAAGAGGCGATGAGACAGACAATACCCTCAATTATTTTAGTTAGGAAATTTAGGGGACGAAATTTTGTTTAAGGGGGTAGAAGCAGAACATCACGAATAGAACCTATGCATTTCAGGTTTAATTGTATGAAATAACAAGTTTCAAGTACTATGAATAAATTTGTGAAACTTTTGGAAACCTAGAAATGCATGGAAATGGAAATGAAAATGGAAATGGAAATGGAAATGAAAATGGAAATGGAAATGGAAATGGAAATGGACATTTTGGAAACTTAGACATTTTGGAAACTTAGACATTTTGGAAACTTAGACATTTGGAAACCTAAACATTTTGGAAACCTAAACATTTTGGAAACCTAAACATTTTGGAAACACGAACATTTTAGGAAACTTGGATATGTAAGAAAATGGCAAGTTCTGAGTGCATGTGAAATTTTAGGAAACTTAAAATTGACCGGAATCTCAATTTTAGAGCCCAAAGGGGACTTAGGGCCAAGTGACCCTAAAGATATAAAGTACATGAAATTTGACCCAATAACGGGCTTGGAAATGTGGCTGAAGATGCCACATAAGGCCTTAGGAAATGGCCCACATGCAAAAGGTTTTGGGCTGAGTTTGAGACACCAGAAGCAAATAATGAAGGCCTTATTTTGCTTCCAAGGCTAGGAGGTGGGACGGCACAAGCATGTTGAATAAGAGGAGTTTCACTTGATTAAAACTCGTTTAATTAAGTGTTAAGTAAAGGAATTTCTTTTAATAAAATAAATAAGGAGATAAAGGATGGATAAAGTACTTATAATTTAATTAAAGTGATAATTAAATGATAATATTATCACTTGTAAAGGAGTAGTGGCCAAGTTTTGGACTCTTGGTCTAACAATTTCAGTTAAAAGAGGAAAAGTGATACTCTCATCTCATTCATCAACTTTGTCAAACTTTGCTCTCACTCCCCTCTCATTGCGAATTCTCCCAAGCAAGGAACCATCCTCTTTTTCTATTTTCTTCCTCGTTCTACTATCAAAATTCAATCCTTATTGATTCTAAGTAGAGGAGGAATCATCCACAACATCAAAAGAGGTAAGATCGTGGATTAGTCAACTTCTATTCTTTTCTTTTTACCAAAATCAAGGTACTAATCCCATTCTTGTTCATGGCGAATCCACCATGATTCCTTAGATTTCTACCATCATCAATTACAAAGAGCAAGGATCTAAGGTAAGAACAATTAATTTTGTTCTTCTAAAATCTTTTAATCAAGAACAAGGAAATAATCTTTTCTATGTCTCATGGCAGAATGAAAAGGGAGAGTTCGGGATTTCAAAATCAAGGATTTAAGGTGAGGCACAATCGGCCAAAGGCCAACTTCTTACTTATTAAAGTTAGATCGAATCTAACATATGAATTTTAGGAATTTCGACAGAGATTCAAGACAAAAGGGAACTTTCGGGATTTGGAAATCTATAAGGTAAGCCTCTAAACATTCGGCCAATGGTGGTGAGATCATCTAAATTAATTCCTTAATTATTGAAAAGCGAAAAACTAACCATATTGAACTACAAGGGTTGGCGAATATCAAGTAGAGGAAAACCCCAACTTCCGGATTTGTGTAATCACCAAATCGGCAAAAGGTGAGTTTTTCCTTACAAATCCTACTAGGATTTGGTTTTGTTTAAAAAGGGTTTATTAATATGTGTTAATGGATGGGCGAATATAGGGATTAATAGATCTAAAAATTAGATCGGATTCTCAAGATATCAAGGAACCTATTAAGCGAAAAAGGTGTGTACCCTTACTATTCTTGATATATTATGGTTAAATATTTTAATATATGATATGAAAAATAATATGAATATGGCTATGTACCACACATGTGCAAAAAGTACCAAGGCACGTTTCCTACTTATTAGGATTGTGAAAATGTTATTTAATAACATGCGAATATAAGAATATGAACATGAAATTAAATTATGCTATATATGTATATATGTTTTGGGCATTCGGGATTATGAAAAGGGGAGAAAAAGTGTTGACTTGGTCTCACCCACGAAAAAAATGTTGACTACGGTCACATTGCGAAATATATCGAAGCTACGGTCACATTGCGAAATTTTGGTAACCGGTTACAATAGTGTCTATTGACACAACGTGGAGAAGTAGCGGATGGAGGGTTGACTTAGTAGTCCCTACGGTGTTGGTTGGTACGGGTGGAGAGTAGCGGATGGCATATAGGTTTTTGGGTTTGGGTTGCATCATAATTTCATTATTACATGGACTTGATGATTTGATCATGAATGCCCGATTTATTGAATGATAGTATTGTGTGCACATTGAGTCTGCTGACTCACCCCATTGTGGGAATTATTTTTCAGGTGATGAGCGACTGTGTGAGACCCAGGTAGAGATCATGAGGAGGCCATGCATCAATTGAAGAATTTATTAGAAAATTGGACATTATTTGGTTTTAATACCTCTTTAATTTTATTTTGGATTTATTTGATGTAATAAGGCCATAAGGCCCAAAGGATTATTCTTTGTTTTTACATTACTTTTAATATTTTGCTAAGATCTATTTTGGACACATTACCTCAAATTGGATTTACAAGATTAAATAAATGGGTTTACAACCTAAGCCCAACTCAAAACAATAGTTTTTCTAAAATTTACAAATTTTCTCTAAATAACTAAAATGTTTGAAACCTAGGTTTACTTTAGAACATACGAGATCCGGTCCATTCGCGTGGTAGGGGTGTGGGGTGTTTCAGTGTATATATTTTGAAATACAATATTTTTGACTACTTTTGCAAAGTAAGAAGATTTTATTGAAATCGGGGTAATTCGATGATTCTAGAACCAAGGGCATTTTCGTAATTTTGCCTCTAGGGGCATTTTGGTAATTTTGATAAATCGGAAATATTTGATAATTTTTGAAGATAAATTTGTCCTACTATCTAAAAGAGATAATTTAGTGATTTTAAAACTGAAGTTTTCCTTAAAACATGACTAGTCCCTTTCGGGTTTTATTTAGAGTTTTGCCTATGACCGAGTCCTCTTGGTTAGGGAGAACCGAAGCTACGCACTAGGTAGGAATCCCGCGAAGAGGAGGTGAGTCATGAGGACTGCTTAAATACCAAGCTCTTTCGGATCCAATCCTAGACATTCGCACCAAGGTTACCACACTCTAACTCGGTGACTTGGTCACGGGTTGGTTTTAATTAGGCCATTAAAGTCTTATGAGTTTTGTTGGGGTGGACTAGTCCTAAGGTTCAACACCTATCACACTAACTACGTCCCCTACCTACCCTTCTACAATAATAATCCATACAAAAAGTTAAAGGTACTTACCTGGGCGGATTGGTGCCGGAGACTCGGTGCCATGCTTATTCAAAACCAAAATATTTCAAATAGGCCTACTAAAAACATTTTTGAGCCTTGGGCCCCCACAGCCGAGCTTTGAACTGGGCTCTGATACCAATTGGTAACACCCCGAACCTGGCCCAAACATTTCGACTGAATTTGGGTTGCTACAGAGAAAACATTTTGAAAACCATTTTAAAACCGATTTAAAATTTTGTTGAAATGCCTTTCATTTTCAATTCTCTTTGTTCAAAACCATACTTAATTTGATTAAAAATATTTATTGAGTCGAATTGTTTATAGACTTCAAATGTACAGATGGCACTTTAAAACATTTTGCATTTAATTTGAGAAAACATGTGCATCCGTTTAACATCATCAAATAGTTTAAACAAAACATTCAAAACATGCAAGCAATAATAAAAATAATTCTAGGAGGCCTTATTACATCTTAAATAAAACAAACCAACGGAAAATAATTAAAATTTAAAGTTCTTTTATATCTAATGTCCACCGTATGGCCACCGAGTCCATCGGTTCCTCATCCGCAATCTACGAGTCACCGAAAAATTAAAGGAGAAGGTGAGTCACCAAGACTCAATGTGTAACCCTTCCCAATTTAGTGCAACAACATACACAAATCATAACCAATTAACATGCATAAGTTTAAGATGCACCCATCCTAACCATCCAAACGCCTTTCTCTACCCGTGTGGTACCAAACCACTTTGGTGGTGCCAAACCACCGTGACGTATAGTCCCAAATGTGATGCCAAATCACCGGAGATACCAAATCTACGGTGTCCGAGGGCACAAATTGAATGATGGGGCCAACGATCGTGTGATACCAAATCATGGCGTCAATCCCATATCTCAAAGTGGGGCCAACCCACGGTGGTGCTAAGCCACGAGGGGCGAGGACGCTATGAGGTGCCAAACCTCGGAGGTACCAAACCTCTGGTGACCGTAGTCACAATGTGTTACCAAAACACTTGGTGTCCGCCGACACGAATATCATCGCCTCCACTCATTAAATCCCACATGAATCAATAATATTTAATTAACAATTGTCATGCCAATGGATTTATTAATCAATATCCAACAGATCTATCATGAGCCATATATTATAAGCCACATACCAAATGTATCATGCTTCCCAAAAGCATCAAATAGTAATCTCATAGCAACAATGACTTACCGAATCCTTGTTTATACCATGATGGTATTACATCCGTATCTACACAAACCGATTAAACATACATATAATACTTAGCATATTAAATAGTTATAAGATGTGTATGTACACACCTTTCACCAACGATAGTTCTAATCCTCAAAGAGTCAATTGGCCACACAAGATTTCTTGCTCCTATATTTGGCCAAACATAAGAGTTAGGGACATGGACTATTCAGCCAAACTAAATAATTCTACGGGGTTATCATATGAACCCAAAACCTCACCTAATCGCCTTCGAGTACTAACTATGGCAACCGGTACGCGAATCTGCTTCACTTCCCTACAATCGACAACCATTAAAATAAATAATAGCCTTCGGCTTTAGAATAATCAAAAGAATAATCCTTAAAATGAATCCTTACCACCTTTGACTTACCAACCTTTGATTGCTAGAGATATAGGGCTTAAATCAATCGCTTCCAAAGTCCCAAAGAGCCTCTCTTTCAAAACCGATTGTACAAAAATCAAAGAAAACTACCCTTGAATATTCGCCAAAACAAAGACTATAAGAGAAGAAAAAGGTTCGATTATGGTTGATTTTAAAAAGAAAAGAAGAAATAAGAATGGAAGTAGGTGTTTTATCTTTGAACAAATGAAAAGAAAATGGTATTTGAGATGGAGAAATATTCGCCAAGAGAGTGAAAAGAAAATGTTTATGAACCAATTTCAAAAAGAAAAGAAAAGAGAGATGAGGATGAAAGATGAGATTCTACCAACACCTTTTTGCCTAAAAGGAAAGTTCACAAAAATCCAATGTTGTTACGGTTTCAAGAGAAAAATGAAAGGAAGAGAATAGCACTTTTGGTTCAACAAAATGAAGGCTAAAACACAAACATATTTTGCACAAAAGTGCACAACAACAATCGGCCAAAGGAAAGAGTTTTTGGAGAGGAAAAGCAAAATGCAAAAAGATGCACAAAGAGAATTGGCCAAATATCCCCCTAAACCACCTAACAAAATTCGCCACCCACCTAGACACCCATGCCGTCCACATACATGCACTAAAGCTTAGGATTACTTTCAAAACATCCTCCCTATTCCATGCCTTTGTCCCCTCATCATACCATAACCTTAAGAATCTTATCCCCATCTTCAAGCTTTCCTTAAGCAAAAATTCAACTTACCAAAAGATGAAAGTCTTATCATAAACATAGGTTGACCGGCCATTAATGTTAAAATACAAAATAAACTTTCAAATTGCTAAACATACTACTCAACCTCTAACCTCAAGCCACCTTTCAAACTCCTTAACCAACTTGCCACTTACTCCTCTTGTGCTTTAATTAATACTTAATTTAACTTAAGTGCTCACTCATTTAATCCACTTCATTAAATAACCATACTAAAATTATTCTACTAAACCAAGGCATACTCAAGACCCCTAATGTAGTCTTATAACTTTACGAATAATATCACAACAATTCATACACAAGAAAAATAATTTAATCACAAATAACCCCAAATTTTTGGATGTTACACTAGCAGACTTAAGAAAAAGGTTACATGCATGCTAAGTTGTCTTAAGTGGAATATAAGTCAACTTCCTAACTCAAGTATGACTTTCTTTATCTTTGGTGAATACTTTTTAGAAACCCAACTAGCGAACACCTACTCGCCAACCTTTACTGGTAAACCCTCACACATGTTGGCGTATTATGTTCATTGAATCACTGGCAAATTCCTTGCTCAAAGTCTTCTAATGAAAACCTACTCGTCGAACCTTTGACGAATACCTATTTCCTTGGCTCAAACTTGTAGGCCCTATCTTAGGATGTTGCAACTACTCTACATGTATGCCACTTTCATGAGACTACCTTTTATAACTATCAAACATCTGTTTACATTTAATGCAACGTGCACTCCTTATTTTACACATGTACCCTTATTTTCTACATACTCCCTTCCTTGTGCTAGTTTCGATCCTTGTTCGAAGAACCATTTTTCTTTTATCTTCATAACGCTCATTAGAGTGTTTACCAATCATCACCTCTGTGCAGTTAACATTCTTCCTTGTTTTCGAACACACACGTAGTCCCCTGTAAGACCGGGTTTCACTAGTCATGGTTTCAATTGGAGTGCTATTCCAGAGGCAAACATATTATCATGTGTCTTTTTTTCATTATCACACGCAACATCCCTCTATTGCCTATTGGAAACACAAAAATATATGGACTTTTTTAGCACCTTTTGAGCTTTAATTCATGCAGTTTTTGTAGTAAATTTTGTTGAAATTTACACTTTAATTATAAAATAATTACTTTTCACTTAAATTATTAACCTATTGAATTTTAATTATTTTTATAATAAATTTTCACAAATTTTGTTTATTTTTGACAGTTTTGTACTAAAGGTGAAAATTGGCTCGGTAGACACCTCGAAAGGCTTGAACCATTAGAGAAATTTTTGCATCAAGTGAACCAACAGAAAGGCTGAATATTTTTTTTCTTCCAGCCAAGGACGGTCCAAGTGATGATTATTTTATGCACTTTATATTTTAATTTTTATCCTAAGTTAATTAGGTTAAAATTAATATAAAGCCTAAAGGAGAAAATGGCCTATTTGTGCTAATAAAAAAGATGATCCAACAAGAGAAATGGCATTAAAGCCGTCCAACAAGCTAACCCAATTAGTTTAATTTTTCTGATTGTTAATCTTACAAAACAACCCTCAAAGTTTCCTTAAACTCCATTCAAACCCCTCCATTTTTTGTGCCTTTGAAGATTTCCCCCAAGCTAAATTTAGCAAAGTTTGAAACATTCAAACTTTTCACCATGTGTGGCCGTCCAAGGGGAGTGTATGGCTGCTAATTATTTTTTTATTTTTAGCAGCTACTCCCACCTATAAATACCCCCTTGTAACACCTCAAACCACCTTATGCGTTAAGGCCGGATCTAACATGTCACATGAGAAAATACTACAAGTCCTTTTTATTTGTACATAAATAGATTTAGATTTAAAATCAATTAAAACAAACTCCCATTTAAAATTTATGATAAAGTCTTATTGAATAAAATATTATTGGTAAATCGATAAATTTGAGATAAAAAAATCTTATAAATCGTGACTTTGAAAATATCGTTAATAGTTTTAAAGGAATTTGAAAAATAATTTTTAATAAGTGTTATGAAATTTTAAGAAAATTTCCAAGTTAAAAAATATATTTATGAAAGTTTATTACTGAAACCCTTTTTGTATATCCATTTTAGAAAGATGTTTATTTAAGTTTTTAGAAAATCTCAATTGAAGTACTTAGAGCAAATTATAAATTAAGTCAAGCGATAAACAAAACAAAAATTAATCTAGAGGCCTTATTACAACTTTAACCCAAAATAGTAAAGTAATTAAATGTACTAAAAAGAAATCCAAATTTCAAATTAAACCATTTTTGTAGTATGGCCTCCACTGAGTCATCCATGACCCAAGTCTCCATCACTGAACATTACCTGAAAAGGGATAAGAAAAAAAATGGGGTGAGTTACTAGAACTCAGTGTACAACCCCCTTACTTGTTCACTGGGCCTGAATCTCATTAACAATAATTTGGGCCTAAACCCATTTTCAATAATAATGTATCAATTATATCATGTGCATGAAATGCAATTCCCAAACCAAACCTAGTAATCCATTTGCTACACACCACCGTACCAACCAACACACACCGTGGGATCAAGTCAACCCACCCAACCAACACACCAATCACGTGCATTAAGCCATTTATAACAAATTTAATTGTGGACAAGCCACCGAATAACGGAATTTACGTGTCATTGCCACCATCTGATTTGTGGCAAAGCCACCAAAATATGTGGCGAGCCACCGAACTTGTCTTCAATATTATCCTATCCCATGCAAAATCATGTATATAATGCATAATAATTCATGATTTTTACAATATAACAATGATAATTTATTTGGATATTCATTACAAAAGTACTACCCATTATAACAAATTATCAAATAGGCCCATTAAGCAAAATATTAGATTAGCCCATTTAGCAAAATATCGATTGGCCCATTTAGCAAAATATCATATTGGCCCATTAATCAAAATGTCCATTAGGCCATAAGAAGCGTTATGTCAATTCTACCCATTAAGCAATTTAAGATTTAAGCCCTTTTAGGGTAATTTCACAATTTACACAATAATACTACCAATTTCACAATTTTATTAAAATAATATATCTTAGGCCAATTTTTCTAATTTATGCCCTATTACGATTCTAGTTATAGCGATTTATTTTTGATACTATACCCACCTTAACCCACATAAAATGGTGTGAGATTACACACTTGATTACTGTAAGCACTAAGCCTTATTGCTCGTAGACACCTAAGATATCGTAACACTCGATTAGTCAACATACATGATTTTTTAATCAACTCTAAAATGAACGATCTACGGTGCTTACCCTTTGAATCGTGAATGACCACGATTTGTCAGTTTTCTCCGGGTGACGGTCCACAACCTAGTGGAAAGCCTCGAATCGCCAATACTGCCCTTCGTTTGAATTTAGGAGTAGGGATTGCTAATTTGCTCCTTTTGAGATCTCCACTCGACTTTCCTTTCGAATCGATACTACAAGCCTCCATTCAATTAGATCTTATATAGATCGATATTACTATAAAATATGGATTGTCAAAGGGTAAAAGATTGGCTTACCACTAATTCTGAGTGATCAACGGTTGGATAGATTGAGCGATTTAATCCCTATAATTATAATCGGTTAATTATTACTATTCTAATAACGTCTTAACGAATAAAGAACGATTTTATAGAATCCTTGAAGAACTCCTTACCTTTAAGATTTTTAGGACCGATTCCCAATGATTGTATGATAACTTCAGAAAAATCAAAGTTTTGGCCCTCCAATATATCACTACGAAGAAGAAAAATGATCTCGTTTGAGAGAGAATAAGGTGATGGTTTCGGTCAATACGACCATCCAAACTAAAGCGTAAATTCGGCATAAGATAAAGAAAATAAAATATTGAAAAGAACAGTTACTGATGGATCAAGGAATGAGTGATAACTCGAATAAAAAAGAAAGAATAATGAAGAGGTGAAAGGTTTCTGCTATAGAGGAGAAAATGGGCAAAATATTCGGCTATGGTGATAAGGATTAGAGAAGGGGAAATGCTTGAAGAATTTTGTGAAAAAGAAAAGAAAGAAAAAGAAAGATGTTTGACTAGCTTCGGTTTTCAAGAAAAGATGAGTGAACAAATTTTGGTCTCAATGGTTTGGGTACATTAGGCAACAAGAAGAAAGAAAAGAAGAGAATATGCTCACTAATGGCTTGTAATTTCGGCACAAAGCAAAAGAAGAGATTTGGAGAAAACACAAAATAGTGCAAGAATAGATTTTGGCCTAACAAGCACCAAAATTCTATCAAAATGCTAAGGAGAAATTCAACTACCCCTCTCCCATACCAAAATCGTCCACATTCATGACCATAATGGTCAAAAAATTGGCCAACCACACTTTCCATAACACTTCCCTTGAAAAAGGCCACATGTTCACCTCACTTTTCCCTTTTCTTTGATTTCTTTCCCCACCTTCATCCTTTCCTATTATTCTTAGCCATCATGCCAAAAATAAAAAGTCCAACTTGCCTTATTTACAAGCTTGGCCGACACTTAGCGGAAAAGTACAAAAATAATAGTCAAAATTTGCACATAATGGTATTTGAACCTCTTCCCTAAAGGTACTTCATATGGCGCCATATCCTTCTTACCAATTATTCATTTATGCTAGCAATTTACTCATTTATTTCCATAAGCTTTAATGTCACTTACTCTATCTCCTTAAAATGCTAAATGCCAATGTAACATCCTAAATAGGGCCTATGCATTTCCAGTTTAATTGTATGAAATGATAAGTTTCAAGTACTATGAATAATTTTTTGATACTTTTGGAAACCTAGAAATGAATGGAAATGGAAATGAAAATGAAAATGGAAATGGAAATGGAAACTTAGACATTTTTGGAAACTTAGATATTTTTGGAAACTTAGACATTTTTGGAAACTTAGACATTTTGGGAAACCTGAACATTTTGGAAACTTGAACATTTTGGAAACTTGAACATTTTGGAAACACAGGAAAATCTGAGTCACATGAAAATTTTAGAAACTTAAAATTGACCCCTGAATGTCAATTTAAGAGCCCAAAGGGAACTTAGGGCCAAGTGATCCTAAAATATAAAGTACATGAAATCTGACCCAATAACGGACTTGGAAATGTGGCCTGAAGATGCCACCTAAGGCCTTAGGAAATGGCCCAAATACAAGAGGCTTTTGAGCCTGAGTTTGAGTCATCCAGGAAGCAAATAATGAAGGCTTTATTTTGCCTCCAAGGCCAAAAGGTGGGACGGCACAAGCTTCTTGAAATTAGAGGAGTTTTACTTCGGTTAAAACTTGTTTAATTAAGTGTTAAGTAAAGGGATTTCTTTTAATAAAATAATTAAGGAGATAAAGGATGGATAAAATACTCTAATTTAATTAAAGTGATAATTAAATGATAATATTATCACTTGTGGGGGAGTGGTGGCCAAGTCAAGGACTCTTGACATATCAATTTCGATTAAAGAGGAAAATCAAGGCCATTCTCTCATCTTTCCTAGTGTGTGCGAAATTTTCATAGCTTTCTTCTCCTCCCTTTTGTCAATTCTCCTTGAACAAAATACCATCTTCTTTTCTTCTCTTTTCTCCTCTGTTTCTACTATCAAGGCCAAATCCCTGTCGATTCTAAGTAAAGGAGAAGTCAGTTACAACATCAAAAAGGGTAAGATCTAAGATCAATCAACTTCTATTCTTTTCTTTTTACCAAAATTTGGGTACTAACCCCTCCTCATGTTCATGGCCGAATAGCATAAGGGATCTTCCGGGATTCGAAAGCGAGGTAAGTACATCAATGTACATTCGGCAAAGAGACCCCTTTCATAATCAAACAATAGATCTAATCTAACAAGTGATTTCGGCAGGAATTTGAAATAAAGATCAACTTGGATTTGAGGTAAGAGAGTCTATACATTCGCCAAGGTTCATGTGATTACCTAGATTAGATCCATAATTATTAAGCGAAAACTAATTTTTGTGAAGTTTTAAGGTTGGCGAACAACAAGTAAAGGAAAAACAAAGTTTTGAGTTTGTGTAAACACCAAATCGGCAAAGGTGAGTTCCTTTTACAAATCCTACTAGGATTTGGTTTTGTTTAAGCCAAAAGGGTTTATTAATGTGTTTTAATTGTTGGGCGAATATAGGAATTAATAGATCTAAAAAATTAGATCGGATTCTCGAGATATCAAGGAACCTATTAAGCGAAAAAGGTGTGTACCCTTACTATCCTTCGATATTTTATGGCTAAATATTTTAAATATATGATATGAATAATAATGTGAATGTGGCTATGTACCACAAATGTGGCAAAAGTACCAGTGCGTTTCCTACTTGATAGGATTGTGAAAATGTTATTTTAATAACATGCGAATATATGAATCTGAACATGAAATTAAGTTGTGCAATATATATGTTTTTGGGGCATTCGGTTTTTATGTGAAAGGGGAGAACAGTGTTGACTCGGTCTCACCAACGAAGGTGTTGACTTGGTCTCACCAACGAAATATGTTGACTACGGTCACATTGTGAAATTTTGGTAACCGGTTACAACAAAGGTCTAATGACACAACGTTAAATTTGATTATAGTGTCTAAAGACACAACGTGGAGAGTAGCGGATGGAGGGTTGACTTAGTAGTCCCCACGGTGTCTAAGGTTGGTACGGGGAGTGTAGTGGATGGCTAATTAGGATTGGGTTTGGGTTGCATCATAATTTCATTATTGTATGGACTTAATGATTTGAACATAAATGCCTGATTTATGGAATGATAGTATTGTGTGCACATTGAGTCTGTTGACTCACCCCATTGTGGGAATTATTTTTTTTCAGGTGATGAGCAGTGACGGACCGAGCCGGTGGACCATGAGGAGGCCATGCTACAAGCTGGAAATTTCATTTATTTTGGACTTAAATTTTATTTTTTTTAGTTGCTTTTATTCTACTTTGGGTTTTACTTGATGTAATAAGGCCTTAAGGCCCAGTGGATTATTCTTTATGTTTGCTTACTGTTAAGCTTCATGGTAAGAACTTTATTGGTTGTATTTAATTAAATGGGCTTATAAGATCAAATAAATGGGTTTCCAATCTAAGCCCAACTGAAAATAATAGTTTTCCCAAAATTTACAATTCTCTCTAAGTATCGAAAATGATTTTGAAATCGGTTTACTTTAGGAACATACGGATCCTGGTTCGTGCTCGTGGGCGGGTGTGGGGTGTTTCGATTTGGTATCGAGCCAGTTTTAAAACTCTCGGCCTATGGGCTCGGGCCCAAACGTTTTCAAAGCGAGCCAAATGATTTTTCTTGAAAATAAGCGGGCTTTTGGCATGGCCCTAAGTCTCAAACCCATGATCCACCGGTAAGTACCCCTAACTATATGTGTGATTCTGTGATTTATATAAGGGTAGAAAAGGCATGGAGCGTAGAATAGAATGATAGGAACTTGAACCTAGGATTAGACTACTCAAGCGTAAACACATAAGACTTAATGTACTAAACCAACCTATGGCTAAGTCAACGAGCTAAGGTGTGGTAACCTTTATACGCATGTCTAGGATTGGATCCCAAGAGCATGGTATTTAAGCAGTCCTAGTGACTCACCTCCTCTTGAGAATCCTACAGTGCGTAGCTTCAGTTCACCCTAACTCGGAGGGCTCAGTGGTGTGGCAACCTCTGCACGCATGTCTAGGAGCAGTTTGGTGGGAGCTTGGTATTTAAGCGATCCGCGTGACTCACCTCCTCTCCACACGAATCCCGCCTGGTGCGTAGCTTTAGTTCACCACGACCAAGAGGGCTCGGTCATAGGCTAAACATAATGACTAAAACCCAAAGGGAACTAGCCATGTTTTAAAAAAAAAAAAGAGAAGAGAGAACAAAACAACAAACCTTAGTTTTTTTTCAAACTTTTAAAACTTTCTCTTAAATCTGAGAAAATTTATTTTCACAACATTTTCTGAAAAACTCCTGATTTGCGAAAAATTACAAAAATGCCCTTAGGGGTAAAATTACCAAAACGCCCTTGGTTTGTAAAATGATTCAACTACTCAACAACTTTACCAAAATTTCATGATTTCATAAACAATCAAAAACCCTAATTTGTAAAATATCAAAATACCATGATTTTGGAAAAATTACAAAATTGCCCCTAACTTACAAAATTACCAAAATGACCCTAATTTTCAAAATTTTGCAATATCCCCATTTTGAAGGAACAATTTTGAAAAGAACCTCAAAGTTTACAACTTTTGAAATACCCAAAATTTATTAAAATTTTACAAATTTACCCCGATTTGTGAAAAATTACCAAAATACCCCGAGGTCAAAATTATCGAAATACCTCGGACTTCAAAATTTTTCCAAATTACCTCGAGATTTTGGAATTTCCAAAATAATTTTGACAAAATCACCAAGGAACCCTATTTTGACAAATTACAAAAATACCCTCAGGGACAAAATTACGAAAATAGCCCCGGTAGTGGAAAACAACAACAAACAACAAAACTACAACATTTCTCGAATGAGCGGAAGTTCATATTTGTTTGATGGATGGATGAATGAATGGAAAAGATCTGTGTGTTTGTATGATCTGAAAGAACCACTTTTAAATCCTTTTCATAAAACTTCTTCGTTAATAAGTAAGTGGAACAATGACTAATCCATAAAATTCCTTAATCGGATCTCGATGCTAGAAAATGAGCTCTAGAGGGCGTGGTCGTCGTGGTAGAGGAAGAGGAAGGATGGCCAGTGTCGAACTTGAATTAGGTCGGGTCAAGGTGCGACAATGAGATGCCACCGCCACCACCACCCCCCATTGTTAATGTTGAGCGAGGCTCAAAGCGGGGAAGAGGTATGTCGCAGTCGTTACGTGAGTTTTGGAATTGGTGGTGGTGCGGGAGGAAGCGGAGGAAATCGAAAGTCTATACCGAGCGGCTCAGAGCTAATGGAGCGAAATGTTTCGAGGAGTATCAATGTGGCACCCATCTGTTGATCTTGGTTGGAAGCAACGGAGCGTATAATGGATGAGCTTGATTTGACTCGGAGGAAAAGTTGAAAGGGATGGTGGCGTTATTCTGTGATGAAGCATATCGATGGTGGTTGTTGTTCGTGATGGTACCACAATGAAAATTTGACACGAAGTATGTTAAAGAGGCCTTTCGGAAGAAGTATGTGGAACCGGTATCTGAGATGAGCAGAGGAAGGCTTTTCTAGGGTTAGTACAAGGGAGTAAGTCCGTCATGAATATGAGGTGGAATTTACGAGGTTGAGCCGCTATGCTCGAGGGTAGTGGCAATGAGCATGAACGCAGCGTCCGTTTGAGGGCGGGTGAGAGATGATTTAAGACTGTTGATAGCACCGCATCAAGAGCGAAATTCTCTATTTTGGTAGAAAAGGCCAAGGTGGCGAGGGATTAAGGATGCTACTAAGCGGATAGTAGATAAGAATAAGGCCAAAAGAGGGTTTGGGTCGTCGGGAAAGGGTTACAAGAGGCCTCGGGTTGACGGGCCACGAAATCAACAAGTTTGATGCAGTGCGATTCGTCCTTGTGAGTATTGTGGAAAGAGGCATCTAGGGAGTGTTGGAAAAAGTTAGGAGCATGTCTTAGGTGTGGGTCCAAGGATCATATGTTTAAGGATTGCCCCAAACAATCGGAATTGAGAGCCAAGCCAGTAGTTCGTAATGCTAGCCGGGCCTAGTGAGGTGGACAAAGAACCTCAACGAGGTCGTGGTTCGAGTAACCGTGGTAGTGGTGATGCAGAGGCCGTGGAACGCAGGCCGAGGTAATACTAATCTTGATGCAAGACAACCGGTTTGGTTTATGCGATTCGCCGAAGGAAGATGGAGACCATGGGACATAATAACCGAATCGTTCTTTATTTTGACAAACCCTACTTTGCTTTGATTGATGTGGGCTCGACCCATTCCTATGTTGCAAGTAGTGTAGTGAAAACACTAGGCCTAGACTCAACTCTCGATAGGCAAATGATCTGTAGTAAGCCCATTAGGCCAAACTATAGTAGTAAATGAGGTCTTCGGAATGTACCCCTAGAGATTTAGGGAGTGAACTTTGAAGCGGACTTAATGGAGTTACCCTCTGAGAGTTTGAGCTTATACTCAAAATGGATTGGTTAGTAGAACAAAGTAGTGTTGGATTGTCTTGACTAAGCGTATGGAACTAAGAACCGGATGATGAAGTGGTAATAATGATCGGAGAAAGGAGGAACTATTTATCTAATGTAGTTTGACCTTTGAAGGCTAAGAAGATGGTTAAGAAAGGTTGCAAAGCGTTCTTAGCTTTTGTAAGTGCAATAGGTGGAAAGGAGGAAGGGTTAATGGAGTTAGGACGGTAAGGGACTTCGTAGATGTGTTTCGGAAGAGTTCACAGAATACCCCAGACGAGGAGGTGGAATTTGGGATTGATTTGCTACGAGGGACGCTCACATGTCAATCGCTCCATACTTAGAATGGCACCAAAGGAGTTAGTGGAGCTCAAGGCTCGAGATACAAGAACTGTTGGACCGTGGGTTCATCCGACCCAGTGTGTCTCCGTGGGAGCACCGATCTTATTTGTGAAGAAGAAGGACGGAACTATGCGTGTGTGCATAGACTACCGTCGTTAAATAAGTGACCATTAAGAACAAGTATCCTTGCCAAGGATCGAGGACTTGTTCGATCGGTGAAGGAGGCCCAAAGTTTTCAAAATCGATTTACGATCGGGATACCATCGGTTGAAAGTGAAGGAGGCCGATATCCATAAGACCGCTTTTAGGACAAGATATGGTCACTTGAGTTTGTGGTGATGCCGTTTGGGTTGACAAACGCTCCGGTAGCGTTCATGGATATGATGAATCGGATTTTCCAACCCTACTTGGATAGATTCGTTGTTGTGTTCATCGATGATATTTTGGTGTATTGAAGTCGGAGGAGGAGCATGATGAGCATCTCCAGTCGTGTTGGAAGTGTTAAGGGAAAAGAAGCTTTATGCCAAATTCACAAGTGCGAATTTTGGCTTAAGGAGGTGGCATTCTAGGACATGTGGTATCCATGAAGGAATAAGAGTGGATCCTAGGAAGATCGAAGCGGTGTTGGATTGGAAACCACCTAGGTCCGTGGCTAAAATCCAAAGCTTCTTAGGCTTGGCGAGGCTATTACTGGAAGGTTCATGGAAGGATTCTCGTCAATAGCCGCCTTTAACCAAGTTACTAAGGAAGGAAGTACCCTTGAATGGACCAATAAGCGGCAAGAGAGCTTTGAAAAGCTTAAGAAGGTCTTGTGAGAGGCTCAGTGTTAATTCACGAGGCGGAAAAGAATTTGTGGTGTCTTGTGATGCGTCGATACGGGTTAGGCGTGTGTTAATGCAAGAGGGCAAAGTGGTTGCTTATGCGTCACGGCAGCTAAGGCCTCATGAGCTTAATTACCCAACTCATGACTTAGAGCTAGCGGTGGTTTTCGCCTTAAGGTTTGGAGGCACTACCTTTATGGAGAAAGGTCGATTATCTACAGACCACAAGAGCCTTAAGTATTTATTAACTTCGAAGGAGTTGAACTTGAGGCAACGAAGGTGGGTGGAATTCTTTGAAGGACTCACGATTCAATAGAGTATCATCCGGCAAGGCGAATGTAGTAGCCGATGCCCTAAGTCGAAGGTTGTATCGGATCTACGGGCTTTGTTCGCTCATATAAGTCTCAGTATGATGATGGAAGCTTTGTTGGCGATTGCAAGTCAAACCTACATGGCTAAAGGAAGTGAAGGAGGATAGTTGGTGATAATGACTTAAGTACTAAGTTACGACAGAAATCTGCAAGGGGGATTAGAGGATTATGATGTCAACAATGAAGGAGTATTGTGCTACAAGGGTAAAGTCGTATGTCAAGAATAAGGAGTTGAGACAAAGGATTCTTCTAGCGCATGGTAGCCCTTGTGCTATGCATCCGGAGGTATCAAGTCAGATAGAGATCTAAGGAACAATTTTGGTGGTCCACAAGCGAAAGTGACCGAATTTGTGGGAAATGTTTGACATGTCGACAAGTTAAAGTGAACACCAAGTCCCATCAGATTGCTCCAACCAATCGAGATTCCCCAATGGAAGTGGGAAAGAATTACCATGGACTTCGTTAGTGGGCTTCCCTTCGCCTACTAAGAAGGACTCGGTATGGTGATAGTGGACCGTTTGACCAAGTCCGCACTTTATCCCGGTCGAATGGATTATTCTCTTGAAGTTGGCTAAGTTGTATGTGGCGGAAATTGTGAGATTACATGGAGTACCAATGTCGATCATCTCGATAGAGACCCAAGGTTTACGTCTCGATTTTGGAAAGCACTTCATCAAGCTTTAGGCACTAAGCTAGACTTCACTCTGACTTTTCATCCACAATCGACAGGCGGTCTGAGCAGGTTATACAAGTGTTGGAGGATATGTTGAGAGGTCGTGTAATGGATTTTCGAGGAAGTTGGGAAGATTACTTGCCTTTAGCCGAATTTGCCTACAACAATAGCTATCAAGCCAAAGATTCTGGATGGCACCATATGAAGCATTGTATGGAAGGAAGGGTAGAACACCTACTTGTTGGACCGAGTTAGGAGAACGCAGAGTTTTGGGTCCAGAGTTGGTGATGTAAACGAAGAGAAGGTTGAATTAATTCGGGCACGATTGAAGGAAGTCTCTGATAGGCAAAAGTCGTATGCAGACCTTAAGCGAAAGGAAATAGAGTTTGAAGTAGGAGATCAAGTGTTCCTGAAAGTCTCACCTTGGAAGAAGGTAATGAGGTTTGGCCGCAAAGGGAAGCTAAGCCCAAGATTTATAGGGCTTTATCAAATCTTGAAGTGAGTTGGGCGATGGCATATCAATTAGAGTTGCCACGATTGCAGCAGATGCATAGCGTATTTCATGTGTCCATGTTACGTCGCTATCGATCGATCCATCTCATGTGGTACCGGTTGAAGAGGTGGAACTAAGGCGGACTTATCCTATGAGGAAGAACCGATTCGGATCTTGGAGCGTGATGTGAAAGTACAACGAAGAAGCAGTTCCTCTAGTCAAAGTGCTATGGCGCAATCATGGAGCGGAAGAAGCTTCGTGGGAGACAGAAGAGGCGATGAGACAGCAATACCCTCAACTATTTTAGTTAGGAAATTTCGGGGACGAAATTTTGTTTAAGGAGTAGAAGCGTAACATCTGAATAGGGCCTATGCATTTCCAGGTTTAATTGTATGAAATGACAAGTTTCAAGTACTATGAATAAATTTTTGATACTTTTGGAAACCTAGAAATGCATGGAAATGGAAATGAAAATGAAAATGGAAATGGAAATGGAAACTTAGACATTTTTGGAAACTTAGACATTTTGGGAAACCTGAACATTTTGGAAACTTGAACATTTTGAAAACTTGAACATTTTGGAAACACGGAAAATCTGAGTCCTGCGAAAATTTTAGGAAACTTAAAATTGACCCCGAATGCCGAATTTAAGAGCCCAAAGGGGAACTTAGGGCCAAGTGATCCTAAAAATATAAAGTACATGAAATCTGACCCAATAACGGACTTGGAAATGTGGCCTGAAGATGCCACCTAAGGCCTTAGAAAATGGCCCAAATACAAGAGGCTTTTGAGCCTGAGTTTGAGTCATCCAGGAAGCAAATAATGAAGGCTTTATTTTGCCTCCAAGGCCAAAAGGTGGGACGGCACAAGCTTCTTGAAATTAGAGGAGTTTTACTTGGTTAAAACTTGTTTAATTAAGTGTTAAGTAAAGGATTTCTTTTAATAAAATAATTAAGGAGATAAAGGATGGATAAAATACTCTAATTTAATTAAAGTGATAATTAAATGATAATATTATCACTTGTGGGGGAGTGGTGGCCAAGTCAAGGACTCTTGACATATCAATTTCGATTAAAGAGGAAAATCAAGGCATTCTCTCATCTTTCCTAGTGTGTGCGAAATTTTCATAGCTTTCTTCTCCTCCCTTTTGAATTCTCCTTGAACAAAATACCATCTTCTTTTCTTCTCTTTTCTCCTCTGTTTCTACTATCAAGGCCAAATCCAGCCGATTCTAAGTAAAGGAGAAGTCGATTACAACATCAAAAGGGTAAGATCTAAGATCAATCAACTTCTATTCTTTTCTTTTACCAAAATTTGGGTACTAACCCCTCCTCATGTTCATGGTAGAATAGCATAAGGGATCTTACGGGATTCGAAAGCGAGTAAGTACATCAATGTACATTAACAAAGAGACCCTTTCATAATCAAACAATAGATCTAATCTAACAAGTGATTTGGCAGAATTTGAAATAAAGATCAACTTGGATCCGAGGTAAGAGAGTCTATACATTCGCCAAGGTTCATGTGATTACCTAGATTAGATCCATAATTATTAAAAGCGAAAACTAATTTTGTGAAGTTTTAAGGTTGGCCGAACAACAAGTAAAGGAAAAACGAAGTTTTCGGGATTTGTGTAAACACCAAATCGGCAAAGGTGAGTTCCTTTTTACAAATCCTACTAGGATTTGGTTTTGTTTAAGCCAAAAAGGGTTTATTAATGTGTTTTAATTGTTGGGCCGAATATAGGAATTAATAGATCTAAAAAAAATTAGATCGGGATTCTCGAGATATCAAGGAACCTATTAAGCGAAAAAGGTGTGTACCCTTACTATCCTTCGATATTTTATGGCTAAATATTTTAAATATATGATATGAATAATAATGTGAATGTGGCTATGTACCACAAATGTGGCAAAAGTACCCAGGTACGTTTCCTACTTCTGATAGGATTGTGAAAAATGTTATTTTAATAACATGCGAATATATGAATGTGAACATGAAATTAAGTTGTGCAATATATATGTTTTTGGGGCATTCGGGTTTTATGTGAAAGGGGGAGAATAGGTGTTGACTCCGGTCTCACCAATGAAGGTGTTGACTTCGGTCTCACCAATGAAATATGTTGACTACGGTCACATTGCGAAATTTTGGTAACTTCGGTTACAACAGTGTCTAATGACACAACGTTAAATTTGATTATAGTGTCTAAAGACACAACGTGGAGAGTAGCAGATGGAGGGTTGACTTAGTAGTCCCCACGTGCATGCAGGTTGGTGCGGGGGAGTGTAGTGGATGGCTAATTAGGATTGGGTTTGGGTTGCATCATAATTTCATTATTGTATGGACTTAATGATTTGAACATAAATGCCTGATTTATGGAATGATAGTATTGTGTGCACATTGAGTCTGCTGACTCACCCCATTGTGGGAATTATTTTTTTCGGTGATGAGCGGATTTGGACCGAGCCGTGGGACCATGAGGAGGCCATGCTACAAGTGGAAATTTCATTTATTTTGGACTTAAATTTTATTTTTTTTAGTTGCTTTTATTCTACTTTGGGTTTTACTTGATGTAATAAGGCCTTAAGGCCCAGTGGATTATTCTTTATGTTTGCTTACTGTTAAGCTTCATGCTAAGAACTTTATTGGTTGTATTTAATTAAATGGGCTTATAAGATCAAATAAATGGGTTTCAATCTAAGCCCAACCGAAAATAATAGTTTTCCCAAAATTTACAATTCTCTCTAAGTATCGAAAATGATTTTGAAATCGGTTTACTTTAGGAACATACGGATCCTGTTCAGCTCGTGGTAGGGTGTGGGGTGTTTCAGCCAAAATTTTGTACTAGGTCCAAATAAACCCCTAGCCTTCTCAAGATTCCCTAAACATACACAATTAATAATTCAACTAGTTTAACAACAGAAATAATGCAACACATAAAATTCTAAATTTTAGGATGTTACAATTCTACCACCTTAAAGAAAATTTAGTCCTCGAAATTTACCTGATTAAAAGAGATGAGGATATTGCTGCCAAATCGTGTCTTCAGGCTCCCACGTAGCTTCCTCCGATCCGTGATTGTGCCATAATACCTTGACTAATGGTACCGACTTCTTTCTAAGCACCTTAACGTCCCGATCTAAAATTTGTACTAGCTCCTCTTTGAAAGACAAGTCAGGTCTTATCTCGACTTCCTCTACCGGTACTATATGAGACAGATCCGATCGATAATGCCTTAACATTGAGACATGAAATACACTATGTATCTGACTCAAGTCCAGAGGTAACTCAAGCTGATAAGCCACTGGCCCAATACGCTTCAACACACGGTATGGTCCGATGAACCTAGGGCTCAACTTGCCTTTCCTTCCAAATCTGAAGATTTTCTTCCAAGGTGAGACCTTTAGAAAAACTTGATCTCCTACCGCAAACTCAATATCCTTACGCTTCAAATCTGCATAAGATTTTTGTCTATTTGAAGCTTCCTTTAACCGTGCCCGAATTACCTTTACTTTTTCCTTTGTCTCAAATATCAGCTCAGGACCCAATAACTGATGCTCCCCCAATTCGGTCCAACAAATAGGAGTACGACACCTATGACCATACAATGCCTCGTAGGGTGCCATCTGGATGTTGGATTGATAGCTATTGTTATATGCAAACTCGCCAACCAGTGGAAATCCTCCCAACTACCCCGAAGTCAATCACACGACCCCTTAACATGTCTTCTAGAACTGGATTACTCTCTCAAGCGACCATCATGCGAGGATGAAATGTCGTCTTTGAAATTAAGCTTGGTTCCCAAAGCTTCATGTAAGGCTTTCCAAAACCGTGATGTAAACCTATGGTCCCTATCCGATATAATAGACACTGGTACCCCTTGTAACCTCACTATCTCTGCTACATACAACTTGGCAAACTTCTGCAATGAGTAATCCATACGAACAGGTAGGAAATGGGTAGTCTTCGTCAACCGATCCATTATTACCTAGACGGAATCTTTCTTAGTAGGCGATAAGGGTAACCCACTAACAAAGTCCATCGTTATCCTTTCCTATTTCCATAATGGAATCTTCACCGGTTGTAGCAATCCCATTGGCAATTGATGTTTCGCCTTCACTTGTTGACATGTCAAGCACTTACCCACAAAATTAGTAACCTCCCGTTTCAACCCCGGCCACCAATACTGCTCACGGAGGTCTCGATACATTTTATTTCCCCCGGGTGCATCGCATAAGGGCTACTATGCGCCTCACGCAGAATCATTTGCCTTAATTACGAATCATTGGGCATACATATTCTTCCACGGAAACACAATACTCCATCACTATTCAATCCAAAATCCCCTATTACACCACCTTCCACTTGCTGAAATGAGGAACCCAACCTGTCATCTAATAACTGCTTTTCCTTAATCTGGCTTACCCACGTAGGCTTCACTTGAAGTTCGGCTAGTAGGCTACCATCATCATACAAGCTGAGATGAGCGAACATCGCTATCAAATCCGATATCACATTACGACTCAATGCATCTGCCACCACGTTAGCCTTTCTGAGATGATACTCGATTGAGAAGTCATAATCCTTCAACAAGTCTATCCACCTCTGCTATCTTAAGCTCAACTCCTTTTGGGTAAGGAGGTACTTTAGGCTCTTATGATCCGTATAGATGATCGGCTTCTCCGCATGCTTAGTATCTCCAAATTTTAAAGTAAACACCATCGCAGCCCAACTCCAAATCATGAGTGGGATAATTCACTTCATGCGCCTTAACCGACGAGATACATAAGCCACCACCTTTCCACCTTGCATCAACACACATCCCACGCCTGTGTGACGATCACAAGAAATAATAAACTCTCTTCCACCTCATGTTGAATCAATCTGGTAACTTGTTAGAATCTTCTTCAATTTCTCAAAGCTTTCTTCTTAACCGACCACACAAATGTACTCCTTGCGCCTTGCTTTAGTTAGGTATAGCAATCAACGTAAATCCTCAATGAAATGCCTGTAATAACCAGCCAACCCTAAGAAACTCTGAATTTAGGCCATCGACTTCGGTGGTTTCCAATCCAACATAGCCTCTACCTTTGGGGATCAACTCTAATTCCTTCGACCGACACAACATGCCCCAAAAAGGTCACTTCCTTCAGCCAAAATTCACACTTACTGAATTTGGCATAACGTTACTTTTCTCGCAATATCTGCAATACTACCCGCAAATGTGAATCATGCTCTTCTTCATTCTTTGAGTACACTAAGATGTCATCTATGAACACCGCCACAAACTGATCTAAATAGGGTTGGAAGACCTGGTTCATCATGCCCATAAATGCAGTTGGCACATTGGTCAACCCAAACGGCATCACCAAGAACTCATAATGTCCATAACGAGTTTGAAACGCAGTCTTATGAATATTTGCCTCCTTGACCTTAAGTTGGTGATAACTCGATCTCAAATCTATCTTCAAGAAAATCAAAGTTCCTCACAATTAATCAAACAGATCGTCGATTCTCGGCAACGGATATCTATCCTTGATCGTCAACTTATTCAACTATCTATAATTGATCCATCCTTCTTCTTGACGAACAAGACCGATGTTCCCCACGGTGACACACTCGGTCGAATGAATCCCCGATCCAACAACTCCTGAATTTGAGCTTTAAGCTCTGGTAACTCTTTCAGTGCCATTCTATAAGGAGCAATGGACACTGGAGCCATTCCTGGCAATATCTCAATGCCAAACTGTACCTCCCAATCCGGAGGCAATCTAGGAAGTTCATCGAGAAAGACAGTCGAAAACTCTTTCATCGTTCTAACACTTTCCACTGATAATTCCTTGGCAACCAACGCACTAATGAAGGCTAGGAATGCTCCACACCCTTTTTGCACCAACTTTTCTGCCTTTAAAGCAGATACCACATTTGACAGATAGTTTCTTCTTTCACCTGTCATCACTACTTCCTTATCTTTTGAAGTTCTTAGTGTCATCCGCTTTGCAGCACAATCCAAGTTCGCACCGTGTTTCACCCGCCAGTCCATGCCCAAAATAAGTTCAAACTCGTTGAATGGCAATTCCATCAAATCCGCCAAAAATATTTCCCCCTGAATTTCTAAGGGCACATTCGTAAACAACTTATTTACAATCATTGATAGTCCTAAAGGACTAATTACCGTTGTCTCTCTATTAGTAATCTCAGATCTAATGTTCAGATTTTCAGATACAATACTAGCAACATACGAATGGGTGGATCCGATATCTATCAAAGCAGTAATAGGTTCATTACATATGAAGAACGTACTGGTTATTACATCAGGTGCATCGCCATCCTCTCGGCATTTGATTGCATAAACCAACCCTGGCTGCCTCGCCTCCGCATTACCCCTATAACCAGTACCCCTACCCGGTGCACCCTAACCTCGTCCTACGCTATTATCACCTTGACTCGGCCCACAGCCTCTCGGTGGCTGTTGAGCGCCTCTAGCTGGCTGTGCATCATAGTTACGAGCACCCTGAGTCTGAGTAGTCCATCGAAGACAATATTTGAGTTGATAGTCCTTGGAACCACATTTGAAGCAACCATCGGTTCTCTTCCAACATTCACTCGGGTGTCATTTTCTGCAATCCACACATGGCTGTATCTGATTGGTAGTAGCTGGTACTCTAGCTCGAACTGCCTCATCATTCCTAGGCCTCTTTTGAAACCCTCTAGCAGGACCTGAGTACTTAAAGTTCCTCTTGCTCTTGCCTCTATCTTTTTCTCAATTTTGCCGCTCCGAGTGCTTAGCCTCTTCAGCTATCTTGGCTTTCTCCACAAGTGTGGCAAAGTTCCTTTCTTGTTGTGGGGCTATCAGTACCCGCATCTCATCACTCAACCCGTCCTCAAAACGCACGCAGCGTTCATAGTCAGTTGGCACTATACCCTCGACATAATGACTCAGACGCAAAAATTCTGCCTCGTAGGCTGCCACAGTCTTACCTCCTTAGACTAAATTTAGGAATTCCTTCCTTCGGGCATCCACATAGCTAGCCCCGACATAGTTTCCTTGGAATGTAGTTTTGAAGAAATCCCAAGTAACACAATCGGCCTGAGTGCCTTCCCGAACAGTGAGCCACCATTGATACACCTCGTCTCTCAACAAGGACATAGCTCCCCTCAATTTATACTTGGCGGTGCAATCCAGATCGTCCATGATCCGCTCCACAGCCTCAAGCCAATACTCCACTACATTTGCGGCTACACTCGAGATACCCCTAAAAACCTCAACACCATTTGATCTAAGTCATTCGAATCGACCCACAAGGCTGGCCCGCCCGTTCTAGCCCAAGAACCCTTTCCAAGACTCATAACATTGCTTGGGGACAGAGCGATGTCCTCCCTCATCTGGTCTTGTGATCCGGTTTGATCGGCGATGATCGAGTGTGTCCATTTTCAACATATGTCCGGTGCTTGAGACGTAACTCTAACGCCTCGGCCTCTACCACGGCCACGTCTACTGCGTCCACGTCCTCGAGCGCTCATATTGGCTAATTTGATTTAATCTAATTAAAAGTCTTATGAATCAGTATAGTATTTCAGTGTTTATTAAACAATGTTTTATGAAACATAAGAAGTAAAGTCATTTTCGTAAACACATCCTATAGTCTCAATCTCTATAGTTTCAATTCCTAAAACTAGAAGTTCTAGAGTATTCCTACAGTCATATCACAATAATCATAATCATACAATAACATACTTACGTGACTTGGTGCCGGATACCCGTGGTGCCATACTTCTTTTAAAACAAAAAGTTAAAATAGCTTAGGAAAATGTTTTTGAACCCAAACCACAGTCGAGTTTTGAACCGAACTCTAATACCATAAAATGTAACACCTCAAACCCGACCCATGCGTTAAGGCCAGATCTGACATGTCACATGAGAAAATACTACTAAGTCTTTTTTATTTGTACATAAATAGATTTAGATTTAAAATCAATTAAAACAAACTCCCATTTAAAAATTTGTGATAAAGAATTATTGAATAAAAGATTGATTGGTAAATCGATAAATTTGAGATAAAAAATCTTATAAACCGTGACTTTGAAAATATCGTTAATAATTTTAAAGGAATTTGAAAATAATTTTCAAAAGTGTTGATGAAATTTTAAGAGAAAATTTCCAAGTTAAAAAATATATTTATGAAAGTTTATTACTGAAACCCTTTTTTATATCCATTTTAGAAAGACGTTTATTTAAGTTTTAGAAAATCTCAATTGAAGTACTTAGAGCAAATTATAAATTCTTCAAATAATAAACAAAACAAAAATTAATCCAGAGGCCTTATTACAACCTTAACCCAAAATAGTAAAGTAATTAAATGTACTAAAAGAAATCCAAATTTTAAATTAAACCATTTTTGTAGTATAGCCTTGGCAAGAGTCATCCATGGCCCAAGTCTCCATCATCGATCATTACGAAAAGGATAAGGAAAAAAATGGGGTGAGTTACTAGAACTCAGTGTATAACCCCCTTACCATTGTTCACTGGGCCTGAATCCCATTAACAATAATTTGGGCCTAAGCCCATTTTCAATAATAATAATGTATCAATTATATCATGTGTATGAAATGCAATTCCCAAACCAAACCTAGTAATCCATCCACTACACACCACCCGTACCAACCAACACACCTATGGGGATCAAGTCAACCCACCCCGCCAACACACCAATCGGAGGCATTAAGCCATTTATAACAAATTTATTGTGGACAAGCCACCAGAATAATAGAATTTACGTGTCATTGCCACCATACAGATTTGTGGCAGAGCCACAAAAATATGTGGCAGAGCCACCAGAACTTCTCTTCAATATTATCCCATCCCATGCAAAATCATGTATATAATGCATAACAATTCATGATTTTTACAATATAACAACAGTAATTTATTTGGATATTCATTACAAAAGTATAGCCCATTATAACAAATTATCAAATAGGCCCATTAAATAAAATATTAGATTGGCCGATTTAGCAAAATATCATATTGGCCCATTTAGCATAATATTAGATTGGCCCATTTGGTAAAATATCGATTGGCCCATTAATCAAAATGTCCATTCGATCCATAAGGCGATGTTAATTGACCCATTAAGCAATTTAAGATTTCGCCCTTTTAGGGCAATTTCACAATTGCACAATAATACTACCAATTTCGTCGGTTTTATTAAAATAATATATCTTAGGCCAATTTTTTCGATTTACGCCTATTATGACTCTAGTCATAGCAATTTATTTTAGATACTATATCCACCTTAAACCCACGAAAAATAAAGTGTAAGATTACACACGATTCATTGTAAGCACTAAGCTTTCTTGCTCGTAGACACCTAAGATATCGTAACACTCGATTAGTCAACATATGTGATTTATTAATCAACTCTAAAATGAACTATCTACGGTGCTTACCCTTTGAATCGTGAATGACCACGATTTGTCGGTTTTCTCCGGATGACGGTCCACAACCCGGTGAAAAGTCTCGAATCGCTGATTCGGCCCTTCGTTTGA
Source organism: Gossypium rotundifolium (assembly GCA_025506655.1). Lineage (NCBI taxonomy): Eukaryota > Viridiplantae > Streptophyta > Magnoliopsida > Malvales > Malvaceae > Gossypium > Gossypium rotundifolium. The sequence goes on along the minus strand of CP106729.1, from coordinate 130,638,147 downwards.
ATTTAGGAGTAGGGATCACTAATCCGCTCCTTTTGAGATCTCCACTCGACTTTCCTTTTGAATCGGTACCACAAGCCTCCATTCGATTAGATCTTATATAGATTGATATTACGATAAAATATAGATTATCGAAGGGTAAAAGATCGGCTTACCACTAATTTTAAGTGATCAACGGTTGGATAGATCGAGCGATTTAATCCCTATAATTATGATCGATTAATTATTTCTATTCCAATAATGTCTTAACGAATAAAGAACGATTTTATAGAATCCTTGAAGAACTCCTTACCTTTAAGATTTTTAGGATCGATTCCCAATGATTGTATAATAACTTCGGAACAATCAAAGTTTTGGCCCTCCAATATATCACTACGAAGAAGAAAAATGATCTCGTTTGAGAGAGAATAAGGTGATGGTTTCGGTCAATATGACCATCCAAACCAAAGCGTAAATTCGGCATAAGATAAAGAAAATAAAATGTTGAAAAGAACACTTACCGATGGATCAAGGAATGAGTGATAACTCGAATGAAAAAGAAAGAATAATGAAGAGATGAAAAGTTTCAGCTATAGAGGAAAAATGGGCAAAATATTCAGCTATGGTGATAAGGATTAGAGAAGGAGAAATGCTTGAAGGATTTTGTGAAAAAGAAAAGAAAGAAAAAGGAAGATGTTTGACTAACTTCATATGGTGCCATATCCTTCTTACCAATTATTCATTTATGCTAGCAATTTACTCATTTATTTCCATAAGCTTTAAGGTCACTTACTCTATTTCCTTAAAATGCTAAATGTTAAAATTTTTTACTAGGTCCAAATAAACCCCGAGCTTTCTCAGGATTCCCTAAACATACACAATTAATAATTTAACTAGCTTAACAATAGAAATAATGCAACACATAAAATTCTAAATTTTAGGAAGTTACACCCCTTTTGCTACTTCATTCAACACACCATTCATTCCCACACATCTCCCTCTCTCGCACTCACTTTTTGTTCTTTATTTTTCCCTTTTTTTGTCCATTTCCCTTGCCGATTTCCCTCTTGAAAAAAAGCCTTCTTCCACCTTGGAATATCATCATTTAATTTTTTGTAGAAACCTTAATTCAACAAAATGAGCGGAGAAGAAGAGGAGCACACTAGTCTAGAGAAACACTAGATTTGCTTCCTAGCTTCCTTCTCTTTAATTTTCTTATTTATGTTGTGATTATTAATATGAATAATTGTTTTGTTGTTGTTCCTGATCTAATTAAAATGATTTAAATTTAATTCATGTGGATTGATTGCATTATGTCCAGTTAAATTATTAAAATCATGTTTGTGTTGTTATAAGCCTTGGTAAGTTGCTCAATTAAATAAAACCATGCTTATGTTATACTTTCATTATAAAATGTAAGGTAACAAATGAATTAAATATTGAATGTATTGAAATTGTAATTAATTGACACAGTGTTTAATTGCTGCATGCTTAATCTTCTAAGGTAGCTGAAGGTTAAATTAGCGATGGTGGGTCAATTCAGTGGAATGCCTACCGAATATCCTCACATTCACCTAAGATTGTTTATGGAAGTGAGTGATTCTTTCAAATTAGCCAGAGTACCCAAAGATGCACTACGATTAATGCTGTAACAATATTCACTTAGGGACAGAGCTCGATCCTGGTTGAACTCATTGCCACTAAATTCTATTACCACATGGCAAGAGTTAGCAGAAAGATTCCTTATGAAGTACTTCCCACCTAGCAAGAATGCTAAGTTGAGAAACGAGATTACTACCTTCCAACAGTCGGATGATGAGTCATTGTATGAGGCATGGGAGAGGTTTAAAGAACTATTACGAAGATACCTCATTACGGAATCCTCATTGCATCCAATTAGAGACGTTTATAATAGTCCGAATGCTCACACGAGGATGGTAGTGGGCGCTTCTACTAATGGTGCTCTCCTTTCTAAGTCTTATAACGAAGCTTATGAAATCATTGAGAGGATCGCCAACAACTATCAATGGCCAACCAATCGAAAGCGAGGTCGGGAGGACGAGTTCTTTGGAGTACATGAAGTGGACACTCTCACTTGACTTGCATCTTAGGTATCTTGATATCCTCAATACTTAAAAATTTACTACTAATGGGTTTAATAATTTTGCATTCAACCACCAAATCAATTTGAGACATGACTGTGTTTATTGTGGGAAGGACACTTGTTGAAGAATGTCCATCAAACCCAAAATTTGTGTATTACATAGGTAACCAAAACCGAACGAAGGAAGGCACAGATCGCAATATAATTGTTATAACACATCTTAGTGAAACCACCCTAATTTCTCTTGTAGGAACCAATGGGCTGGACCCAGTAACACTTATGCACAACCTAGACCGACCTAGCCACCTGTATTTACCTAATAAGTTTAGAAACCAACTCAAGCTGAACCTTCCAATAGCTTAGAGAACCTATTAAAGGAATATATGGCAAAGAATGATGCCACTTTAAGAAATTTGGAGAATCAAGTGGGTCAACCTGCTACTGAACTTAGGAACCAACCATAAGGTGTTCTGCCTAGTGATACAAAAAATCCAAAAGATTCAGGGAAAGAGCATTGTAAAACATTGACATTAAGGAGTGGAAAGACATTAGAGTCCACCACGGTTGAAGTTGAAGAGGAACCAGCTGATGCTTAAGATTCAGTGGAAGTTCAACCAAGTGTTGAAATTTCAGCTTCACCAGAACCAAAATCTGCAAAACCTGATAAGGTAAATTTTGAACCAGTCATTTCTAATAAACTAACAACTTTGTTAGATGCAAAATTTCCATAAAAGATGAATGAACCAATTATAGTAAAGAATCCTCCACCACCCTACCCTCAAAGGATTCAAAAGCATAAATAAGAAGTCCAATTCAAGAAATTTTTAGATGTACTAAAGCAATTTCATATCAACATTCCGTTGGTAAAAGCACTTGAGCATATGGAAAACTATGTCAAATTCATGAAGGATATCCTGTCCAAGAAACGAAGACTTGGAGAATTTGAGATGGTAGCCTTGACAAAAGAATGTAGTGCATATCTTCAAAATAAACTACCCCCAAAGATGAAGGACCTTGGATGTTTTGCCATACCTTGCAATATTGGAGCAACTTGTTGTGGTAAGGCATTATGTGATTTGGGAGCAAGCATCAACTTGATGCCCATGTCTATATTTATGAAGTTGGGGATAAGTGAAACTAAACCTACTACGATTACACTTCAATAAGCAGATCGATCCTTAGCATATTTGGAAGGAAAAATTGAGGATGTATTGGTACGTGTAGACAAATTTATTTTTCCTACTGACTTTGTTATTTTAGACTTTAAAGTAGACAAAGAGGTGTCAATCATCCTAGTAAGGCCTTTCCTAGCAATTGAAGGACCCTTATTGATGTGCAGAAGGGCGAGCTTACTATGCATGTTTAGGACGATCATGTAACTTTTAATATTTTTAAGTCTGTACGATTCCCTAACACAGTTGATGATTGTTCTGTAGTATCTGAGTTAGAGGATTTAGCTATAGAATGGGAACTCAACTCTATTGAGGACCCATTAGAACAAGTTTTGATGTCAAACCCTCCAAGTGATGAAGAGGGGGAGGAATACTTAGCTTTGCTAGAAGCTAATCAAAGGGGATTTGATCTACAATACCACTTTAAATCTTTAGAGTTAGAAAATAGAGATTATGTCTAACCAAAAGTGTCAATCAAAGAGCCACCTAAATTAGAACTTAAGGTACTTCCCTCACACTGAAAATATGTTTATTTAGGTCGTGCTTCGACTTTGCCTGTGATTGTTTCAGTACAGTTTACTGAAGAGCAGGAAGAGAAACTCATTTCAGTGTTGAAACAATTCAAGAAGGCTATTGGATGGACCATAGTCGATATCTGTGGTATTAGCCTATCCATTCGCATGCATAAAATCATCCTAGAACATGGTGAGAAAGGGACAATTGATGGACAACAAAAATTGAACCATATTATGAAGGACATGGTAAAGAAAGAGATTATAAAATGGTTAGATGTGGGTGTAATTTACCCCATCTTAGATAGTTCATGGGTAAGTCTGATCTAGTGCGTGCCAAAGAAAGGAGGTATTACAGTCGTTAAGAATGAGAATAATGAGTTAATACTAACAAGAACGGTTACAGGATGGAGAATTTGCATAGATTACTGAAAATTGAACAAGGCGACTGGGAAAGATAATTTTCCTTTTTCGTTCTTGGACCAGATGCTGGATAGACTTGCGAGGCGAGACTATTACTATTTTCTCGAGATCACAATAGAACTAGAGGATCAACACAAAACAACATTCACATGCCCGTATGGTACATTTTCATTTAGATGCATGCCATTTGGTTTTTGTAATGGACTTGCTACATTTCAAAGATGTATGGTGTCTATTTTTACTAACATGGTTGAGAAGTATTTGGAAGTTTTTATGGATGATTTTTCAGTGTTTTGAGACACTTATGATAATTTCTTAACCAATCTAGCCACAGTACTAAGGCGGTGCAAAGAAACAAACCTCGTACTCAACTGGAAAAAGTTCCATTTCATGGTACGAAAAGGTAAAGACACCGAATAATGAGACATGGGACGAGGTAGATAAAGAAAAGGTAGATGTTATCGAGAAACTTCCACCTCCAACATCTTTAAAGGGTGTTGGATCTTTTTTGGACATATTAGATTCTATCGAAGGTTTATCAAGGACTTCTCCAAAATCGCTAAACCCTTATGCAAATTATTGGAGAAGGACACGATATTCAACTTTGATGAAGAATGTTTGAAAGCATTTAATGATCTAAAGAATTAGTTAGTTTTGTCATCCATTATCGTCTCACCGAATTGGGATTTGCCATTTGAATTGATGTGTGACGCAAGTGACTTCGTGATAGGAGCTATAATGGACCAGCGAAGGAACAAAGTTTTTCATCCCATATACAATACAAGTTGGACTCTGACGGGAGAACAATTGAATTATACAGCAACAGGGAAATAGTTACTTGCTATTGTCTTTGCTTTTGACAAGTTTTGATCTTATCTTGTAGGTACCAAAGTGATTGTTTATACGAATAATTTTACAATTAAATATTTACTTGCCAAGAAAGATGTCAAGTTGAGACTGCTCCGATGGGTACTTCTACTTAAGAGTTTGATTTAGAAATTCAAGATCAAAAAGGGGTAGAAAATCAAGTAGCATATCACTTATCCAGATTGGAGCCACAAGAAGGAAATTCTCCACTTATACCCATTCAGGAGACATTTCCAAACGAACACATACTTAAGGTAAATCATGTCCATAACACCCCTTGGTTTGTTGATTTTACTAACTATTTAGCTTGTGGTTTGATGCCGATTGATAATACGTATCAATAAAAGAAAAAGTTTCTTCACAATTTGTAACACCCCTCACCCGTATTCACCATCAGAATAGGGTTATGAGGTATTACCTATCAATTCGCAACATATAGCATACATTTATCAAATATAAAGCATTCATTATCATAAATCACTCAATATGATCAATTTGTCCCTTAATAGGGCCTATGAGGCCTTACACAAGCTTTAGAAGTAGTTCGGGACTAAACCGATAACATATGAAAATTTTAGAAACTTTTAAAAATTTTAAACACACAAGGGTCACACGCCCGTGTGAACGGGCCTTGTGCCTCACATGGCTCCAGCCACGCCCGTGTCCCAGGCCATGTGAAAATAGGGCATACATACTAAATTGGGTCACACAGCCGGTCACACGCTCGTGTGTCTAGCCCGTGTGCCCTTCGAATTAGCCTCACAAGTCCGTGTGCCAGGCCATGTACTAGGCCATTCCAAACCTGTAGGGTATGTTGACTTATGCAACACGACCAAGTCACATGCCCGTATGCTAGGCCGTGTGCCATTTAGGGGTATACAGACTTGTGCCACATGGCCGGTCACACGCTCGTGTGTGAGACCGTGTGGAGCATACTGACTTCATTTTAATATCAATACCACGGGACACACGGCCATGTAACATGATCGTGTGTCGCCCACGGCTGAGACACACGCCCGTGTCTCTGCCCGTGTGGACAAAAATAGGCCATTTGCAAGGCCAATTTGCCACCCTAAATTACCATTCACCTACATAATTCACATGGCACATAATAATAGCATAATTGGACATTCCAAGTAACCAAATCAAGATCAAAACATGCTCTCCCAATATCACCAATGCAAGTATCTAAACACCAAATTAGGCCATTCAAATTCATACCAAAAACTCATCATCATAATCCATCAATGTGGCTACCATCAAATATGCATTATTTGCCTTATTTCACTAGCATATCATTACTCAAAATGCTACTATTTGATATCATAATACCTATCATCAACAAGCATCACTATTTCATTCATCAACTCATAACATAAGCCATTTGCACAATTATAAACACAACTCAATCAACCAAAATATGCCAACTTCCTTGCCTATATACAAACCAAACATAGATATTCATAAGCCAACTCAAATGGCTACATCATTCACCAAAATGACTCAAGCATATACATGCTATGTAACACCCCAAACCTGGCCTAGAAGTTAGGCCCGAATCTGGCGTGTCACAAAAAAAACTTATTTGAAAATTTTGGCCTCTTTGTTAAACCCAAAACAACTAAAGCAATTCTGTCTACGTGAAAACATAATTATCTTTAATAAACCTTTTCAGTTGCGAAAGCATATTTGAAATAAACGATTTGCGAAAACTAGAGTTGTAACAACATTTTTGAAACATTTCGAAAACGTAGATAAAATACAAGTAATTTGATAAATCACAAATCAAGGAATTAAACATTAAATCCATGACTTTTGAAAATGTCATTAATAAATTGAAAGAAAGTTCGAGTTAAATCATATTTGTAATAGTTTATCTTGAAATCCATTTGTTAATCAATTTCAAAAACTTTTATTCACGTTTTAGAAAAATTCTCGTTTTAAACAATTTAAGAAAAATAATAAGTAAACCAATCATAAAGAAAATAATAAAATAGTTTAGAGGCCTTATTACAACTTAAACCAAAATAATAAAATAACGGAATAGAAATTTAAAATTTAATAACACTATTTCAAGTATGGCCTCCACCGAAGTCATCCTCGCCCAAACCTCACGGAGCATTACCTATGTGGTTAAGAAAGAAGGGGTGAGTTACGATAACTCAAAGTGAAATCCCCTTACCATCATCCACTGGGTCAGAACACACATAGCAATATTTTGGGCCTAAGCCCATTTACAATAACAATAATGTATCAATTTAAAAAAATAATGCATGTGATATGCAATTCCCAACCAAGCCTAAATTTCCATTCGCTACACACCACCGCATTCAACCAACACACTGTGGGGATCAAGTCAACCCACCCCGCCAACACACCAATAGCAGGCATTATGCCAATTATAATATTTGTGGCAGAGCCACCGAACTAGATTTTTGGCAACAGGCCATTGTGTCAGAGTCACCGAACTAGATTTTTTTGGCAACAGGCCATTGTGACAGAGTCACCAAACTAGATTTTTGGCAACAGGCCATTGTGATAGAGTCACAGAACTAGATTTTTGGCAACAGGCCATTGTGACAGAGTCACCGAACTAGATTTGTGGCAACAGGCCATTCTTCTCGTCGTCAATTATCCCAACCCATGCAGTCATGTATATATATATAATTCATAACAATATATTCATAAGGTAAATTTCAACAAAAAGCCCATATTACAAGTTATCAATTTGGCCCATTAGTCAAAATAGCAATTTTGGCCCATTTAACGATCTAGCAAACTTTGGCCCATTAAACATATTTTTGGCCCTCATAACAAAATATATCAAATTGGCCCATTAATTAATATGTCAATTCAGTTCATTAAGCAATTTCGTATTTCGGCCCATTAGGGGCAATTTCGTAATTTAGCCCATAAGGGCATTTTTGTAATTTAACCCATTAGGGCATTTTTGTAATTTTACTCGTCAAGGGTAATTCGGTAATCTCGCAACCCAGGGGTATTTTGGTAATTTACCCTCTAAGGGTATTATGGTAATTTCATAACCTAGGATTAACTACTAATTTGGAGCATAAAATCGAAATGTCCATCTGCGTCATACTGACTAAATTGACCATAACTCGAGTTAGAAAACTTGAAATCTAAATCCATAAATTTTTCTTGAAAGTAGACACATATATCTTTTTCTTATAATTTTTCCAAAATTTTTAGCTTAACCATTTAGTACAGTTTATTCCTTAAAGTTTTCCTTGTTTCACTGTCCAATGATTCTGACCTTTCTTTACTTAATCACAAATATCTTACTATACGCTTTTCATCTACTTCTCCCACTTGTTTTCATTCAAAATAGGTTCAGTAAGTAATCCATACATATAAATTATGTCCCATAATTCACTTTTTACAATTTTATATGATTTTTCCAAAACAGAATAGAATACCCCGAAGTCATTCAGAACCAGTCTCACTAAAATTAACATATCTCAGAATATAGTATTCCCTGTCCTTCTCTGTTTCATCCATATTAAAGCAGACACAGTAAGCTTTAATCTGATATCTTACTCACGTTTTAATTCCTTTTATCCAAATTTTCGTGAGTTTTCAAATACACGTCCTTTGCTTCGATCGAATCTGTTTTATTACAAAATACGATTACCACTACGAATATATGCACTCCCGAGTGATCATTGATGCCGGTTATCGATTTTATTCGGTATTTCTACCGAATCACAGATAATTCATGTAAAATTTCAAAGATATTTGAGACTTACTCACCATTTCAAACATATATTATGAAGGGTACGGGATTACACACCTTATTTGGAATCCGTAACACGATATTCTCTGCGGCACCTAAAGATACAATCGGTCAACAATTAATCCAAAGCTCAATTTACCACTTCAACCAATGATACAGTCCGCCTCGGGGAGAGTCGAAATGTATGCTAGTTGCCCAATCGTCTACGAGGATGATTTCTAAGCCTTCGGTAATAATGAGAAAATATGGAAGCTGCATGGAAGCTTTTAAATGAATTTGTTTTAAGAAATGAATTATGTTAGGAATGGAGGTTTGAGAAATGATGGGAACAGTTTAGATAATAGGTTCAGTTTTATGATGAAGGAAGATGGATAAAAGATAGGTGATATTTTGGTGGAAATGGATTAACGAACTTGAACAAAGAAATGATTTAACACTAGTAAGTGTTACCCCGGTTTCTATAAAGTTCAAGGTGGAAATATGGAAATCAATATGGACCACGACCCGTTATCTAGATGTTAGAAATGATTTAATGAAGGGGACAGTTTAGATGTTAGAATGATAGGTTCGGTATGACAACGAAAGCAAATGATAGATGATAGATTGATAGATTGATAGATTGGTGGAAAATGGAAGAAAGAACTTAAACAGAAACGATTCAACGTTAACAAACATCACCCCAGTTTCTATAATGTTTAAGGTAAAAAAAAATGGTAGTCGTTGATGGACCAAAGACCCGTTATCAAGAGTGATAAGAACCGATGGTATAAATGAATGAAAGAACAAGTGATAGACGCCACAAGCACATTTCGATAAGTCTATGAAACTTGTACAAAATCGAAGAGGAGATAACTCACTCAATGAACAAATGTTCATATATGTTTTATCAAAACTTAACCCCTATTTAATAGAAAAATCTGACTTTAATTTTGATTTAAAACAACTTTAAAACATGTAATAAAATGTAATAAAATTAATTTGAGCTAAAACAAATTAAATTCAACCAATTTAAAATGTTTTAGATGCATTAAAATGCTTTAGGAAAAATAAATAAAATAAAATTTAATTTATTAAAAGCAATAAATTTAAGCAATCATTTCGATGAGTGAAATGAGCTCGAGGAGCTCGAATTGAGTGGCATGAGCTAATCTGCTCAATTTGGAAGTGAACGAAAATGCACACGAGCTCTACGGCACTTGGTCTCGATGATTCGAGCTCATCAGCTTGCAACAAATTGGGTGCCCCGGGCGTGCCCGCATCAACCAATATTTCGATTGATTAAAAATCTATATCACTTACCAACAATCCGAGTCTCTTATTATGAGGGATAGATCGAGTGATTAAGTACCTAAAATATATAGTCGATTAATTATCCTTCAATCCTCTTAATACAATAACCAAGGAAGTTATTGAAAAAGACTATGAGAGAGCTTCCTTACCTTGAACAATGAAATTCCCGTTTCACACGATCTTCCTATGGCTAAAGTCGATTAAACGATGTGGTAGAAAATTGGCACTCTTGTATACCACTACAAAGAAAGAAATGATCTTATTGGAGCAAGTACAAAAATATGATGATTCGGTTCCTCCCAGATCAAAACTTATATTCGGCACCAAGAGAAAGAAAACGAGATAAATGTTGGAAGAACACTTACCGATTGATCAAAGATTGAATGTAAGTACGGATGAGAAGAAAGGTAGAAAGGAAATGAGAGTTCAGATTATAAAGAAAATGAAAATGAATATTCAGCTATCAAGAGGGAGATAAACAAGAGATGAAAATCTTGATCAAGCAAAAGAGTAAGAAGATGCACAAATGTGCTTGAAGAATTCGGCCAAAGTAAAATGAAAGGAGAAAATATGGTCACCAAGGCTAGGAATTTCGGCACAAAGCAAAAGAAATGATTGAGAGAAAAACACCAAATTGTGTAAAAGTGATTTTTGGCCTAATCAACACCAAAAATCCTACCAAAAGACTAAGCAATTTCAGCTATCACTCTATAGCCCCTAAAACCATCTACATACATGCTCTAAACGTCAAAAACTTTGCCAACCACCCTTTTCATAACCTTTCCCTTGAAATATGCCACATGTTCCCCCTACATTCCCTTTTTTTTTTTTTTTGATTCCTTTCCCTAACTTCATCCTTGCCTTATTCTTTTAGCCACCTTACCAAAATAATGAAGTCCACCCTTGCCAAAATTACTCCTTGACCGACACAATAAAGAAGGGAAGCAAAAATAAAAGTCAAATTGCACACAAAGTGATTTGAACCTCTTCCCTCAAGGTACTTCACTTGATGCCATAACCTCTTTACAAATTGCTCATTTATACTAACCATTTATTCATTTATTTCCATATGCTTTAAGGTCACTTACTCCATCTCCTTAAAGTGTTAAAATACCAAATTTTTCCTAAGGCCCAAATAAACCCGAGACTTCATAGAAACCTTGTAACCTTCTAAATTCACTTAGCTAATAAGTCCAATTTGTAATAATGCCATTCTCTTGTTCTCAAAATTTGAAACATTCCGACGCCCAAGGCCCATTGGGCCCAAATCTACTAGGCCCAATTTTGGGATGTTACATGCTATATACCAAATATACACAATTCAAAAGTACCAAATAGATGTTTGATAGTGTGATGATGTTCCTAATGACTCTTGGATCTGAGCTAGCCTTGATTCACTATAAAACATAGAAAAAATAATAAAAAGTAAGCTTCATAGCTTAGTAAGCTTGTATGTGAAAAACTAAATTCATCATATAAATACAAATCAACCAATTATACATAACATCACCATATACACATTAACTACAAACCTTTCTCATGTCTCAAAACATGATCAAATACCATCTCATCGAACTATCTCTATTTAATACTCGAATAGGTTATGTACATACCTGTATTGCCTCGTACTAACCTCTTTCTCAATCACATCATTTGTTTACCCGTTGAACCATTTGGAATAGAAGTCAGATACTCAAAGATCTCAATCGATAAGTACCTATACCATGACCCAAAGCCAAATCAAGGTAACCTATCCTGGAGTACCTATACCACGGCCCATAGCCAAATCAAGGTAACTCCTTTTTGAAATACCTATACCATGGCCCGTAGCCAAATCAAGGTATCACTCACACCAGTAGTGTCGATATCATGGCCCAAAGCCAACACAATAACCTAAAGACATGTCACTAGCATCCTAAACTATTCCTAAGGTTCAACCGGGAATTTACACTTGTCGATTCCATCGTCGAACATATCCGTAGAGTCGTATTCACAATTCAAACATTCTCTGTATCTCATAATCATAGTTTATTCGATATCAAAGCATTTAATATATATTTATAATGAAATTTCCACATACGAACTTACCTCATATTGGAATTGACGGATCGGATTGACTACTCGATAACCTTCTTTTCCCCCGATCTAAATCTGAATTCTTTCTTTCTTGATCTATATGTTTTCAAAATTAACTCATTTAATCATCTACTCATTCAATTTAGTCCAAAAATACAAATTTGGGAATATTTGCATATTAGCCCCTAAACTTTCACATTTACTCAATTTAGTCCCTATTTCACAAATACACAAATTTTCATTAAACCCAAGCTTGGCTGAATTTCATATAAGTCCCTAGTAGCCCAAAACTTTCATTTATTTCATATTTCAACCACTCAATTTTCATATTTCATAATTTAATCCCTAATATGCAATTTCATCAAAAAATCACTTTACAAAACATGAAAATCTATCATCAAAAATTCAAATTTCATCCTCAAACACTAAAGAACACATAAGCTCATCAATGGAAACTCTTAAAATCTTAACTATTTCAAAATTAAAGGTACGAGCTAGCTAGATTGAGCTGCAACGATTACAAAAACACAAAAATCATTAAAAACTAAGTAAAAACAAACTTACAAATAGCAAGAACAATGGCTGAACCTTCAAAGCCCTAACAATGGTGTTCTCCCTTCTAACAAATGAAGGAAAAGTGACACTCTCGCTCATTTTTACACTCATTTGGCTTTTACCTCCACTCGAATGATCTCACTCGCTCGTGCCTTTTACCTCTCAAACTGATGAGAGCGCGCCCAGTGAATTCCATCAGTCAAGTCTCCTCATTCGAGCCTTACATAGTTGGCAAGCTGATCCCAGTTTATTTCCAGATCCACGAGCTCAAGTCCAGTTCAAAATCAGCTCATTTGAGCTTGAATCACCAAGATTTTAGTCTTTAATTATGTCTTGTTTAATGAAATGTATCTTTAGTTAATGTCATGCATTATGTAACTCCCATGTTAGTATAAGTCTGCATCATTAAATTAAGTCTTGCATTAAGTACTCATTTGTTTATTTAGTTTGCATTTCAAACCATGCATTTAAGCATCTTAGTTTAATTAATAAGTGCTTTTGTTGAACTTCATTTAATAAGTGTTGCTCTTAATTAATCTAGTTCCTAGGATTATTTATTGATGCATGAGTTAAGTTTATTTAATGATGTTTCTTTAATTAACTAGTTCTTGGAATAATTGAAGCATAGTTCATTTACCTAAGTTAAGTATTAATGTGTGTTATATTTAATAAGTGATTACATGTGTTTAATAAGCTCATTTTAATGTATTTATTGTAGGAGTTTTTCAACTCATAACCGTTACATTACAAGGGCTATTACACATTAAATAAAGTTGACTTTTAAGTCATTTTCGTTACAAATGAAGTGGCTGTTACAAGTGATGTTTTATACATCATTTAAAGGAAGTTTAAGGAGCATTTAATCATCCAAATTAATTTTGACAGCAACCTTTCCACTACCAGCCCTTTTTTCCATTTCAAGGGTTATTTCAAGCATTCAAACATCATTAAGAAGTTGATTAAGAAGATGGTGTCCATTCGGTTGACCAAGGGCTAACTCAAGAGTCATTTTTCAAGCACTTAAAGTCATTCATTCAGCTGAATGAATATTAATCATTTGTAAAAAGTTTTTGTTCTTTGAATATTAATCATGTATTATGGACTTTTGTTCATTGAGTGAGTTTATTCTCCTCTTCTATTTCGTACAAGTTTCATAGACTTATCGAAATGTGCTTGTATGCCTATCACTTATTCTTCCATTTAACTATACCTTAGGTTCTTATCATCTTTGATAACGGGTCTTTGGTCCATATCGATTTCCATCATCCACCTTAAACACATTAGAAACTGGGGTGACACATCTTTGTGTTGAATCGCTTTCGCTTAAGACCTATCTTCCATTTTCCACCATCTATCTTTACCCTTTATTTTTTTTCTTTGCTAAAACCAAACCTATCACCTAAACCGACTCCTTTTCATTTCTCTAAACCTCCATTCCTAACTTATCCATTTCTTAAATATAAATTCAATTCAAAGCTTCCGCATTGCTACATATTTTCTCATAATTTTCGAAAGGCTTGTAACCTCCTCGTAGACAATAGGGCAACTCGCATACATTTCGACTCTCCTGAGGCGGAATCATATCAAATTTAGTATTTGGCAACGAACAAATCTCATAATATCCACAATCAAACAAATTGAGATTAAAAGAAAAGTCATCATCATACTTACTCGCATCTTGTAATTGTTGGATTTGTGTCTCTCCACCTTCATATTTTGCATCGCATTGATTTTCATGAGATAAACTCTGTAACACCCCAAACCCGGTCAATACGCCATGACCGAATCTGACATGCCACAGAAGAAAATGTTTTGAAGAAAATTAAGTTTCTGAATAAATTTTAGAAAAATAAGTGCATGATTAAAAAGAAAATATCGATAGTTTACTTTTAAAATCCCGTAAGTAAATCTTTTAAAACTTAGTTGACCATCCATAGGTTAGAAAACATTTATTTTAAAGAAAAACCCAAATTATTACTTTGAAAACCGTTTGCATTTGAGTGTTTGAAACTTAAATTTGTAAATCATTTAAGTTGTCGAAAACATTTAAGTTGAAATTTTACTATCATACGATTTATATTACCCGATGGTAAGATTCGAAAATTATTGCGTTTTATAGTTTAGAAAACTTTGGGCTCAATTATTAGATCAACCATGATGATTATTTAGCCATGTTTAAAACAAGTTCAAAGTATATAAATAATCCAATAAAACATAATTAAAGAGGCCTTATTACAAATCCAAATAAAGATATTAACCAAATTAAAATAAAATAAAGTACCCAAAACGGTTAATGTAAACCCAATTTTATTTGCATGGCCTCCTCGAGTTCATCCGACTCCTCCTCCGCGATCTAAGAATCACCTGAAAAGGTAACGGAGAAGGTGAGTCACCAAGACTCAGTGCATAAATCCTTCCCCCGGTTAATGCAACATTCTTACACAATTCATAACCAAGCAATATATATATAATGCACCCAACCTAGCCATCCACAACTCCTTTTCTACCCCGTGTGGTACCAAACCACTAGTGGTGCCAAACCGCTGGTGACCCAAAGTCACGATATCCAATAATGTGATGCCAAATCACTGGTGACCCAAAGTCACAAATAATCAAGTTGTGGGGCCAACCCACGTGTGATACCAAATCACTGGTGACAATCCCAATACATCAAATGTGGGGCCAACCCACGGTGGTGCTAAGCCACTGGGACGAGTCGCTATGAGGTGCCAAACCTCTGGTGTCCCAAAGACACGAAATAACTGTGGTACCAAACCACTAGAGGTGCCAAACCTCTGGTGTCCTAAAGACACGGATATCAAATCCTTCCCCCTCCTCTCAAATCACCCAAACCAATGTTTTACAAGAGTAAATCATGCCATCATGCTTTTGATATGATCATATAACAATTATATATATATATCTTAAATCATGATATTAATCAACATATAACAACATCATATCAAAACGGACTTACCCGAGTCCTTGTTCATACCCATCAAGGTATCTTATCAAAATCTCACAGTTTTCATCTTTAATAACATGATTAGTATATTTATAAACATATATATTACCGAGTTATAAAGTGTGTAAGATACACACCTGTCACTAACGCAAGTACTAACTTCCGAAGACCTGATCTACCGCACTAGATCACCTTGTCCTATATTCCGCCAAACCACAAGACTATAAACAAGACCATTCAGCCATACCAACAAATCCCGAAAGGTTATCGTTTGAAATACCAAGTCTTACCTATTGGCTTACCCCAAAACGATTGTCAAAGAACTGAGGCTTAGAACAATTACTTCCAAAGTCCCGAAGAGTCTAGAAGAATAAATTCCTATGAATAGTTAGAACCTTGCAACAAATGCCCAAAAATTCGCCTTTGCCCTCAAGAAAAACAACATAGAAAGAGAGAAAGAAAAAGGAAATTCGCCAAGACACTTACCTATCTTCAAACCTAGGTTATAGATGAACCTAAAGAAAATCTACCCTTGATGATTTTCGCCAAGATAACACCAAAAGAGAGAAAGAAGATTCAGCTATGGTGGAGAAAAAGAAAGGAAAATAAAAGTGAAAATGAAATAGGAGAAGGAGGATTCGAAAATAAAAGAAAGAAGAAAATGGAAGGAGAAAATAGAATGAAGATGGATGTTTTTAACTTTGAGCAAAAGTGACAGAAATGAGATTTGGGAATGAGGAAGATTCGACCAAGAGAAAGTAAAAAGAAAATGTGGTTTTGAGCAAATATCAAAAGGAAGAAAAGAGAGAGATGGGAGAAAGAGGTTCGGCCAAACACCTTGTTTGCCGAAAAAGAAAAGTGCACAAAGTGCTAAGTGTGGTTTCGGCTTCAAAAGGAAAAATGAAAGAAAGAAAATAGAATTTGGTTCAAACAAAAATGAGAGCTAAACCAAAAGTAAAATTGCACCTAATGCCTAAGGTACATTTGGCTAAGGAAGAAAATTTTGGAGAGGAAAAGAAGAAATGCCAAATGGTGCACAAAATGCTAAAATTGGCCAACCAATTCCCCCCCAACTTCCTATCAACATTCGGTCACCCCCTAGCCACACATGCCGTCCACATTCATGTACTAATGGCCTTAGAATAGTTTCCAAAACACTCTCCATCATCCAGGCCCTTTGTCCCCCCATCCTTCCATAAATCTTAAGATTCTTATCCCAAAATACATGCTTTCCTAAACTAATATTTAACTTGCCATAAAAATTGAAAGTCCAACCTACCAAACTTAGAGCTTGGCCGGCACTTAATGTTAGGATACATAAAAATAAAGTCTTCCAAATGCAATCCATGCTACTCGAACCTCTTCCCTCAAGCAACCCTTCATGCATCATAACCACCTTGCCACTAACTCCTCATGTGCTAGAATTTAACACTTAAATTAACTTAAGTGTCAGGTTCACCTAATCCACTTCACTAAATTTTCAATACTAAGAATTATTCCAGCTTCATAAAATAAAATCAAGCCTTCACAAGACTATGCTAAACACACAAAAATTCATACCCGAGCCAACACAAATAATAAGATAATACTCTAATTTTTAGGATGTTACAATTCTACCCATTTAAGAAAATTTCGTCCTCGAAATTACCTGATCAAAAGAGTTGAGGGTACTGCTGCTTCATCACATCCTCCGGTTCCCACGTAGCTTCTTCTACACCATGATTCCGCCATAAAACCTTCACTAAAGGAACTGACTTCTTACGCAAAACTTTCACATCTCGATCTAGGATCTGCACTGGTTCTTCTTCTATCGTCAAATCTGGACTCACCTCTATTTCCTCTATTGTCACGACATGCGATGGATCAGAACGATAGCGTCTAAGCATGGAGACATGGAACACATTGTGAATCTAACTTAGCTCTAATGGCAACTCGAGCTGATAAGCTACTGGTCCCACTCGTCTCAACACCTTATACAGTCCAATAAACCTTTGACTCAACTTGCCTTTTCTCCCAAATCTTAACACTTTCTTCTATGGCAAGACCTTCAAAAAGACTTTGTCGCCCACGGCAAACTCTATATCCCTCCGCTTGAGATCAGCATAAGACTTCTGCCTGTCTGAAGCTTCCTTCAAATGAGCTTGAATCATCTTAACCTTATCCTCAGTCTCTGCAACCAACTCGAGTCCTAACATCTGACGCTCACCCAACTCTGTCCAGCATGTAGGTGTGCGACACTTCCTTCCATACAACGCCTCATATGGTGCCATCTTAATGCTTGCCTAATAACTATTGTTGTATGCGAACTCAGCTAATAGTAAAAACTCTTCCCAGCTACCTCTAAAATCCAAAACACAACCTCTCAACATATCCTCTAAAATCTGTATAACTCTTTCCGATCGCTTCGTCGATCAGAGATGAAATGCGATCAAATCCAACCGCTGCACTCCAAAGCCCGATGTAACACTCTCCAAAACCTTGACGTAAATCTAGGATCTCTGTCTGAAATGATCGACACTGGTACACCGTGCAACCTCACTATCTCCGCCACATACAACTTAGCTAACTTCTGAAGCGAGTAATCCACCCTTACCGGAATGAAATGAGCTGACTTAGTCAAACGATCCACAATCACCCAAACTAAATCTTTCTTACTAGGCGTAAGAGGTAATCCACTGACAAAGTCCATAGCGATCCTTTCCCACTTCCACTGTGGAATCTTCATCGATCAAGTAACCAGACAGAATCGATGCTCGACTTTGACTGTGACATGTCGACATTTACCCACAAACTCGCCATACCTCCGCTTGCACTTGGCCACCAAAATTGCTCTCTTAAATCTCGATACATCTTGCTACCTCCAGGATGCATAGCGTATGGGCTACTATGTGCGTCCCGAAGAATCCTTTGCCTCAACTCAACATCCTTCGGCATATAAGCTCTCCCTTGAAAATATAACACTCCATCACTAGACAAACTATAATCCTCTAAACCACCATTCTGAACCTGTAACCTCTGATCATTCAAACCATCATCTTCTAACTGTTTCTTCTTGATCTGCTCTAACCAAGTCGGCTTTACTTGCAATTCTGCCAAAAGACTCCCATCATCGTATAAACTAAGACGAGCAAACATCGATCTTAAGTTTGATACAACCTTACGGCTTAACGCGTCTACCACCACATTAGCCTTGCCCGGATGATACTCAATCGAACAGTCGTAATCCTTCAACAACTCAATCCATCTGCACTGCCTCAAATTCAAATCCTTCTGAGTCAAAAGATACTTTAGACTCTTGTGATCAGTGTAGACTATCAACTTTTCTCCGTACAAATAGTGTCTCCAAATCTTTAAAGCAAAAACCACTGCAGCTAATTCTAAGTCATGCGTCAGATAGTTAACCTCATGTGGTCTCAACTGTCGAGATGCATAAGCCACTACCTTTCCTTCCTGCATCAACACACATCCCAAGCCAAGATGTGATGCATCACAAGAACCGTCAATTCCTTGCACCCTCAAAGTTGAATCAAAGCTCGAGCTTCAATGTAATCTTCTTCAACTTGTCGAAACTTCCTTGTCGCTTCTCGGTCCACACAAATGGAACTCCTTTCCTCAATAACTTGGTTATAGGTGCTATCAAAGAAAATCCTTCCACAAATCTTCGATAATACCCGCGCACCTAGAAAACTCAATCTCACCATCGACTTAGGCGGCTTCCAATCCAACACCGCTCGATCTTTCGAGGATCCACTCTAATTCCTCACCGATACTACGTGACCCAAGAAAGTCACCTCCTAAGCCGTAACTCGACTTACTAAATTTAGCATAAAGCTATTTTTCCCTCGAATCGCAACACTACTGCAAATGTGCATCATGCTCCTCCTCTAACTTTGAGTATACCAAAATATCATCTATAAATACCACTACAAACTGATCCAAAAACTGCTGGAATACCCGATTCATCATGTCCATGAATGCTGCCGGCGCGTTAGTCAACCCAAACGGCATTACCAGAAACTCATAGTGCCCATACCGAAAAGCGAAATGCCATCTTATGGATATCGACCTCTTTCACCTTTAGGCGATGATATCCGGACCTTAAATCAATTTTGGAGAAAATCGCGCCCTTTAAGTCGATCAAACAAGTCATCTATCCTCAAGAAAGGATACTTGTTTTTGATCGTCAGCTTATTCAACTGGCGGTAGTCTATACACATCCGCATCGTACCATCCTTCTTCTTGACAAAAAGTACCGGTGCTCCCCAAGGCGGAACACTTGGTTGGATAAAACCTCTATCCAACAACTCCTGAATCTGAGCCTTCAATTCCACCAATTCCTTCGGCGCCATCCTATACGGAGCGATAGACACTGGCGCAGTTTCGGGTAACAAATCTATACCAAATTCAACTTCACGATCCGGAGGCAATCCCGAAAGTTCTTCTGGGAATACATCAGCATATTCCTTCACTGTTCGAACATTTCCTACAGTTGACTCCTTAGCTTCCAACGCACACACATGAACCACAAATGCTTCACAGCCCTTCCTAACCATCTTCTCAGCTTTCAACGCAGATACCATGTTGGATAGATAATCTCTTTTATTACCTATCATGACCACCTCTTCACCCTCAGCTGTCTTCAAAACCATGTGCTTAGCAGCACAATCCAAACTTGCCTGGTACTTGACCAACCAGTCCATCCCAAGAATCAGATCGAACTCCCCAAACGGCAATTCCATCAGATCAGCTACAAACACTACCCCTTGGAGTTCTAGGGGTACATCTCTATATAGCTTATTTACTTCTACAGAGTGACCTAGAGGACTAATTCATCGTCATCTCCTAGAAGTAGTCTCGAGTCTAAGTTCATGGTCTTTACTATGCAACTAGCAACATACTAATCGCGTCGAACCCACATCTATCAAAGCAAGATATGGTACACCAAAGATTAAGAATGTACCGGGTTATGACGTCCGGCAAGGTCGCCCTCCTCACGACGCCTCACAGATACACCAAACCAGTCAGTCTTACCTCAAGAAAGACTTGCACCTCTCCCTGATGCTCCATGACCTCGAATAACCATTACCTCCTCTACCATTACCACGACCTCTCTGCGGTGGCGGTCCTCTTTTACTCGAATCGAGCACGACTTTGACCCTCAAACTGATTCCTAGCTAGCTTACGTGGACAGTCCCTCACACGATGATCCAGCGAGCCACACTCAAAACATCCTTTCCCTCTGGTCCAACATTCGCCCCAATGATATTTTCCACATCGATTACACTTTGCTAGTCCCTCGATTAGCGAATAGCCTCCCGACTAATTCGCCCATTCTCGCCGGCCCTTTTCTCGAGAATTATAGGTCAATCTTGGATGATCCAAAACCTCTCTTATGTTTATTCTTGTCATGACTCTGCCTTACAGATTCCTTTATCCCTTCAGCAATCTTAGTCTTTTCAACTACTGTAGTAAACTCTCACTCCTAATGTGGAGCAATCAGTAGTCTCAGCTCGTCCCTTAATCCATCCTCGAATCGAACACATCACTCGTGCTTCGAAGCCACGATACCTCCAGCATGCCGACTCAATCTTAAAAATTTTGCTTCATATTCTGATACGGACTTACTCCCCTGGACCAAACTCAGAAATGCCTTATGCTGCGCATCAATGTAACTAGACCCAATATATTTCTTCTGATACGTTGCCTTGAAATAGTCCCAAGTGAGATCCTCCGCCGTAGTACTATTCCTCACTGTGAGCCACCACTGATATGACTCATCCCGAAGAAGCGACACTATCCCTTTCAGCTTTTCCTCAACATTCGGATCCAAGTCATCCATGATTCACTCCGTCGCCTCTAACCAATATTCGCCGCCGATCGGGAGCCACACCAAACACCTCAAAATACCTCACTCCATTGGCTCGAGTCGCCAGTCTGATTTTTGAGCTCCGCGCCTCCACCTACTCCATACTCTCTTAAGAACTCGCAGCATCGCTCGAGACACTTTGATCATCTCCGCTTGATCCTGAAATGGTACCTCATTCTCGGATCCTTGACCAGACCTCACTGGCTTAGACACAGCCATCCTACCTCGACCGCGTCCATGCATAACACGACCCCGACCTTGAGTGCTCATGTCTAAAGTCTTGACTTATCTAATTTAAAAGTTTTATGCATTAGTCATGATTCCACTATCTTTAAAACACAGTTTTATGAATAATTTTCATAAGAAGTTGTTTCGCGAGTACATGCAACCTATAGTTTTGAGTCTCTAGAGTAGTTCCTACTACTATACAGTCATACCATCATCATTATATCATCAAAATCAATAGTTTGAAGCACTTACCCAGGCGAATCGGTGCTGGAGACTCAGTGCCATGCCTTTCAAATCATATAATTTTCAACAAAAATATTTTAAGACCATACTTTAAATCATTTTGGGCCTTGGGCCCATGCCGAGCTTTTGAACTTAGCTCTGATACCAATTTGTAACACCCCAGGTCAATATGCCATGACCGAATCTGACATGCCACGGAAGAAAACGTTTTGAAGAAAATTGAGTTTCCGAATAAATTTTAGAAAAATAAGTGCATGATTAAAAAGAAAATATCAATAGTTTACTTTTAAAATCCTGTAAGTAAATCTTTTAAAACTTAGTTGACCATCCATAGGTTAGAAAACATTTTTTTTAAAGAAAAACCCAAATTATTACTTTGAAAACCGTTTGCATTTGAGTGTTTGAAACTTAAATTTGTAAATCATTTAAGTTGTCGAAAATATTTAAGTTGAAATTTTACTATCATACGATTTATATTACCCGATGGTAAGATTTTGAAAATTATTGCATTTTATAGTTTAGAAAACTTTGGGCTCAATTATTAGATCAACCATGATGATTATTTAGCCATGTTTAAAACAAGTTCAAAGCATATAAATAATCTAATAAAACATAATTAAAGAGGCCTTATTACAAATCCAAATAAAGATATTAACCAAATTAAAATAAAATAAAGTACCCAAAACGAAGTTCATGTAAAACCCAATTTTATTTGCATGGCCTCCTCGAGTTCATCCGGCTCCTCCTCATGATCTAAGAATCACCGAAAAGGTAAAGGAGAAGGTGAGTCTCCAAGACTCAAGGATAAATCCTTCCCAGGTTAATGCAACATTCTTACACAATTCATAACCAAGCAATATATATATAATGCACCCAACCTAGCCATCCACAACTCCTTTTCTACCCGTGTGGTACCAAACCACCGGTGGTGCCAAACCACCGTGACCTAAAGTCACGATATCCAATAATGTGATGCCAAATCACTGGTGACCCAAAGTCACAAATAATCAAGTTGTGGAGCCAACCCACGTGTGATACCAAATCACTGGCAACAATCTCAATACATCAAATGTGGGGCCAGCCCACGGTGGTGCTAAGCCACTGGGACGAGTCGCTATGAGGTGCCAAACCTCTGGTGTCCCAAAGACACGAAATAACTGTGGTACCAAACCACTAGAGGTGCCAAACATCTGGTGTCCCAAAGACACGGATATCAAATCCTTCCCCCTCCTCTCAAATCACCCAAACCAATGTTTTACAAGAGTAAATCATGCCATCATGCTTTGATATGATCATATAACAATTATATATATATCTTAAACCATGATATTAATCAACATATAACAACGTCATATCGAAACAGACTTACCCGAGTCCTTGTTCATACCCATCAAGGTATCTTATCAAAATCTCACAGTTTTCATCTTTAATAACATGATTAGTATATTTATAAACATATATATATTACCGAGTTATAAAGTGTGTAAGATACACACCTGTCACTAACGCAAGTACTAACTTCCGAAGACCCGATCTACCGCACTAGATCACCTTGTCCTATATTCAGCCAAACCACAAGACTATAAACAAGACCATTCGGCCATACCAACAAATCCCGAAAGGTTATCGTTTGAAATACCAAGTCTTACCTATTGGCTTACCCCAAAACGATTGTCAAAGAATTGAGGCTTAGAATGATTGCTTCTAAAGTCCCGAAGAGTCTAGAAGAATAAATTCCTATGAATAGTTAGAACCTTGCAACAAATGCCCAAAAATTTGGCCTTTGCCCTCAAGAAAAAACAACATAGAAAAGAGAGAAAGAAAAAGGAAATTCGGCCCAGACACTTACCTATCTTCAAAACCAGTTATAGATGAACCCAAAGAAAATCTACCCTTGATGATTTTCGGCCAAGATAACACCAAAAGAGAGAAAGAAGATTCGGCTATGGTGGAGAAAAAGAAAGGAAAATAAAACTAAAAATGAAATAGGAGAAGGAGGATTCGAAAATAAAAGAAAGAAGAAAATGGAAGGAGAAAATAGAACGAAGATGGATGTTTTTAACTTTGAGCAAAAGTGACAGAAATGAGATTTGGGAAGGAGGAAGATTCGGCCAAGAGAAAGTAAAAAGAAAATGTGGTTTTGAGCAAATATCAAAAAGGAAGAAAAGAGAGAGATGGGAGAAAGAGGTTCGGCCAAACACCTTGTTTGCCGAAAAAGAAAAGTGCACAAAGTGCTAAGTGTGGTTTCGGTTTCAAAAGGAAAAAAGAAAGAAAGAAAGAAAATAGAATTTGGTTCAAACAAAAATGAGAGCTAAACCAAAAGCAAAATTGCACCTAATGCCTAAGGTACATTCGGCTAAGGAAGAAAATTTTGGAGAGGAAAAGAAGAAATGCCAAATGGTGCACAAAATGCTAAAATTGGCCAACGAATTCCCCCCAACTTCCTATCAACATTCGGTCACCCCCTAGCCACACATGCCGTCCACATTCATGGACTAATGGCCTTAGAATAGTTTCCAAAACACTCTCCATCATCCAAGCCCTTTGTCCCCCATCCTTCCATAAATCTTAAGATTCTTATCCCAAAATACAAGCTTTCCTAAACTAATATTCAACTTGCCATAAAATTGAAATTCCAACCTACCATACTTAGAGCTTGGCCGACACTTAATGTTAGGATACATAAAAATAAAGTCTTCCAAATGCAATCCATGCTACTCAACCTCTTCCTCAAGCAACCCTTCATGCATCATAACCACCTTGCCACTAACTCCTCATGTGCTAGAATTTAACACTTAAATTAACTTAAGTGTTAGGTTCACCTAATCCACTTCACTAAATTTTCAATACTAAGAATTATTCCACTTCATAAAATAAAATCAAGCCTTCACAAGACTATGCTAAACACACAAAAATTTATACCCGAGCCAACACAAATAATAAGATAATACTCTAATTTTTAGGATGTTACAAACTCACATTACCATCATTTAAAACATCAAAAATGATCGAAGGATGGCAATCAATGATTTTATCCACATAATCACAAACATTAGAAAAATTTGGTGGAGACAAACATGATTTGGAACACTTACCTTCCTTACCTTCTGGTGTAGGTGGTTCAATTTTACTTTCAACCTTATCTTTTTCGATCATTTGAAAGCATCATTCTTCTGGGAGGTATTGAAGTTGAAGAACATCTTTCGGTCCTTCGGGAACCTGAAATGAAGAAACAAATGAATAAGTAACTTCAAATGAGTTAGTTAAATCAACTCGCTTTTTTTCTCGCTCATCTTGTTCTTTCACTTTTTTTTCTATCTCAATTTCTTTTCTTGCTTTTTCAACATCTTTTTCTTTTTCAAATTCTTTTCTTCTTTTCAACTTCTTTTGTTCACTCTCATTTTATTTTCTTTTCTTTCGAACTCTTTTCAATTTCTTTTGTTCTTTCTCTTTTCTTTTCATTTGTTTTTCTTTTCATTTTGATTACAACAAGAGGATGATTCAAAAGAATCGAAAATACAAGGAATTGATTCTAAGATCGAAGCGATGTTCTCATAGATATCACGATCAATTCTTTGTGGAAGATGCTTCGTGCTTGACATCTTGGAATCATAAGACGAATAACTTGTGTTTGCGTATTCATCTTCGTAAAAGGCTTCACACTCGTTAGTCGCTTTGTTTCGCCTTGAATTCCTCGTCAAATGATTTGAACCACTTCGAGAATGATCTTTCATAGAGGAATACTTGGACGCATATGAACCACGTTCACTTCTTCGTTGATAACTTTGAAAAGTTTCAAATTTGTGGTTTGATTCATACCATCTCAAACTTTTTGAGGAATAAGAATCTCGATCACAGTCTCTCCTCGAATGTTCTTCTAAAGTGTTCTTCGAGACGACCTTGACTCCGTCCTTCGATTTGAAGAAAGTCGCTCTTGCTGGTCTCATTCCTCAATTCGATCCAATCGCTTATTCAACTTGTCAAATTTGGTATTCATGACTCTTTGCATTCCGTTCAACAAATATTGATATTCAGACTCTGAGAACACTTCTTGATTTATGTTTATTTTCTGAAAAGAAAGACTTTCAAAAAGAATAAAACAGAAAATTAAATCCTCACCATAAAATTCTCACAAGTCACTCACAAAGAAAAATCACTCACATCGTGTTTCACTCATATAAGGCTTTTTCTCTAATGTAGCACTCGTGCCTTTTACCGCTCTTTCTCGCTCTCACAATTTTGTACTACGTTTCGAAAGACTTATTATAGCTTGAGGGTCGGCTTCAAAATTGGTTAACAAAGGTTTGATGTCGGGTATAGGGTAGGCTAAACAAAAGAAAAAGGCAAATGGAGTGGGTAAAAAATACCAAATGATGGTAGAAGAAAAATTTTTTTGAAGATCGGGTAAGAAGATGAGACTAGAAACAACAAGTACTTGCCAAACTTTCAAAAGAAAATTTTACTTCCTTTTTTTCTTCTTTTTTTTAACTTCTTCTTTTTTATACTCGAATTTGTTTTCAGTTTTTCTAACACTTCAAATATAATAATAACAAAACAAAATTACAGCTTAAATTTTTTTCAATTTTTTAGCTTCATGTACGTCATCGTAAATCCTCATTTTATAGCTTTGATACTAAATGATACGATCCATCTCGGGATGAGTCAAAACATATTTGAGTTGCCCAATCATCTACGAGGAGGAGATAAGCCTTTCAAAAAATAATAGGGAAATACGAATGAGTTCGCTGAAGCTTAAGTGAATTTGTTTAGAAGATGGGTTAAGTTAGGAATGGAGGTGTTTAAGTGTGGGAATGATTCAGATATG
The DNA here is from genome assembly GCA_025506655.1 of Gossypium rotundifolium. Lineage (NCBI taxonomy): Eukaryota > Viridiplantae > Streptophyta > Magnoliopsida > Malvales > Malvaceae > Gossypium > Gossypium rotundifolium. The sequence goes on along the minus strand of CP106729.1, from coordinate 130,611,291 downwards.
GAGAAGGATAGGCTCGATTTTATGATGAAAGAAAAATGGATAAAAGATAGATGATGTATTGGTGGGAATGGATTAAAGAACTTAAACCAGAAACGATTCAACACAAGTATGTGTCACCCCAATTTCTATAATGTTTAAGGTGGAAGATGGTAGTTGATGATGGACCAAAGACCTTTTACTTAGTGAAGTAAGAACCAATGGTATAATTGAATGGAAGAGAAATGTTTGACGCCACAAGCGAGCTTGATAAGTCAAAAACAAAACTTGAACGAAAGATAGAGAGGAGAATAATCTCACTCAATGAACAAAAGTTGATAAAATATATTCAAAATTCCAAAGTCTTCAAAAAAAATTCCCTTTTACAAAGTAATAACAGGTATATATAGTGCTTACATGTGGTTAGCTGAAGAGACAAATGAAATCAACTTTAATATGCAATTAAATGGCAGAAATAAAATCTAAAAACTCTTGAATTCATCCAGCCATATAACAGCAACTTTATGACTCCTAATGAGATGATTAAATGAATTTGAATGCTTTAAAAATGTCCTTTGAGTTGCCTTTGGCTAGCTGAAAAGTCTCCAGCAACTAATGGTGTTTTTAAAGGCTTAAATGTCCATCATGAATGCTTTTAAAATATGTCCCTTGAGTTCTTCCATGATCAACTGAAAAGTCACCAACCAAATGAAGAGTCTCAACATTTGGAATTCTACCCATGTAACTTTCATCTTCAATGTGAGTAACTCTTGAATTAAATTATTTATAAAAATCCTTTGAGTTCTCCATGATCAACCGAAAAGTCACTAACCAAATGAAGGGTCTCAACCTTTAGAATTCTATCCATGTAACTTCCTTCTTCAATGTGAGTAACTCTTCAATGAATGCATAATAGCCTTTAGAAATAATGGTTGTAAGATGAAAAGTCTCCTGCAATTATCACATGTAACCGACAAATTAATGTAATTATTAAACTTAAAACAAATTAACAACTAACTTAATTTAATGAACTAACACTTAAGCTTCATTTATTCTAGCAACTAGACTTAAATAAATGAACTAACACTTAAACTTCATTTATTCTAGCAACTAACTTAATTAAATAAAGCATCATTAAATGGACTTAACTTATGCATCAATAAATTAACCTAGTAACTAGATTAATTAAAGACACAACTATTAATTTCACTAAAAGAACTCAATTAATTAAACTAAGTTGAGTTGAATTAATGACCAGCAACCATTTATTGAACTAAGATGCTTAAATGCAAGTATTTTAAATACAAACTAAATGCAAAGCTAAAAATTAAATAAAGAGCTCAATTTAGTTGGATCGGTTCAAATAGCTAGAATCAGTTTCATTTTGCACTTTGCCCCCTCGAGCTTAGTCCACTCTCGATGGCATCGGATGGAGTCGAACCATGATACGACTAGGATCGCATCAGAAAATAAGGCTGGAAAAAATGACATACAAGGTTGGAAAATTAACAAACGAAATGAAGAAAAACAAGGACAAAAATAAGAGAAAAAAATTAACAACTTACTGCAACAGAAATGCTTACAATAACCCTATCATAAGATTGACACACTAGATAGTGACATACTAGATAGTGATCTAGGAACCCGAAGTATCACAAGATTGACACAACAATTTAGAATTGAAATGTCAAGAAAGAAGTTCAACAAAAAGAACCGAATTTGAGAGAAAAACTCACAAAGTAAGTTTTTTATTTCCAAAAGACTATGTATATTAACAATGTTTGAAGTTACAAATATATAGAAGAAATGAAGAGGTGACCAAATTACATTGTATGGCTAACATTAAAGGAGTTTAAAATTTAAATTTGAATTGAAATAACTTGTAACATCCTAAATAATTGAGTATCATTATGTTGCTAAATGTTAGTTCGGGTTACTTGGAGTTAGAATAAAATATTAGTTAAGTGTACTTTAGAGTAAAGAAATTAGGTGACATTGAGACTTAAGTTAATTAAGTACTAAAAGAAGGCATAAGATGAGTTAATAGCATAGTGGTGATGGCGCCATGAGTTGGACATAAGGAAGAGGTTCAATCTCCTAGCTTGCAACTTGAAAATTTTAATTTTTGCTTTCATCTATCAAGTGTCGGCCAAGAAGCAAACATGGCAAGTTTGACTTCTTTATTTTGGTATGATGACTTAAGGATTAAGGAAATATTTAAGTTGAGGAAAGAAATCAATAGGATAAGGTAAGTAAGGGGAACAAATGGCTTAAATTGGGAGTGTGTTTGTAACACCCCAAACCCTACCAATACGCCACGATAGAATCTGGTATGTCACCGAGGAAAATATTTTGAAAAAAATCGAATAACAATTAAATCTTTGTGAAAAACTCTTTGAAATTATATATTTGTAGAAATCAGATGTTTAATAAGTTAAAATTAAAATTTACTTTGAAATTCCATAATAAAGCTTTTATTACTAAGTGGATAAATCATAGGTTAGAAAACATTTGTTTCATTTTAAGAAAACTCAATTAATACTTTGAAAACCATTTGCATTTTGAATGTAGAAACTTAATATTTGGAAATCATTAAAATTTTACAAAACACTTAATCTATATTTTACTATCAAACTATTTATATTACTCGATGGTAAGATTTTAAAACCATTATGCTTTTTATTATTTTAGAAAACTTTGAGCTCCATTATTAAATTAATCAAATAATTTATAAGCCATATTTAAAACATATCCAAAGCATATAAATAATCCAAAACATAATTAAAGAAGCCTTATTACAAACCCAAAATAAAATAAAACCAAATTTAAAATAAACTAAAGTACCCCAAATCGTAGTTCATGTAAAATCAAATTTTATCGCATGGCCTCCTCGAGTTCATTCGGCTCCTCCTCCGCGATCTCACGAATCACCGAAATGATAAGGAGAAGGTGAGTCACCAAGACTCGATGCATAAATCCTTCCCGATTAATGCAACATTCTTACACAATTTATAATCAAGCAACATATATATTATGCACCCAACCTAACCATCCATAACTCCTTTTCTACCCCGTGGTACCAAACCACCGGTGGTGCCAAACCACCGTGACCCAAAGTCACGATATCCAAAAATGTGATACCAAATCACTTTGGTGACTCAAAGTCACGAATAATCAAGTTAGGGGCCAACCCACGTGTGATACCAAATCACCGGCGACGATCCCATATCTCAAAAGTGGGGCCAACCCACGGTGGTGCTAGACCACGATTTAGACGGCACGAGGTGCCAAACCTCTAGTGTCCCAAAGACACAAATGTGATACCAAATCACCGGAGGTGCCAAACCTCCGGTGTCCAAAGACACTAATCCTTCCCTCCACTCATAATCCCAAACCAATATATATGTAGAGTATAAATCATGCCATCATACTTTGATATGATCATATTACACATAAAAATCGTAAATCATGATATCAATCCACATATATTAACATCATATTGAAACGGACTTACGAATCATCATTCATACCATCATGGTATCATATCAAGATCTCATCGTTTTCCACTTTGATAATATGATTAGTAAATTATTATTATATAAATATATACATAATCAATTATAAAGTGTGTAAGGTACACACCGATAATAGTGATAACTAAACCTTCCCGCTCGCTGATAACCTTGGAATCTCGAACAACAACAATATGCGATTTCTCTCCGGTTGGTGCTTCATAACTCGATGAAGAACCATGAACAAACAATGGCTCAGGGGTACGAACGACTTTAAATAATCGATTATCGCCGACAGAGGGTCCACATCCCGGTGGAAAGTCTCGGACTCCCAATACAGCTCTTCGTTTGAAATTTGAGGGTATGGCGTAACCACCCTCTTCCAAACACTATGAACCGCTCTTTTCGAACCCATTCTTGATTGCCCCAAAATCTAACGTTCACGAAAAGAAGATAATAAGCGACGATAGAGTCCCTAAAACTTAATCGATTAGTAGACCATCTAAAATGATATAACAAGTGTAAAGATCCTTACCTTAACACTTGATTCAATTCCAAAAATCGTCACTTGCCTATGGAGTTGATCAAAAATCCTTGAATGATGAAATCCTTTCCACACGATCTTAGTATGGCTATGGTCAACTATCAATAAAGAAATGATCAACACTCCACTATACCACTACCAAAATAAAAGGGTTTGTTTGGAAAAAGAAGAGATAATGATTTCGGTCAAAAAGAAAATCCTCTCAAGGTAATACAATTTTGGCAATGTGGTTGAGCGAGACACAAATAGGATTCGGCTAGAGTGGAAAAAGAGAAAGGAAAAGAAAAGTGATAATAGGAGAAGGAGAATTCAGTTTGCAAATAATGGAAGAAAAGAAAAGAGAATTGAGAGGAGAAAGATTCGGCCAAAGGAAAGTAAAAGAATAAATGTGGATTTTGAACAATATGAAAAAGATTGAAAAAGAGAGATGAGAACAAAAGAGGTTGTTTTAGGCTACAAAGAATTAAAAGATGAGAGGGAGGTTCCAAAGAAGATTCGGCCAAAAGCCTAAGAGGAAATATCAACAACACCAATGGACATTCAGTTATGGCTCACTTTGGTGCATTAGAGAAAAGTTGGTAAAGTTCGAAGGGTTTTTGGTTAAGACACAAAACAAAGAAAGAAGTCCAAAACTAAAACAAAATTCACCTTATTGCCAAGAACATAATCGGCTAAGGAGGAGAGGTTTTGAGAGGAAAAGAAAAAAATACCAAAAGATGAACAAAAAGTACAAAATGCTCCAATTGGCCAACTAAAACCCCCAACTTCCTATCAACATTCTGCCACCCCTAGCCACACATGCCGTCCACATTCATGGACAATTAGCCATTAAAAGCTTCCAAAACCTCACCTTAAACCAAGCCTTATGTCCCCATCCTTCCTTAATCCATATGATTCCTTTCCCAAAGTTCAAGCTTTCCTATTTTGCTATCCAACTTACCATAAAATTGAAAGCCCAACTTACCTTAATTAGAGCTTGACTGACACTTAATGCTAGGATACATAAAAATAAAGTCTTTCAAATGCTATCCATGCTACTCGAACCACTTCCCTCAAGCAACCATCCATGCACCTTACCACCTTGCCACTAACTCCTCATGTGCTAGAATTTAATACTTATATTAACTTAAGTGTCAAGTTCACCTAATCCACTTCACTAAATTCTTCAAACTAAAAATTACTCTAACTATGTAAATAAATCCAATTCTACACAAGACTATGCTAAACACACAAACAATACTACCCGAGCTAACACAAGTAACTAGATGACATACAAATTTTTCCTAAAGCCCAAAGCCCAATCGGCTCAATCCTACTAGGCCCAATTTCGGGATGTTACAGTGCTATGGAAAGAAAGGGTGGCAAAAGTTGGTCCTTGATAGCCAAGTACTTGGACGATTTTTGGGCAAGGGGCTGGCCGAAATTTTGAAGGCATTTTGATGAATTAGGGCTAGTTGTGCACATCTTTCTCTTTTGGTCATTTGATATTTTCTTTTTCCTCTCAAAGCTTGTTTCTCTCAAATTCCCTCCCTTAGCCAATGCTTATTGGACAAAGGTAAACAATATTTTGTTCTCTTTTCTTTTGGTCATTCAAGTTTTGACCATTTAGGTCTTATTTTACCTATTCTCTAAAAACTTTTCTCCTAGTGCCGAAATCATTAAGGTTTTGGAAGGCCATCTTCTTTTTCTTTTCACCCTTGCCGAATGCCCAAGTCTCCAATTTCAATTCTTTGTTCATCTTTCGTTCTTGAAAGGAATCAAAACATAAACACCATATGTTCTTTTACCCTTCTTCATCCTTTCTCTTTACAAAAAATTTCTCAAACAAACTTTTCCCTTTTATTTCATCCATGGTCGAATGTAACTTGCTCTTGTGACAAAATTTCTTCATTTTCTTTTACCACAACCAATTTCCTTTAATCATAACTGAATTCTTCTTACTCAATTATCTTTCCAATCGTGGACATTAGTGAGATTTTGGAGGGTAGAAATTCAAGGTGATCTTGAGTATTTTTGGAACTTTGGAATCGATTTCAAGAATCAAGGTAAGGAGATTTTCTTTTAAGGATTCTTATTCATTTAGTATAGTTAGTTATTAATCGATTTCTTTTTAGGGACACAATCACTCGATCGATTCTCGTGGAACGAAGACAAATCGTGGTAAGCCAAATCTAAAATCTTATAAACGTTAGTCATATTTCGATACAAATAAGTCGGGCTAATAATCTTATGTCTTTAGAGACATTCAAGATAGAAGCGAAAAAGGCGATCCATAGCTTTGAAAGAGGGTGATTCTAAATCCTCTAATTATAAATGAAGGGTCGCATTTGAATCTAGGATTTTCCACCGGTTGCGAACCTTCAATCGAGGAGAATCAATTATTTGAAGTTGTTCGTACTCCGAGCCTTTGTACGTTCGTGGATTCTCATCTGATAGTGAATCAACAAACGAGGAGAAACCAAAAATAGAAGTGGTTCAAAATCAAAGGGTAAGGATTTTGATCGTATACCAATAGTGTATTTTGATAAATAATAGTGTTCTAATGGTTCAGATTACGTGTAGGTGTTGACGGCGGGAAGGTTTAGTACTCACGATATCAAGGTGTGTAACTTCACACTTATCTCGGGTTAGATGTCATACCATAGTATTGAGCAAAATCAGAAAAATGACAAAATCGGTACAATACAAAATAATAGGTATTTTGGTGAAATTTCATGAAAATGGTTAAAAATGTGAAAATTACAAAAACGCCCTCGATGAGTAGATGGTAAAATGTATATTAAATGTCTCATGTGTAAATGGGCCAAAGATGTGTTAGATCGTAAAATGGGCCGATAAGTTTGCTAGTTAGTAAAATGGGCCGATAAGTATGCTAATTAGTAAAATGGGCCGAAATCTTTGATAGATAGTAAAATGGGTCGAAATCCCTGATAAATAGTAAATGGGTCGAAATCTCTGCTAGATCGTTAAATGGGTCAAAATCCCTAATAAATAGTAAATGGGCCAAAATCTCTGCTAGATCGATAAATGGGCCGAAATCTCTGCTAGATCGATAAATGGGCCAAAATCTCTGCTAGATCGATAAATGGGCCGAAATCTCTGCTAGATCGTTAGATGGGCCGAAAACCCTGACAAATTGTTAAATGGGCTGAACTCTTTGCTAGATCATTAATTGGGCCTAAGATGCTAAATTGCTAAATAGGCTAAATGTTATTTTGTAATTTTGGGCCTTAATAAAACTTGAAATATTGACTCATATGTAAATTGGGCCTTTTGATAAAATCATCATATGTACATAGACTATTTTGCATACATGTTGCATGGGTTGGGATTAACGATGAAGAGAAGAAAGGCTGCTTGCCAAAATCTAGTTCGGTGGCTCTCGCCACAAATATTTTAAATGGCTCATTGCCTCTAGTTCGGTGGCTCTCGCCACAAATATTTTAATGGCTCAATGCCTCTAGATCGGTGACTTTGTCACAATCTAGTTCGTGGCTCGCCACAAATATAAAATGGCTTTATGCCTACGATTGGTGTGTTTGGCGGGTGGGTTGACTTGATCCCCATAGGTGTGACGGTTGAATGCGGGTGGTGTGTAGCGGATGGAAATTAGGTTTGGGTGGGAAATTTCATTATTTGCATGCATCTCATTATTTATATTGTTAAACCTGTTGATGGGCTTAAGCCCAAAATAATGACTTGATGATCTGGTCCAGTGGATAAAGTAAGTAAGTTATACACTGAGTTCTGAGTAACTCACTCCTCAAATTTTACATCTCGTAATGGAAATTGACGTGGACTTGGTAGAGGATGACTTCGTAGAGGCCATACGCAAACATTAGTTTAATAAACTTTGAACTTTTAATAAGTACTTTCTTTAATTTGCTATTTTGGGTATGATGTAATAAGGCCTCTATTAATATTTTATGGATTTACATGTGTGGATGGATTTAAATTATGTTTTAGATATTTAATATGGGCTTATATTTATCTTATAATGTTATCTTAAAATACTTTGGGTTTTTGAACATATGAAATTCCTTTATCTATTTTTAAATTTTAAATATTTTGAACTCTTATAAAAATTACTTTAAGGTTTTGATAATTAAATATTAAATGATGAGGTTTTCAACTTATGTTTCTCAAACACATTAAACTTAAAATTATTTCTCTTGGTTTTATTTTAAATTCTATTTTCAAAAGGGTTTTGATATATCGTTTCACCTAAATTATTGAGATAGTTCAATCTATGTGACAAACTAAATCTCGTCTTAACGCATAGGCCGGGTTTGGGGTGTTACATTTAATGGTATCAGAGCTAGTTATAAAAACTCGACTGTGGTTGGGTTCAACAAATAGCTTCTGAAATCATTTCAATTATGTTTTAAAGATCAGTATGGCACCACAAGCATCCTACAACAAGTCAAGTAAGTATTTATTACTTAATGATTATTATGATAATATGATCATAGGAACACTCTAGAGCTTCTAGTTTTGGATGTTGAAAATCGTAGAGATTGAGACTATAGGATGTGTTTGCGAAAAATAAATTTATCTCTCAAATCTCATAAAACATCGTTAATAAACACTGAAACAATTTTTTGATTCATAAAACTTGTAATCAGATTAAATCGAATTAGTCATCATGAGCACTAGAGGACATGGTCGTGGGCCAGCGAGACGTGGCCGTGGTAGAGGACGGGTGTTAGAGGTGCAATGAAGCACCAAATCATATCTTAGAAAATGGATGCACTGCGTCATTTGAGAGTGAGACGGATCACATGATCATATGGAAGAAGATAATGCTTTGACACAAGCAATGTTGTGAGTCCCGGAAAGGTCACCGGAACTAGAATTGGGCCAACAACTCGTGGGTCAATTTTGAAATGACTCAAGTCAAATAATGCGAAGTTTTAGAGGAGTTTTGGTGTAGCTCAGAATGTGGTGAATATTGGCTCAAGTCATGGAGCGATTATGGATGATATGGAATGCAATCGTCGAGCAAAAACTAAAAGGAGCTGTGTCCTTGCTAAGAGACGAGGCATATCAATGGTGGCTTACTGTTCGAGAAGGCACCGAAGCTGCACTGATTACTTGGGAATTCTTTAAAGCTGCCTTCCAAGGGAAATATGTTGGAACAAGTTATGTGGACGCTCGAAGGAAGGAATTTCTGAATCTTGTCCAAGGGAGTAAGACAGTGGCAGCGTATGAGGCTGAGTTTTTACGCTTGAGTGGCTATGCTCGGACAATAGTGTCAACAGATCATGAACGTTGTGTGCGATTCGAGGATGGGCTGAATGATGAGTTGAGGGTTCTGATTAACCCACAACAAGTTAGAACTTTTGCCACGCTTGTGGAGAAGGCCAAGATAGCCAAAGAGGCTAAGAACTCAGAACATCAGAATCGGGAAAGATTTAGAAACAAGAGAGATATACAGCAGTCGGGTTCTTCAAAAAGGTTTCTGAAGAGGCCTCAAAATGATGAACCAGCTCAAGGTAGAGCACCTGTAACTAATAATCAAGGTCGAGATTGTGCTGAATGTGGGAAAAGGCATCCTGGAGAGTGCTGGAGGAAAATAGACGCTTGTTACAAATGCGGTTCAATGGATCACTAGTATAGAAATTGCCCTCGACGTATGGATACGACTCAGAAAGTTTGTAATACTGATGCACAGCTGGCTAGAGGTACTCAGCAGCCACCGAGAGGTCGTGGACCAGGTCGTGGTGGTAATGGGGCTGGACGTGGTCAAGGTGCACCGAGTCGAGGCAATGGTCCTAGAGGTAACACGGATGCAAGACAGCCAGGACTAGTCTATGCAGTTAGATGCCGCGAGGATGGCAATGCACCTGATGTAATAACTGGTACATTCTTCATCTTCGATGTACCTGTTACTGCTTTAATAGATATTGGTTCTACCCATTCGTATGTTGCTAGTGCCATATCTAGAAACCTGAATCTAGAATCTAAAATTACCGATAGTGAGATGACAGTAATTAATCCTTTAGGACAGTCGATAATTGTAAATAAACTGTTTAGAGACGTGCCCTTAGAAAATCAAGAGGAGGTATTTTTGGCAAATTTGATGGAATTGCCTTTCGACGAGTTCAATCTTATTCTGGGCATGGATTGGTTGGTTAAACATCGGGCGCATTTGGATTGTGCGAAAAAGCGGATGTCAATAAGAACCTCAGATGATAAAGAAGTAATAATGATAGGTGAACGAAGGAATTACTTGGCAAATGTGGTATCGGCGTTGAAGGCAGAAAAGTTGGTACGGAAAGGGTATGGAGCATTCCTCGCTTTCATTTGTGCTTTGGATGCCAAAGAGTTATCCGTGAATGATGTGAGAACGGTAAAGGAATTTCCAGAAGTATTTCCCGATGAACTTCCTGGTATACCTCCGGATCGAGAAGTAGAATTTGGTATTGAGCTTTTGCAGGAACGGCCCAGGTGTCCATTGCTCCTTATAGAATGGCACCAAAGGAGTTAAGCGAGCTTAAAGCTCAAATTCAAGAATTGTTTGGATCGGGGATTTATCGACCAAGTGTGTCTCGTGGGGAGCACCAGTTTTGTTCAGAAAGAAGAAGGATTGATCGATCGTATGTGCATTGATTACGATAATTAAATAAATTGACAATCAAGAATAGGTATCTTTTCCGAGAATTGATGACTGTTTGATCAATTGAAGGGAGCTTGCTTTTCTCCAAAATTGATTTGAGATCGAGTTATCACCACTTAAGGTGAAAGAAGCGATATTTATAAGACGGCATTTCGAACTTGTTATGGACATTATGAGTTTGTAGTGATGTCGTTTGGATTAACCAATGCACCAGCCACATTTATGGATATGATGAATCGAGTCTTTCAACTATATTTAGACCGGTTTGTGGTAGTGTTCATAGATGACATCTTGGTTTATTCAAGAAATGAAGAGGAGCATGACAAGCATTTGCGTATTGTATTGCAGCTACTTCGTGATAAGCAACTTTATGCCAAATTCAGTAAATGTGAATTTTGGCTAAAGGAAGTGACATTCTTGGGTCATGTGGCATCAATTTGAAGGAATAAGGGTGGATCCTCGAAAAATTGAGGCAGATGGATTGGAAACCACCAAAGTCGGTAGCTAAAATTTGGAGTTTCTTAGGATTGGCTGGTTATTATAGACGCTTTGTTGAGGGGTTTTCGTTGATTGCTGCACCCCTAACTAAACTATTGCGAAAGGGAGTACCGTGTGTTTGGACTGAAAAACAACAAGAAAGTTTCGAGAAATTGAAGAAGATTACGACGGAAGCACCAGTTTGATTCATAGGAGGCTGAAAAGAATTTACTGTTTATTGTGATCGTCTCACACTGTGCAGGTTGTGTCTTGATGCAAAATGGAAAGGTGGTGGCCTATGCTTCTCGTCAATTGAGACCGCATCAAGTAAACTACCCTACTCATGATTTGGAGTTAGGCTGCGGTGGTCTTTGCTTTAAAGATTTGGAGGCACTATCTCTACGGTGAGAAGTCTATCATTTACACGGATCACAAGAGTCTTAAGTACCTCCTTACCCAAAAGGAGTTGAATTTGAGACAAATAAGATGGGTGGAATTATTAAAGGACTATGATTTCTCAATCGAATATCATCCTAGAAAGGCTAACGTGATAGCCGACGCGTTAAGTCGTAAATGATTCGATTTAAGAGCAATGTTTGCTCATTTAAGTTTGTATGAGGATGGTAGTTTGTTAGCGAACTTTAGGTGAAGCCTCTATGGTTGGAACAAATCAAGGAAAAGGACATCGATAAAAAGTTGGGACTTTTATTTCAAAGAGTTGAAAGGGGTGAAATAGAGGATTTTGGTATAAACATGAATGGAGTCTTTGTGCTTTCGTGGAAGGGATTGTATGCTTAAAGACTCAGAATTGAGACAAATGATTCTACGGGAGGTGCATAGTAGCCCTTATGCTATGCACCCCGGAGGAAATAAGATGTATCGAGACCTCTGTGAACAGTATTGGTGGCCAGGGTTGAAGCGTGAGATTTCTGAGTTTGTAGGAAAATGTTTAACTTGTCAACAAGTGAAAGCAGAGCATTAATTACTGTCAGGTTTGTTACAACCGATAAAGATTCCTCTTTGGAAATGGGAGCGTATAACTATGGATTTTGTTAGTGGGTTACCTTTAACACCTACTAAGAAAAATTCCGTATGGGTAATAGTTAATCGTTTGACAAAGACTGCTCATTTTCTTTCGGTTTGTATGGATTACTCATTACAGAAATTGGCTAAGCTGTATGTATCTAAAATTGTGAGGTTGCATGGGGTACCAAAGTTCATTATATCGACGGGGATCCTAGATTTACATCACAATTTTGGAAAGCTCTGCATGAAGCCTTGGGGACAAAGTTGAATTTCAGTACGACTTTTCATCCTCAGTCTGATGGTCAGTCGGAAAGAGTAATTCAGATATTGGAAAGGGGATGTGTGATCGACTTTAGAGGTAGTTGGGAGGATTTTCTACCATTGGCAGAATTTGCGTATAACAATAGCTATCAGTCTAGCATTCAGATGGCACCCTATGAGGCCTTGTATGGTCGTAGGTGCCGTACTCCTACTTGTTGGACTAAATTGAGCGAACGGCAGATGTTGGGTCCTGAGATGATATCTGAAACTGAGGAAAAGGTAAAAGTTATTCGAACACGGTTAAAGGAAGCTTTGGGTAGACAGAAGTCATATGCAGACCTGAAGCGTAAGGATATCGAGTTTGCTGTGGGAGACCAGGTCTTTCTGAAGGTCTCACCTTGGAAGAAAATTTTTAGATTCGGAAAGAAGGGCAAGTCGAGCCCTAGGTTCATCGGGCCATATCGTGTGACGAAGCGTGTTGGTCCAGTGGCTTATCAGATTGAATTACCTCTGAAATTGGGTCAAATTCATAATGTTTTCCATGTTTCCATGCTGAGACGCTATAGATCGAATCCATCTCATATAGTACCGGTAAAAGAAGTGGAATTAAATTCAGACTTGTCTTTTGAAGAAGAACTAGTGGAAATTTTAGACCGGGATGTTAAAGTGCTAAGAAAGAAGACTGTGCTGTTGGTCAAAGTTTTATGGCGTAATCACGGAGCGGAGGAAGCTACGTGGGAGCCTGAGGAAGCTATTCGGCAGCAATATCCTCACCTCTTTTAATCAGGTAAATTTCGAGGACGAAATTTTCTTTAAGAGGGGTAGAATTGTAACATCCTAAATAATTGAGTATCATTATGTTGCTAAATGTTAGTTCGGGTTACTTGGAGTTAGAATAAAAATATTAGTTAAGTGTACTTTAGAGTAAAGAAATTAGGTGACATTGAGACTTAAGTTAATTAAGTACTAAAAGAAGGCATAAGATGAGTTAATAGCATAGTGGTGATGGCGCCATGAGTTGGACATGAGGGAAGAGGTTCGAATCTCCTAGCTTGCAACTTGAAAATTTTTATTTTTTGCTTTCATCTATCAAGTGTCGGCCAAGAAGCAAACATGACAAGCTTGACTTCTTTATTTTTGGTATGATGGCTTAAGGATTAAGGAAATATTTAAGTTGAGGAAAGAAATCAATAGGATAAGGTAAGTAAGGGGAACAAATGGCTTAAATTGGGGAGTGTGCTATGGAAAGAAAGGGTGGCAAAAGTTGGTCCTTGATAGCCAAGTACTTGGACGGTTTTTGGGCAAGGGGCTGGCCAAAATTTTAAAGGCATTTTGATGAATTAGGGGCTAGTTGTGCACATCTTTCTCTTTTGGTCATTTGATATTTTTCTTTTTCCTCTCAAAGCTTGTTTCTCTCAAATTCCCTCCCCTTAGCCGAATGCTTATTGGACAAAGGTAAACAATATTTTTGTTCTTTTTTCTTTTTGGTCATTCAAGTTTTGACCATTTAGGTCTTATTTTACCTATTCCCTAAAAACTTTTCTCCTAGTGCCGAAATCATTAAGGTTTTGGAAGGCCATCTTCTTTTTCTTTTCACCCTTGTTGAATGCACAAGTCTCCAATTTTAATCCTTTGTTCATATTTCGTTCTTGAAAGGAATCAAAACATAAACACCATGTGTTATTTTACCCTTCTTCATCTCTTTCTCTTTACAAAAAATTTCTCAAACAAACTTTTCCCTTTTATTTCATCCATGGTCGAATGTAACTTGCTCTTGTGACAAAATTTCTTCATTTTCTTTTACCACAACCAATTTCCTTTAATCATAACCGAATTTTTCTTACTCAATTATCTTTCCAATCGTGGACATTAGTAAGATTTTGGAGGGTAGAAATTCAAGGTGATCTTGAGTATTTTTGGAACTTTGGAATCGATTTCAAGAATCAAGGTAAGGAGATTTTCTTTTAAGGATTCTTATTCATTTAGTATAGTTAGTTATTAATCGATTTCGTTTTAAGGACACAATCGCTCGATCAATTCTCGTGGAACGAAGACAAATCGTGGTAAGCCAAATCTAAAATCTTATAAATATTAGTCATATTTCGATACTAATAAGTCGGACTAATAATCTAATGTCTTTAGAGACATTCAAGATAGGGCTGATAAGGGCAGTCTATAGCTTTCGAAAGAGGGGCGGTTCCGCAAATCCCCCTAATTATAAACGAAGGGCTATTTCAGGAATCCAAGATTTTCCACCGGGTTGCGGACCTTCAACCTAGGAGAATCAATTATTTGAAGTTGTTCGTACTTCCGAGCCTTTGTTCGTTCGTGGATTCTCATCAGGCAACGAATCAACAAACGAGGAGAAACCAAAAATAAAAGTGGTTCAAAATCAAAGGGGTAAGGATTTAGATCGTATACCAATAGTGTATTTTTGATAAATGATAGTGTTCTAATGGCTCGTATTACGTTTAGGTGTTGACGAGTGGGAAGGTTTAGTACTCACGATATCAAGGTGTGTAACTTCACACTTATCTCGGGTTAGATGTCATACCATAGTATTGAGCAAAATCGTAAAAACGACAAAATCGATACAATACGAAATAATTGGTATTTTGGTGAAATTTCATGAAAATGGTTAAAATGTGCAAATTACAAAATGCCCTCGATGAGTAGATGGTAAAATGTATATTAAATGTCTCATGTAAATGGGCCAAAGATGTGTTAGATCGTAAAATGGTAGATAAGTTTGCTAGTTAGTAAAATGGGCGATAAGTATGCTAGTTAGTAAAATGGGTCAAATCTTTGATAGATAGTAAAATGGGTCGAAATCACGATAAATAGTAAATGGGTGAAATCTACTAGATTGTTAAATGGGTCAAATCCTAATAAATAGTAAATGGGCGAAATCTACGCTAGATCGATAAATGGGTCAAATCTACATTAGATCGATAAATGGGTCAAATCTCTACTAGATCGATAAATGGGTTGAAATCTACTTTAGATCGATAAATGGGCCAAAATCTACTAGATCGTTAGATGGGCCGAAAACCCTGACAAATTGTTAAATGGGCCGAACTCTTTGCTAGATCGTTAATTGGGCCTAAGATGCTAAATTGCTAAATAGGCTAAATGTTATTTTGTAATTTTTGGGCCTTAATAAAAACTTGAAATATTGACAAATATGTAAATTGGGCCTTTTTGATAAAATCATCATATGTACATAGACTATTTTGCATACATGTTGCATGGGTTGGGATTAACGATGAAGAGAAGAAAGGCTGCTGCCAAAATCTAGTTCGGTGGCTCTCGCCACAAATATTTTAATGGCTCAATGCCTCTAGTTCTTGACTTTGTCACAATCTAGTTCGGTGGCTCGCCACAAATATAAAATGGCTTTATGCCTACGATTGGTGTGTTTGGCGGGGTGGGTTAACTTGATCCCCACAGTGTGTGACGGTTGGTGCGGTGGTGTGTAGCGGATGGAAATTAGGTTTGGGTGGGAAATTTCATTATTTGCATGCATCTCATTATTTATATTGTTAAACTGTTGATGGGCTTAAGCCAAAATAATGACTTGATGATCGGCCCAATGGATAAAGAAAGTAAGTTATATCTTGAGTTACGAGTAACTCACTCCCTCAAATTTTACATCTCGGGTAATGGAAATTGACGTGGACTTGGGCCGAGGATGACTTCGTGGAGGCCATACTGCAAACATGAGTTTAATAAACTTTGAACTTTTAATAAGTACTTTCTTTAATTTGCTATTTTGGGTATGATGTAATAAGGCCTCTATTAATATTTTATAGATTTACACGTGTGGATGAATTTAAATTATGTTTTAGATATTTAATATGGGCTTATATTTATCTTATAATGTTTTCTTAAAATACTTTGGGTTTTTCAAACATATGAAATTCCTTTATCTATTTTTAAATTTTAAATATTTTGAACTCTTATAAAAATTACTTTAAGGTTTTGATAATTAAATATTAAATGATGAGGTTTTCAACTTATGTTTCTCAAACACATTAAACTTAAAATTATTTCTCTTGGTTTTATTTTAAACTCTATTTTCAAAAGGGTTTTGATATATTGTTTCACCTAAATTATTGAGATAGTTCGATCTATGTGATAAACCAAATCTCGTCTTAACGCATAGGCCGGGTTTGGGGTGTTACATAACTCCTTTTGGCTGGGATTAATTTGTAGCCAAGTAAAAAAAAAAGAGTGAGTTGGCATGTTTATCACTTTAAATATGTGCTAATTTCATTTGAAATTCAAACACACAACTTCTCTTATTCTCATCTCTTCAATTGCCACACAAATGCACAAGAATGGGTTGGTTTTTTGGTCACACGTGTGCACCACATGTGTTCAAGGTTGGCACATGCACATCCACATGCTTGGACACCACCTAAGCTGCCACATGTGCACTGGTATACTCCCCAACACGTAGGACACTATTCAGCTACTTTTGGACTTGTCAGCTGAAGTTGAGCTAGTGGAGCAGGAGGTGAGCTGACTGGAGCTGAATTGAGCTGAATTCAGCTAGCTAAAAATGAAATGAGCTGACATGAGCTAGTGTAGAGCACTCTGAGTTGAATTGAGCTGGGAAACAAGCCTCTGAGTTGTCCTGAGGTGAAGGTGAGCTGCATATTCGCTCGTGAGCTAGAGTCCTTTCGTGTACATGTTACAAAATAATATAATACTTATCAAAGTTATGTAAACTTAATATAACATAGTCTAATAAGTTGTAAACAAGTGCACACTTATTCGTTAACACACAAATAACTTGAAGACAATACAAATACTATCAATCCAATCCAAAAACATACTTAGCATAATATATACATACTAAACACACCAATATAAGTAGTATGGCATAAGTATGTCACATATCAGCATGCAACACACTATAAAACTTATCTTCTAAGGCACATTCACTTTCAAAAGATTCAAAAACTTTAGCACAAGCGAAAGAAAGAACTTCCCTAAATTTCTTTGCCTTAGATCGTGTGATTGGTCCTAATGGCAAGATCTCTAGATCAGCCTCCTTGATTGGCCTGGATGTGCCCACATCAGCCCCCTTCGTGAAAAGGATTTGTCCTCAAATCTGTAAAATTTTCATAAGGGGTTAAATTTGAAACATTAAATGTGGCACTTATATTATATTCGCCCGGTAAGTCCAATTTTTATTCACCCAATAAGTCCAATTTTTAGGCGTTTTCATTCACTTTCTCCAACACCTGAAAAGGACCATCTCCTCGCGGTAATAGCTTAGACCGCCTTTGGGCTGGAAAATGTTCCTTTCAAAAATGAACCCCATACCCAATCACCAATATCAAAGGTGATCACTTTCTTCCTTTATTTGCTTGCTTTTCATACTATTGAGTCCTCCGTTATAAGTTCTCCTTAACCTGTTAATGCAACTTTTTCACATATTCTACTTTTCCTTTACCGTCCCTGTTCATCACCTGTTCTTGTGGCAAAGGCGACATATCTAGAGGAGTAATAGGATTAAATCCATAAACAACCTCAAATGGTGACAACTTAGTAACAGAATGTACAGCGTAATTATAAGCAAATTCAACATGTGGCAAACTATCTTCCCAAGTTTTTATGTTCTTTTTAATTATGGAATGAAGTAAAGTAGATAAAACTCTGTTAACAACCTCAGTTTGTCCATCAGTCTGGGGATGACAAGTAGTAGAAAACATAAGTTTTGTACCTAATTTGCTCCAAATAGTCCTTCAGAAGTGACTCAAAAACTTTATGTCCCCGTTAGAAACAATTGACCTAGGAATACCATGTAAACGAACAACATCCCTAAAGAACAAGTTAGCCACATTTACAAAGATCATCGGTCTTATGGCAAGCAATACAATGTGCCATCTTCAAGAACCTATCAACCACAACAAATATATTATCTCTACCGGTCCTAGTTCTAGGCAATCCCAAAACAAAATCCATCGAAATATCAGTCCAGGGAGAATCAAGAATAGGTAAAGGCAAGTACATACCATGTGGTGAAACCTTTGATTTTGCTTTCTTACATGTCACACAACGTTCACAGTACCGTTCAACATCCTTACGCATTTTAGGCCAACATAAATGCTCCTTTAATGTTTGTAACATTTTGGTGACTCCAAAATGACCCATCAGTCCACCTTCATGTGCTTCATGGATCAAAATACCACGCATAGATCCTTGTGGAATGCATATCCTATTCTCTTTGAAAGATAGCCATCATGCCTATAAAATTTTCCTTCTGCACCTTTTGCGCAAGCATTAAACTTATCTCTAAAATCAGGATCATCAACATAGAGCTTAAGAATGTATGCAAATCCAATGAAATGAGAATCAAGATAATTTAAAAGTGCATACCTACGTTATAAAGCATCAGTAATGACATTGTCTTTACCTTTCTTGTAACGAATGACATAAGGGAAAGACTCAAGAAATTCAACCCATTGAGCATGTCATTTGTTTAATTTATCTTGACACATGATATATCGCAAAGCCTCATGATCGATGTGAATCACAAACTCCTTAGGCAACAAATAATCTTGCCAAGTTTCCAAGGCCGAATCGATTGCATACATCTCCTTATCATAGATAGGATAGTTCAACATTGCTCCACTAAGCTTCTCACTGAAATATGCAACGAGCCTCTTTTCCTGTGACAAAACAGCACCTATACCAACTCCAGAAGCATCACATTCAACTTCAAACATTTTATCAAAGTTAGGTAAGCCTAAAACTGTGCTTTTGTCAAACACTCTTTTATTTTTAGAAAGCCGTCCTCTTGTTCTTTACCCCATGAGAAGACTGAATTCTTCTTTATAATCCCGGTTAAGGGGGAGGTAATAGAATTGAAATGGGGAACAAATCGATAGTAAAAACTAGCTAAATTATGAAACGATCTAACTTGGCTAACTGATGCCAGTCGTGGCCACTCTTGAATCGCCTTAATCTTTTCAGGATCAGCTTCAACTCCTTGAGAACTAACAATATAACCAAGAAATATAAGTTTATCAGTACAAAACACACATTTCTCCTTGTTACCAAATAATCTCTCTTCTCACAAAGTTTGCAAAATAGCTCGTAAATGTTTTACGTGATCCTGCAAAGTCTTGCTATAAATCAAAATGTCATCAAAGTACAAAACACAAAACTTACCAATAAAAGATCGCAGAACATGATTCATCAAATGCATAAAAGTACTAGGAGCATTAGTTAAACTGAAAGGCATCACTAGCCATTCATATAGTCCTAGCTTCGTCTTGAAGGCTGTCTTCCACTCATCCCCTTCTTTCATGCGAATCTGATGATATCCACTCTTCAAATCAATTTTGGAGAAGATAGTCACTCCGCACAACTCATCCAACATGTCATCAAGTCGAGGAATGGGATGTCAATACTTGATCGTAATCTGGTTCACTACTCGATAATCAACACACATCCTCCAAGTTCCATCCTTTTTTGGGTACCAACAACACTGGTACAGCACACGGACCCAAACTCTCTCGAATGTACCCTTTGTCCAACAACTCAGAAATCTATCTTTGAAGTTCCTTTGTCTCTTCAGGGTTACTGCGGTATGCTAGTCTATTCAGAATCGTGGCTCCTGAAATAAAATCAATCTGATGTTCGATGCCACGAATAGGGGGTAGACCCTTCGGTGTTTCATCAAGAAACACATCCTCGAATTCCTAATTTCTTGAAATAGAAATAGGTAAATCACTAGGAATCTCTGCTAATAAACAATTATCTTTAAACAAAAAAATAAGCATAGAATGCTGAGAGGAAAGACATTTCCTGATTTCCTTACTGCTAGCGTACACATTCATCTTCTTTTTCCCTCGAGCTTCTTTGATATTTTTCGCAATCTCACTTGGTCTTCTTGCACTTGGCTCGGTGTCAAAGGTGCTAAGATGATCTTTTTATCTGCATGAACAAAAGAATACCTATTTGTAAAACCATCATGTACCGCCCTCTTGTCAAACTGCCATTGGCGTCCCAATAGTAAATGGCTCGCATCCATCAAAACGACATCACAAAGTACTTCATCTTTGTACTTTCCAATGGTAAACAGCACAAGAACCTGCTTAGTCACTTTAATTTCTCCTCCATCATTTAGCCACTGTAATTTGTAAGGATTTGGATGCCGTGTCGTCTTCAAACCCAACTTATCAACCATCACAGAACTAGCAACATTAGCGCAACTACCACCATCGATAATTACAGCACATACTTTGTCATTTATGAGACATCTAGTGGGAAAGATGTTTTCTCGTTGTTGTTCATCCTGAATCGGTTGAGTATTCAAACTCATCTTGACAACAAGTGCTTCACCGGTGGCAAACGTCTGCACATTGTCATCATCTTCTTTAACGTCCACTGTAGGGCACTCTTGTTCTTCTTCTTCAGGCTCAGATTCAATCTCCCCACTATCTAACAACATCATGGTCCTCCGATTTGGGCACTGACTGGCAACATGCCCTCGTCCAAGGCACTTGAAACACAGAATGTCCCTCGAACGTTCTTGTGTCACCACCTGCTTGTCACGCCTATTTTCAGTAATAGGAGTCTTTGGTTGGCTTGACTCTGCCTTATCTCGAATCTAAAGTGGTGCTTGTGGTGTAGGCTTCCTGAAATTGTTAGGAGTAGATAAAGGATTTGAAAATGATTTAAATGGAGTATTACCGTGATTTGAAGACTTCCTACGTTGCTGTCATTCAATTTTTATCACCATATGCACCATGTCCTCCAACTCGACATAATGCTGCAACTCAACAACATTAGCAATCTCAGAATTCAAACCTGTAAGAAAATGTGCCATAGTAGCCTCTTGTTCCTCAACAATGTTGGCTCGCATTATGGACATTTCCATTTCCTTATAGTAGTCTTCAACACTCCTACTCCCCTGTTTCAACGTTTGCAACTTCTGGAATAAGTCATGATGATAATGAGAAGGAACAAATCTCTTACGCATGATTTGTTTCATTTCATTCCATGTTCTCACTGGACCTTCACCAGTGCGTCTTCGACTAATTAGCAATTGATCCCACCGGATCAAAGCGTAATCGATGAATTCCATCGCAGCCCAAACGAACATTTTTCATTACGAGTAATTGTAACACTCAAAACATGTTCGACTTTGCTTTCCCAAGCGAGATAAGCATCGGGATCATTAGTCCACGAAATGATGGAATAGTAACTTTAATGTTAGATGATTATCATCAAGTTGTATATGTCTTCTCAAATTACGCCTCAAGATTGATCAACTTCATTCTCATCATTTCCTTCATTAGGGACTGATTGGGAACCACCACCGTCAATTCTATCCATCTTTGATTGTAGAGGTTCGAATTCTTGTCTTAAAAGACGCTGAAGTTCACGTGTTATGGCCTGCATTTGCAAGTTTGGTTGCCGGTCATTCGGGTTGCTCTCATTAGAACCTGTCATTTTAAATAATAATAAAAAGAAACAAGTAAAAAAAACTATTAAAGGTTAGTGAAAATAAAGGAATGGACCTCACAGCACACTCAAAACAGTCTCACAGATCGCTCCCAAAGAAAGAACACTCAACAATTTCACTCAGCACTCGTGTTTCACTCGAGAGAATACTTTAAAGGCTCTTTTTGTCTTCCCTTCTGATCTCACACACTCAATTGCCTTTTCCACTCAATCTCCCATAATTAGTTCTTTAAAGGAACTAATTTTGATCTTTCAGAATCTGTTTATTGTGTCAACTTTAAGAAACAACAAGGATAAAGAATAAAGGGTTAGAATAAAAATAAGGCTGAAAAAAATGGCATACAAGGTTGGAAAATTAACAAACGAAATGAAGAAAAATAAGGAAAAAAATAAGAGAAAAAAATTAACAACTTACTGCTACAGAAATACTTACAATGACCCTATCACAAAACAGACAAGAATAAATTATTTCGGTTGATTTCCAAGCATTTCAGGCATAATATGAGCATCTTTTATCACTGCAACAAATTAGCACACTTCTTTTTTTTTTCTTTTGTTTCTGTTTTATTGTTGTTTTTGAATTTGATTTTTTTGTGTTTTTTTTTGAATTTATAAATTTGGTAACAAGGAGAAATGTGTGTTTTGTACTGATAAACTTATATTTCTTGATTATATTGTTAATTCTCAGGGAGTTGAAGTTGATCCTAAGAAGATTAAGGCAATTTAAGAGTGGCCACGATCGACATCGGTTAGCCAAGTTAGATTGTTTCATGGTTTAGCTAGTTTTTACCGTCAGTTTGTTCCCCATTTTAGTTCTTGTAACATCCTAAAAAAATTAGAATTTAGATGTTGCATAATTTTGGTGCTTAGTTAGTGAATGATTAAATTTGTGTGTTTAATATATTCTTGAGAAGGCTCGAGATTTATTCGAATTAGAATAAATTTTAGTAATGAGTACTTTATTGAAGAGGAACCAGAACCTTGTTGTTTAAGGAAATTAAGTGACAAAAGTTAGCATAAGTGAGCTAGTAGTAAAGTGGAGTTGGCACCATGAGTGTTGCTTGAGGAAGAGGTTGAATCCCATGGTATGCATTTTGTGACTTTAATTTTGCACTCTTCTAGCATGTGCTGCCAAGCTCTATTTTTGGTAGGTTGGACTTTATATTTTTATGGCAAGATGGCTAATGGCTTAAGGTAAGAATTGAAGATAGGGAAAGGAATCATGAGCTTATGGTATGTAGGGGGACATAAGGCACTCTTTATGGGGTGTGTTTTGGAAAGTTTGGAATGGCCAAACTTTGTCCATGAACTTGGATGGTTTTGGGGGCTAGGGGGTGGCCGAATATTGTTGGAAGCATTGGTAAGGATGGTAGCAAGTTTAGTCACTTTCATTTTGGTCATTTTGTGCTTCTCACAAAAATGTTTCTTTTCATCTTTCTCTCCCTAGCTGAATGCATTTTGTGCATTAGTGAACGTCTTGTTTTCTTCTTTTGGTCATTTCTTTTTTTGACCATTTGGTCTAAATTTTGCCTAACCTCTCAAGTTCTTTTTCTCTAGTGCTGAAATCACCAAAACACAAAGGCCATTTTCTTTTTCTGTTCTTTCCCCCATGGCCAAATGGTGCTAACACCATTTTCTTCAATTTTTATTCACAGCCGAATCTCCCTCTTCACATGTATTTTCTTATTAATCATTCTTTCAACCTTCATTTTTATCAATCGGTAAGAACCCTCTTCGATTCTTTATTTTCTTCTTTTGTCGAATATACATATTGGTTTGGGAGGGTCTTTTGACCAAAAATAGCATCCTCTATCCCTTTCTCTTAGACAATCTTTTTCGTCTTTATAGTGATAAAGAGAAGGCCGAAACTCAGAGTATTCGTAATCATCGTGAATCGCTAGGATTTAGTTCAAAGTGTTAAGGTAAGGTTTCTATCAAGGACTTCCATATTACTCAATTTTTCATTAAAGATGGGTTACTAATCGATTTTATCTTAGGGACGTTATCGCTCGATTTTTAATTCCGTGAACGTAAAATTTCGTGGTAAGCTGATTTCACCCTTAAAACCTATAGACTTAGTTTTCGAAATATTAGTTGGACTAATATTCTTTTGTCAATGGAGGCAAGCAAGATACGGTCAAAAAGGGTGGTGAATAGTGTTCGAAAGAAGGGCAGATTCGCTATTCCCTCTAGATTCAAGCGAAGGCTATTTCGGTAATCCGAGATTTTCCACCGGGTTATGGACCCTCATCTGGGGAGAATCCATTATTCAAAGTTGTTTGTCATTCAGAGCCATTAGCTATTCGGGATTTTCCACCGGGTTGTGAACCGTCAATCGGGGAGAACCGATAAATAGTTATTGTTCGAGATTCTGAGGGTAAAAATCTAGATCGTCTACTTTAGCATAGATTTATTTTAAGTGTTAATATTCTAATCAAGCGTGATACGTATTTAGGTATCGACGATCGGGAAAGTGTAGTCCTCACCGTAATCAGGTGTGTAATCTCACACCATATTTCATGGGTAGATGTTTAAATCGTGTTAGTGATAAATCATTTGATTGAATCACATCTTGGTGAAATCGGGTAAAATGGTATAGTTATCACTATTTTGGTAAAATTTATGAAATTGGTATTAAGACTGTAAAAATTACGAAAATACCCATAATAGGCCAAATCGATAAATATTTGCTATATGGGCCAATTGAGATATTTGTGTTATGGGCTAATTAAAATATTTGCTATATGGGCCAAATTGAGATATTTGCTATATGGGGCGTTTGATATTTGTTATATGGGCCAATTAAAATATTTGCTATATGGGCCAAATTGAGATATTTGCTATATGGGTCGTTTGATATTTGCTATATGGGCCAAATTGAGATATTTGCTATATGGGCCAAATTGAGATATTTGCTATATTGGCCGTTTGATATTGCTATATGGGCCGATTTGTAATAAATTGTAAAATGGGCCAAGATGATATTTTGCTTAAATGGCCAACTTGATAAATTATTATACTGGGCCATAATGTCTGTAAGGAATATTTGAATAAATTGTTGTAAATGGTTATGCATTTTATATACATGATTACATGGGTTGGGATATTTGACAAAGAGAAGATGGCTTCATGCCCAATTTAATGGCTTCGTGCCCAATTTAATGGCTTCGTGCCCAGTTAATGGCTTTGTGCCCAGTTTAATGGCTTAATTGCCTAGTTTAATATGTCTTAATTGCCCAATTAGTGTGTTGGCAGGGTTGGTGACTAGAGCTCCCCACAAGTGTGTTGGTTGGTACGGATGGTGTGTAGCGGATGGAAATTTAGGTTTGGTTTGGGGAATTGCATATCACATGCATGCTATACATGTTAAATTGTTATAATTGTAAATGGGCTCCAGCCCAAGCAAATGCTTAAATGGTTTTGGCCCAGTGGACTATGGTAAGTGGGTTACACACTGAGTTCTAAGTAACTCACCCTGTTTCCTTTATCCTTCTCAGGTAATAATCAGTAATGGAGGCTTCGGTCAAGGATGACTTCGTGGACACCATATTAAGATTAATGGTTTATATGAACTTTGAACTTCTTTTAAGTATTTTTTAATTTCTATTTTAGTGGTGTTGTAATAAGGCCTTTGGTATTATTTTATGGATGTTTTACTCGTGGATAGATTTTAATTATGTTTTAGATACTTAAATGGGACTATTTTATTTTTAAAATTTTAGATGCGAAAAGGTTTTTCTTAAAATTATTATTTAAGTAAATTTTTCTCGTAAGAATTCTTTTAAGAATCTTGTTTTCAAATTTCTTTTAAACTCTCTTAAGCTTCTTGAAAAATTTAATCAAATATTTTTTTAGTTTCAAATTTATAAACTCTTATGTCTTAAATCATAGATTTTAAATTTACCTCGCTTTTAATAAACTTCAATTCCAAAGTAGTTTTGAGGATCTTTTTCTTTAAATAATTAGATACTAGATGTATGTTCGTTTAGTGTGACATACCAAATCTGGTCTTAACTCATAGATCGAGTTTGGGGTGTTATAGTTCTATTACCGCCCCCTTAACCAGGATTATAAAGAAGAATTCAGTCTTCTCATGGGGTAAAGAATAAGAGGACACCTTTCTAAAAATAAAAGAGTGTTTGACAAAAGCACCAGTTTTAGCCTTACCTAAGTTTGATAAAATGTTTGAAGTTGAATGTGATGCTTCTAGAGTTGGTATAGGTGTTGTTTTGTCACAGGAAAAGAGGCCCGTTGCATATTTCAGTGAGAAGCTTAGTGAAGCAATGTTGAACTATCCTATCTATGATAAGGAGATGTATGCACTGATTCGGGCCTTGGAAACTTGGCAGCATTATTTGTTGCCTAAGGAGTTTGTGATTCACACTGATCATGAGGCTTTGCGATATATCACATGTCAGCATAAATTAAACAAATGACATGCTAAATGGGTTGAAAGGTAAAGACAATGTCATTGCTGATGCTTCATCACTTAGGTATGCACTTTTAAATTATCTTGATTCTCATTTGATTGGATTTGCATATATTTGTAAGCTATATGTTAATGATCCTGATTTTAGAGATAAGTTTAATGCTTGCACAAAAGGTGCAGAAGGAAAATTTTATAGGCATGATGGCTATCTTTTTAAAGAGAATAGGATATGCATTCCACACGTATGCGTGGTATTTTGATCCATGAAGCACATGAAGGTGGACTGATGGGTCATTTTGGAGTCACCAAAATGTTACAAAAATTAAAGGAGCATTTATTTTGGCCTAAAATGCATAAGGATGTTGAACAGTATTGTGAACGTTTTGTGACATGTAATTTCACCACATGGTATGTACTTGCCTTTACCTATTCCTGATTCCCCTTGTACTGATATTTTGATGGATTTTGTTTTGGGATTGCCTAGAACTAGGAATGGTAGAGATAGTATATTTGTTGTGGTTGATAGGTTCTCGAAGATGCCACATTTTATTGCTTGCCATAAGACTGATGATGCTATAAATGTGGCTAACTTGTTCTTTAGGGATGTTGCTCGTTTACATGGTATTCCTAGGTCAATTATTTCTGACAGGGATGTAAAGTTTTTGAGTCACTTCTGGAGGACTCTTTGGAGCAAATTAGGTACGAAACTTATGTTTTCTACTACTTGTCATCCCCAGACTGATGGACAAACTGAGGTTGTTAACAGAGTTTATCTACTTTACTTCGTTTCGTAATTAAAAAGAACATAAAAACTTGGGAAGATTGTTTGCCACATGTTGAATTTGCTTATAATCACACTGTACATTCTGCTACTAAGATATCACCATTTGAGGTTGTTTATGGATTTAATCCCATTACTCCTCTAGATATGTTGCCTTTGCCACAAGAACAAGTGATGAACAGGGACGGTAAAGCAAAAGCAGAATATGTGAAGAAGTTGCATCAACTGGTTAAGGAGAACTTAGAACGGAGGACTGAGTAGTATGAAAAGCAAGCAAATAAAGGAAGAAAACGAGTCACCTTCGATGTTGGTGATTGGGTATGGGTTCATTTTTGAAAGGAATGTTTTCCAGCCCAAAGACGGTCTAAGCTGTTACCGCGAGGAGATGGTCCTTTTCAAGTGTTGGAGAAAGTGAATGACAACACCTACAAATTGGACTTACCGGGTGAATATAATGTAAGTGCCACATTTAATGTTTCAGATTTAACCCCTTATGACAATTCTACAGTTTTGAGGATAAATCTTTTTCACGAAGGGGGCTAATGTGGGCACATCTAGGCCAATTGATGTGATCCTAGTCGCATCATGGTTCGACTCCATCCGATGCCATCGAGAGTGGCCTAAGCTCGAGGGGCCAAAGTGTAAAATGAAACTAATTCCAGCTATTTGAACCGATCCAACTAAATTGAGCTCTTTATTTAATTTTCAGCTTTGCATTTAGTTTGCATTTAAAATACTTGCATTTAAGCATCTTAGTTCAATAAATGGTTGCTGGTCATTAATTCAACTCAACTTAGTTTAATTAATTGAGTTCTTTTAGTGAATTTAATAGTTGTGTCTTTAATTAATCTAGTTACTAGGTTAATTTATTGATGCATGAGTTAAGTCTATTTAATGATGCTTTATTTAATTAAGTTAGTTCTTGGAATAAATGAAGTTTAAGTGTTAGTTCATTTATTTAAGTCTAGTTGCTAGAATAAATGAAGCTTAAGTGTTAGTTCATTAAATTAAGTTAGTTGTTAATTTGTTTTATGTTTAATAATTGCATTAATTTGTCGGTTACATGTGATAATTGCAGGAGACTTTTCATCTTACAACCATTATTTCTAAAGGTCATTATGTATTCATTGAAGAGTTACTCACATTGAAGAAGGAAGTTACATGGATAGAATTCCAAAGGTTGAGACCCTTCATTTGGTTAGTGACTTTTCGGTTGATCATGGAGAACTCAAAGGATTTTGATAAACAATTTAATTCAAGAGTTACTCACATTGAAGATGGAAGTTACATGGCTAGAATTCCAAAGGTTGAGACTCTTCATTTGGTTAGTGACTTTTCAGTTGATCATGGAAGAACTCAAGGGACATATTTTAAAAGCATTCATGATGGACATTTAAGCCTTTAAAAACACCATTAGTTGCTGGAGACTTTTCGGCTAACCAAAGGCAACTCAAAAGACATTTTTAATGCATTCAAATTTATTTAATCATCTCATTAGGAGTCATAAAGTTGCTGTTATGTGGCTGGAGGGATTCAAGAGTTTTTAGATTTTATTTCAGCCATTTAATTGCATATTAAAGTTGAATTGGCGTCAAACGTTTCTCTTCAATTCAATTATACCATTGGTTCTTACTTCACTAAGTAGCGGGTCTTTGGTCCATCATCGACTACCATCTTCCACCTTAAACATTATAGAAACTGAGGTGACACATACTTGTGTTGAATCGTTTCTGGTTTAAGTTCTTTAATCCATTCCCACCAATACATTATTTATCTTTTATCCATTTTTCTTTCATCATAAAACCGAGTCTATCCTTCTCCATATCTGAATCATTCCCACACTTAAACACCTCCATTCTTAACTTAACCCATCTTCTAAACAAATTCACTTAAGCTTCCGTGAACTCATCCGTATTTCCCTATTATTTCCTGAAAGGCTTATCTCCTCCTCGTAGACGATTGGGCAACTCAAATACGTTTCGACTCATATCGAGATAGATCGTATCATTTGGTATTAGAGCTATAAAATGAGGATTTACGACGACGTATGTGAAGCCGGAATAGGTTCGTGAAAAAAATTAAAAAAATTTTAAGCTGTAATTTTTATTTTTTGTTATTCTTATATTTGAAGTGTTAAAAAAACAAAAAAAATTCGAGTATAAAAAAAAGAAGAAGTCAGAAAAAAAAGAGAAGAAAAAAAGGAAGTGAAGTTTTCTTTTGAAAGTTTGGCAAGTACTTGTTGTTTCTAGTCTCATCTTCTTACCCCGATCTTCAAAAAAAAATTTCTTCTACCATCATTTGGTATTTTTTTACCCACTCCATTTGCCTTTTTCTTTTGTTTAGCCTACCCTATACTTGACATCAAACCTTTGTTAACCAATTTTAAAGCCGATCCTCAAGCTGCAATAAGTCTTTCGAAACGAAGTACAAAATTGTGAGAGCAAGAAAGAGCGGTAAAAGGCACGAGTGCTACATTAGAGAAAAAGCCTTATAAGAGTGAAACACGAGTGTGAGCGATTTTTCTTTGCGAGTGACTTGTGAGAATTTTATGGTAAGGATTTAATTTTCTATTTTATTCTTTTTGAATTTCTTTCCTTTCAGAAAATAAACATGAATCAAGAAGTGTTCTCAGAGTCTGAATATCAATATTTGTTGAACAGAATGCAAAGAGTCATGAATACCAAGTTTGACAAGTTGTATAAGTGATTGGATCGAATTGAGGAATGAGACCAGCAAGAGTGACTTTATTAAAATTGAAGGACGGAGTCAAGGTCGTCTCGAAGACACACTTTAGAAGAACATTCAAGGAGAGACTGTGACCGAGATTCTTATTCCTCAAAAAGTTTGAGACGGTATGAATCAAACTACAAATTTGAAACTTTTCAAAGTTATCAATGAGGAAGTGAACGTGGTTCATATGCGTCCAAGTATTCCTCTATGAAAGATCATTCTCAAAGTGGTTCAAATCATTCGACGAGGAATTCAAGGCGAAATAAAGCGACTAACGAGTGTAAAGCCTTTTACAAAGATGAATACGCAAGCACAAGTTATTCATCTTATGATTCCAAGATGTCACGTACGAAGCATCTTCCACAAAGAATTGATCGTGATATCTATGAGAACATCGCTTTTATCTTAGAATCAATTCCTTGTATTTTCAATTCTTTTGAATCATCCTCTTGTTGTAATCAAAATGAAAAAGAAAAATCAAATGAAAAGGAAAAAGAGAAAGAACAAAAAGAAATTGAAAAAGAGTTTGAAAGAAAAGAAAATAAAAATGAGAGTGAACAAAAGAAGTTGAAAAAGAAGAAAAGAATTTGAAAAGAAAAGATGTTGAAAAGCAAGAAAAGAAATTGAGATAGAAAAGAAGTGAAAGAACAAGATGAGCGAGAAAAAGCGAGTTGATTTAACTAACTCATTTGAAGTTTGTTCTTCATTTGTTTCTTCATTTCGAGTTCCCAAGGATCGAAAGATGTTCTTCAACTTCAATACCTCTCGAAAGAATGACGCTTTCAAATGATCGAAAAAGGTAAGGTTGAAAGTGAAATTGAACCACCTACACCGGAAGGTATGGAAGGTAAGTGTCCCAAATCGTGTTTGTCTCCACCAGAGTTTTCTAATGTTTGTGATTATGTGGATAAAATCGTTGATTGCCATCCTTCAATCATTTTTGATGTTTTAAATGATGGTAATCCGAGTTTGTCTCATGAAAATCAATGCGATGCAAAATATGAAGGTGGAAAGATGCAAATCCAACAATTACAAGACGCGTAAGTATGATGATGGCTTTTCTTTTAATCTCCATTTGTTTGATTGTGGATATTATGAGATTTGTTCGTTGTCAAATACTAAATCGTGGAGTTTTTGTAAATCGATTTTGAAACAAGTTAAGAGATTTGATCGTTCGATTTTGAGTTTGCACAATTCCTATTGGTTTAACATGTTTGATTTCTAAACTGTTGTCACATCTTGAATTTAATAATCAAAATCACATTTTTAAACTGGGAATATGTTTTGTACCATCTGGTATGTCTTGTTGGAAAATCAAACAACGACAATTATGCTTGAAAAATTTCAATCATTTTAGAAATTGGTTCTTGGATAAGGTAATGAATTTTGTTCAATTTGTCTTCAAATTTTATTCGTTCCTTAAATAATTTTTATGGCTGTATTTAAAATTCACTTTCCATTTGAAAATTGTTGAATTGAACACGAAGCTTCGATTACACTACTTGGCCGTGGAGAGAAGGTTTGTGTTGTTTCGATTAAGGTAAGACCGATCTTTATTTTTTGAGAATAAAGGTAAGTCTTACGAAACTATTGATGCATTTTGCTCTCTCCAGTTGTGATAAGCTTTGCATTGCTTATTATGTTTTTTGCCAAACATTTAGATCATATTAAGATTAATCATTCTATTTTGCCTGATTGTGATCTATCTGTTTCAATGAATGATGACAGATTCTTGAGTTTGATAATTTTGATAATTTTAGTGTAAAAGAATCCATATTCGTCACATGTGTGATACATGTAAAAATTTTGAGATGTTTTATTCTCTTGGTTGTTGATAGAACATATGGTGCTGATTTTTATCATTTAGATCATGAAATATTTGAACTTCCTATCCTATTTAATGATGGTCTACTTGTTGACAAAAAGAATCTTGTGTTTGATAATTTTTGTTTATGTGTGAGTGATTACATATGTCATTCAATGCAAGATTTGGATGTTCATTTTCGAGTGCCATATGCATTTTCTCAACTATCTACTTGTGATGAATATATCTATCATTTGATGTGTTATTCGCATGTTGATTTTGACTTGTGGAATCCATTCAAATTGTATGCATACCATGAAACTTATCCAATTCAGATTCAAATATTTGATAAGGCTTTGTCCCTTTTGTATGATAATGCGAATATGCCCGTTTACATTCGATCTATTCATTTTGTTTTGCTCATAATTCAATTGCAAGTTTGTTTGACACAACTCTTGCTAACTCTTGGTTATATTTTACAGGTATCTCGATTACCATCCTCCCCGTTTGATCGAGGAAAGCTGATCAAAAGGAATTCTATTCGACAGAACCATCGGCTTGATTCGAGGACGAATCGCTTTCAAGAGGGGGGTATGATGCGATCCTAGTCGCATCATGGTTCGACTCCATCCGATGCCATCGAGAGTGGCCTAAGCTCGAGGAGCCAAAGTGCTGGTTTAAAATACTTGAGGTCTTTTATTTAATTTTCAGCTTTGCATTTAGTTTGCATTTAAAATACTTGCATTTAAGCATCTTAGTTCAATAAATGGTTGCTCGTCATTAATTCAACTCAAATTAGTTAAATTAATTGAGTTCTTTTATTGAATTTAATAGTTGTGTCTTTAATTAATCTAGTTACTAGGTTAATTTATTGATGCATGAGTTAAGTCCATTTAATGATGCTTTATTTAATTAAGTTAGTTCTTTGGAATAAATGAAGTTTAAGTGTTAGTTCATTTATTTAAGTCTAGTTGCTAGAATAAATGAAGCTTAAGTGTTAGTTCATTAAATTAAGTTGTTAATTTATTTTAAGTTTAATAATTGCATTAATTTGTCGGTTACATGTGATAATTGCAGGAGACTTTTCATCTTATGACCATTATTTCTAAAGGCTGTTATGCATTCATTGAAGAGTTACTCACATTGAAGAAGAAAGTTACATGGATAGAATTCCAAAGGTTGAGACCCTTCATTTGGTTAGTGACTTTTCGGTTGATCATGGAGAACTCAAAGGATTTT
The DNA here is from genome assembly GCA_025506655.1 of Gossypium rotundifolium. Classification (NCBI taxonomy): domain Eukaryota; kingdom Viridiplantae; phylum Streptophyta; class Magnoliopsida; order Malvales; family Malvaceae; genus Gossypium; species Gossypium rotundifolium. The sequence goes on along the minus strand of CP106729.1, from coordinate 130,578,407 downwards.
GATATACAATTTAATTTAAGAGTTACTCACATTGAAGATGGAAGTTACATGGCTAGAATTCCAAAGGTTGAGACTCTTCATTTGGTTGGTGACTTTTCAATTGATCATGGAAGAACTCAAGGGACATATTTTAAAAGCATTCATGATGGACATTTAAGCCTTTAAAAACATCATTAGTTACTGAAGACTTTTCGGCTAGCCAAAGGCAACTCAAAGGACATTTTTAAAGCATTCAAATTCATGTAATCATCTCATTAGGAGTCATAAAGTTGCTGTTATATGGCTAGAGGAATTCAAGAGTTTTTAGATTTTATTTCAGCCATTTAATTGCATATTAAAGTTGAATTCATTTGTCTCTTTAGCTAACCACATGTAAGCACTATATATACCTGTTATTACTTTGTAAAAAGGAAATTTTTTTTGAAGACTTTGGAATTTTGAATATATTTTATGAACTTTTGTTCATTGAGTGAGATTATTCTCCTCTCTATCTTTTGTACGAGTTTCATCTTTGACTTATCAAGCTCGCTTGTGGCGTCAAACGTTTCTCTTCCATTCAATTATACCATTGGTTCTTACTTCACTAAATAACGGTCTTTGGTCCATCATCGACTACCATCTTCCACCTTAAGCGTTATAGAAACTGGGTGACACATACTTGTGTTGAATCATTTCTAGTTTAAGTTCTTTAATCCATTCCCACCAATACATCATCTATCTTTTATCCATTTTCTTTCATCATAAAACCGAGCCTATCCTTCTCCATATCTGAATCATTCCCACACTTAAACACCTCCATTCCTAACTTAACCCATCTTCTAAACAAATTCACTTAATCTTTTGCGAACTCATCTGTATTTCCCTATTATTTCTCGAAAGGCTTATCTCCTCCTCATAGACAATTGGGCAACTCCAATACATTTTGACTCATCCCGAGATGGATCGTATCACCAATCAAGGAGGCTGATCTAGAGATCTTGCCATTAGGACCAATCACACGATCTAATGTAAAGAAATTCAGGGAAGTTCTTTCTTTCGCTTGTGCTAAAGTTTTTGAATCTTTTGAAAGTGAATGTGCCTTAGAAGATAAGTTTTATAGTGTGTTGCATGCTGATATGTGACATACATATGCCATACTACTTATATTGGTGTGTTTAGTATGTATATATTATGCTAAGTATGTTTTTGAATTGGATTGATAGTATTTGTATTGTCTTCAAGTTATTTGTGTGTTAATGAATAAGTGTGCACTTGTTTACAACTTATTAGACTATGTTATACTAAGTTTACATAACTTTGATAAGTATTATATTGTTTTGTAACATGTACACGAAAGGACTCTAGCTCACGAGCGAATATGCAGCTCACCTTCACCTCGGGACAACTCGGAGGCTTGTTTCCCACTCAATTCAACTCAGTGCTCTACACCATCTCATGTCACTCATTTCATTTTAGCTAGTGAATTCAGCTCCGGTCAGCTCACCTCCAGCTCCACTAGCTCAACTTCAGCTGACAAGTCCAGAAGTAGCTGAATAGTGTCCTACGTGTCAGGGAGTATACCAGTGTACATGTGGTAGCTTAGGTGGCGTCCAAGCATGTGGATGTGCATGTGCCAGCCTTGAACACATGTGGTGCACATGTATGACCAAAAACCAACCCATTCTTGTGCATTTGTGTGGCAATTGAAGAGATAAGAACAAGGGAAGTTGTGTGTTTGAATTTCAAATGAAATTAGCACATATTTAAAGTGATAAACATGCCAACTCACTCTTTTTTTTTTACTTGGCTACAAATTAATCCCACCCAAAAGGAGTTATTTCAATTCAAATTTAAATTTAAACTCCTTTAATGTTAGCCACACAATGTAATTTGGTCACCTCTTCATTTCTTCTATATATTTGTAACTTCAAACATTGTTAATATACATAGTCTTTTGGAAATAAAAAAAAATTACTTTGTGAGTTTTTCTCTCAAATTCGGTTCTTTTTGTTGAACTTCTTTCTTGACATTTTAATTCTAAATTGTTGTGTCAATCTTGTGATACTTCGGGTTCCTAGATCACTATCTAGTGGGTCCAAGTCCGTTGACATAGAACAGATTCGATTCAGGTTTGCATAACAGATTGTGTAAGTTCTTTCGAGGTCTTCGTTGTTCAAATTTCCAGCTAGTTCCTGCATTATTTCTGCCTTTTTTTTGAATGTTCAAGGCTGCCATGGATGAACTTTGAAGCATTCATCTTCTACCTTCTTCGTCTAGAAATTCTGGCAACTTCTTTTCTTCTTCAAATCTATTCAATTTTTTTTAAAATAAAGTCTAAACCAACCTCTTTGTTTTGTTTAATTGCGGGGAAGTGCTTGCTTCAATCCTAGATCCGTAAACATTCAAGGATCGTTATTTCACCAAGCAACGCCTTATCAGTAGACTTAAACTAACATGGAAGTTTCATAATGCAAGTCATTAATTATGATGCATACTAAACTAACATGAAAGTTACATAATGCATTACTTTATTAAATTCAGAACACACAAAGTGCAAGTTAAAATTAAAATATGCAAACTTATTAATTTAAATAAAACTTAATTAAATTAAAAAGTCCTTAAAATCATTGGCTCAACAATCAATCAGGCCTATGAGATGTTTCATCTTGCACTTGGGTCCCTCAAGTTTAGGCAACTCTCGATGACGTTGGATGAAGTCGAACCATGATGCGACCAGGATCGTATCATACCCCCTCTTGAAAGCGATTCATCTTCAAATTGAGCCATTGGTTCTTGAGGACATAGTTCCTTTTACTCATCTTTCCTCAGTCGAACAGGGCAGACAGAAATCAAGTCACCTAAAAAGGATAACCATGAGTTAACAAGAAGTGTTTCAAAAAAAAAAAATTGTAATCCAAATGTAAGCAGAACAAAACAAGTAAATCGCATGTGAATGGGCGGAATCAAGTTATCATACAAAGGAGATAATGCCTTGTCAAAATTTTGAAACAAAGTCAGATATGTTTTAAAGCATTCAAATGTCTCAATTTGTTTCCACAAGTCATGATGGGATCTCAAATAATGATTCAAATGATAGACATAATCGTCACAAGTAGGTAGTTGAAAAGACTCACATGATTCATAAAATTGCACAATCATACCTTGCATTAGACGGCCAACTATAGACTCTCTCACACATGAATTATAAAAATAATCAAACACAAGAATCTTTTTATCAACCATCAAGACAGATAGATCATAACATGCAAAATGGAACATTTAAGCATATCACGATCTAAATATTTACAACAACTTAATCATTAACACGATGCTTAACACCATCTGAGGATAACCAAAATGCTTCATAATTTTCAAGTGTCTTACCGTTTTGGGCAGAAAGATAAGGATCGATTTTACCTTGCTTCATTAAAACAAACCTTCTCTTCTCGGGATTGTAGTGTAGTTGAGGCTTCGCATTCGAATCAACCTTTTCCAAATGATACTTGAACTTTAAGCACAACCACATGAATTGCTTAAGGAACAAATTTACATCAAAAACAAATTTGACAAATTTTGTTACCCAATGCAAAAACCAAATATCAAAAAGATAAAAATTGTTCACATATCCTCGATGTTGCGTGATTTTCCCACAAAATGAGTCAAAACAAATTCTCGATTTAAAAACTTGGTTTTGATTGTTTATGCCGACATGTAGTAAAGGTTTCATCAAATTAAACATGTTAAACCAAAAAGACTTTTGCATACCGGCATCATATAATCACAACTCTTTGCACTGATCGCAACAGACTTGCACAAATTCAAAAATTTTTCAAGAGGCAAAATTTGATTCACGAAATTACCTAATCTGAAAAATTTATTTGCCTTTTGTGAAAACTTGACATTTTGCAAAATCAAATGGTTTTGTCGAACAAAACGAAAGATATCAACCACAATCAAAGAGCAAAAATTAATTGGAGGGGAATAAGGAAAGCTTTTAAAAACTAAGTCTTTGTGTAACATCCTAAATTAATGGGCCTATGCGCCTAGTGTGTGTATATTTAAGGTGTTAATTTAACTATTAGGGGTCCAAGTTGGGCTCAGAATGTGGTCAAGGCCTTGGTGAATTCTTGCTTGGGCACTATAAGGTTTAAAATGTGGTATCTATGTTTAAAATATCAAAATGGGCTTGTGGCCCAGTGGTCGGTGATGCCACTTAGGAAGCAAGGAGGTGACGCCATATAAGGGAAGTAAGGGGCCCAAATTTAAGTTTCATAGAGCCCAATCTCTTTTAATTTAAGTTAGCTAATTTTCGGCATTAGGGTTAGGTGGAGTGGACGGCTACAAGGCTCAAATGTAGGAGGATATATGTATAGGATAATGTAGATATTATAGTTGATAATATGAAAGATACAAGGGGAAAAAGATAGGTGCTATCTGCAAGGCTAGGTGTTGGTCAAAATTCCATCACCTAGAGGAGTGAAGAAATCGACTTCTTTAATGGCAGGGGGTGCCAAAATTTCCATGCTATTTGATTAATTGATTGGTTATTAGGAAGGGTGTTTTCGGTTTTAAGCAGTAGGTGCCAAAATCTTCTATAAATAGAGGGGATATCTATTCAATTTCGGCATTTGGAACCCTATTCTTTTCTTCTTTTCTTGTGCCAAAATTCTTAGCATTCCTCTGAAATTCTTTTCTTTTGATTTCTTCAAAAGCCAAAACCTCTCAATCTTTTCAACATCTTCCCTTTCAAAAGTCGAAATCTTGAATTCTTTTCTCATCTCCATAGCCGAATATACCCTATTCCTTTTGCCGATTCCCTCAACTAAAAGCCGAAACTACTTAGATCTCTTATTATTTTCTTCTCTTCTTGATCTCCTCAAAAGCCGAGAATTCCTAAGAGTTGCCGAATTTCCTGTAAAGGTAAGTGTTGGCCAGTGCTATTGTTCTTGTTACTTTTCAGCTTTTAAGCCAAAGCCGAATGGCTAGATGGTGTTTAGAACCATCCTTAGATTGACGTTCTCTTTCTGATCTCGTGTTCTCTTTCTTTGGGCGGCATTTCGGGATTTGTAGGGAATCAAATCGCCTAGGATTCTAAGTTAGAAGTTGGTAAGCATTCGAATCACATTTTTGAGATTTAAGGTAAGATGGTTTCTCTAGATTTTCATTAGATTCATTTATCGTGTGAGATCTTAACTTCATGATGTGGATAACGACCATGTGTTGTGATAGTGGTTACGGCAAGGACTTATGATGGATTTAAATATGGATCAAGCGAAGGAGAGAATCCTAAGTTTAAGAAACGAAGCGATGTCGTCGTTCGAGATTGGCCACCGGTTGTGGACGAACTTCGAACAACACCTTAGGCGGATAGTGGTGGTGTTGGCTATGGATAGCGTCGACTTAGAGGGTCTCGTTCTAATGGTAATAAGGTGTGTAGATCTCGACACACACTTTCTAATTGTTCTTTATGTGTTATGGGCTAAAAGCCAAAAAGTGGTATGTAAGCAAATTAATAAAGCCCTAAAAGGGTTGGGCAAAGATGCAAGGTACATAATCATAGAATTCACTATGTATGACGAAATATATGAAAGTCAGTATGATGTTTTCCTTATGTATGTATGTGTGGGGGGAAATATGATAAAGAGGGGAAGTGCATGATGGGTCACATGATGATCGGTGGTAGAAATCCCACGAATATAAACATGGGTCACATGGTGACCGGTGGTAGAAATCCTACAAATAAAATGTTAGGTCACAGAGTGATCGGTGGCAATGCCACGTTTAATGATTTCTGAATAACAGAAACAAGCAGTTCGGCTGTCGTTATGGTGTGTAGCGGATGGAGGGTTGATTGTAGAAGTCTCCAAGGAGTGACGGTTGGTAGGGGTTGGTGTGTAGAGGATGGAATTGTAGGATGGCTCGGGCCATTCATTATGTATTGTTTATCATGTAATATGATTGTTGCCTCTATGTATGGGCCTAGGCCCATAATGTGTTTGTGGGCCTCAGGTCAATGTGTTCAAAATTTATACACTGAGTCTTGGTGACTCACGCTTTCATTTTCTCTACTATTTTAGATGAGTAGTAGATCGTGGACATGGGAGCCAAGATGGACTCGAGGGGCCATCAAGACTATTACTATTTCCATAGACTATTTTTGGTTTAGTTTTCATTTATGTTTTAATTTTTGGGAACATCTTTGTGTAATAAGGCCTCCATAACTTAGATTCCAATTTATTATCTTGTTATGTTGGGTTTTTACAAACTTATATTTTTTTAAAGTCTTAAATATAAAATAAAATGATAAACAGGCTTTTCAAAACCAATCAACGCAAGTATTAAAGTTATTTTGCAAAACCTCACATTTAACGGACTATTCGGCTAAAATAAGCCAAGTTTTTCCAAAACCCTTCAGAGTAAAGTTTTTAAGATTTAATCTGTAGCATACTAGATCTGGTAATGACGTATGGGTCAGGTTTGGGATATTACACTTTGGTATCAGAGCCCAGTTTAAAATTCGGGTGGGTCTAGTGGTGTTTTAACATGGATTTGAAAAAATTACGGAAGATATGGCCTTGACTCTCTGGCACCGATCCACGTGGTAAGTACCCTAACTCTTGTTGTGATATACTTATTGGGTTGATGGGCTTTATGGACGTAGACTAGGATAATGATACTGATGGACTTTAGGCCTAGTTAAACAACTCTTCAATTTCATAAGATTTAAATCCAACCAAACAAACCTGTGAACAAGTCGCAAGATTAAGGTGTGGCAACAGGCATACGCATGTCTAGGATTGGATTTAGGGAGAGCTTGGTATTTAAGCAGTCCTAGTCCTAGTGACTCATCTCCTCTTTTATGGAATCCTACCTGGTGCGTAGTGTCTGTTCACCTTAGCCATGGGGACTTGTTGATGGGCCAAAATTTATAATTAAAACCCGAGAGGGACCAGCCACCCTATTTTGTAAAATTACTAAAAAACCTCTAGTTTTGAAAATTTTCGAAATACCCCTGATTTGTAAAATTACTAAAATACCCCTAAAGTGTAAAATAACCAAATACCCCTGATTTGTAAAATTACTGAAATACCCTCGAACCCCTAAATTACCAAAATACCCTTATCCTAAAAAATCACCAAGAAACCCTATTTTGAAAAAATTTATTACGAAAATACCCCTAGACAGTGAAATGACGAAATACCCCTAAGTGAGAAATGTGAGTTCATGAATGTTTGCTTGTGTGGTTGATGAATGTATGTGATGCTCTGATTGATGTGAAATGAATGAGAATTTTAGAATTAGGAATACAGATTCAAGGACCAAACTTATAGATAGAATACGAATTCGAAAGAACCACTGTTAAAACTACTTTCCATAAGACTATCCGTCATTAATTAGTGGAAGAAAACTAATAAATCATAGCATTTTTAATCAGATAAATCATGAACGGTAGAATAAACACTAGAGGACGTGGTGTACGTGGCCGAGGTAGAGGCAGGATTGCCGTGTCAGAACCCGCAAGGTCTGGTCACGAGTCGAGAATGAGGTACCAATGCCACCAGCTATGGAGGCAGAATTTCAAGATCAGACGGCCGAAGATGATGTTGTATCTCGAGCTATGTTAAGGGTTTTGGAGAGAGTTCTTTGGAGCGGTATGGGAGCAGGGCAGAAAATCATCTTGGGAGCGACTTAGGAGCAATGGGCCAGAAGTGTTTAGGGGAATCTCTAGTATAGTCCCTAGCTCAGCTGAGTATTGGTTAGAGGCAGTTGAACGCATAATGGACGATCTGGATCTCATGGAGGAAGAGAAATTGAAAGGAGTTATCTCTCTCTTGAGGGATGAAGCCTACCAATGGTGGCTCACGGTTAAGGATGGTACGGTGCCTGATCGCATCACATGGGAGTTCTTCAAAATAGCATTTCAGAATAAGTACGTTGGATCGAGCTATGTGGATGTGCAGTGCAGAGCATTCCTGAACCTGATTCAAGGAAGTAGGTCCGTAGTGGAGTACGAAGTGGAATTCTTACGCTTGAGCCGTTATGCTCGAGAGATAGTGACCACGAAGCATGAGCGGTGTGTTTGGTTTGAGGATGGCCTGAAGGATGAATTACGTGTGTTGATAGCTCCATAACAAGAGCAGAAATTTGCGATACTTGTGGAGAAGGCTAAGATAGTGGAGGAGGTGAAACGGACAAAAAAATTAAACCGGGATAGAGATAGGGGTGGAGGTAAGAGAAACTTCGGATCATCGGGGACAAATAAAAGTAATCAAAAAAGACCTAGGCCAGACGGGTTGAGATGAGATAATAGACCTGCTGCTACTAATCAGACACCGAAATGTGCTCAATACGGTAAATCCCATATAGGTGAGTGTAGAGCGGGCAGTGGAAAGTGCTTTAGGTATGGGTCTTTTGACCATCAAGTTAGGAACTATTTGCAGTCGAAGGGCAATGAGGGGCCCACAGGTCAAAGGAATATCCAGCCTGGTAGAGGAGGTTATGAGGCGACGAGTTAGTATTGATTTTAGTCGGTAGTGGAAGTGGAGGGGCCAAAAATAGTGAAGCGAGACGACCAGGTTAGTCTATCTTTGTCGGACGTCGAAAGAAGGTGGCCTTGCCGAATATTATAACCCAGATGTTCTTAATTTTTGGTTTGCCCTATATTGCATTAATTGACATCGAATCGACACATTCTTTTTTTTTTTATGGAAAAGACCCCAAATAGGTCACCTTATTTTATTGCATCATCTAAAATATACTTGTGAATATCCAAAGGATAATCAACATCGAAGTCAACATTACAGGGATTATTGAAATAAAGTTTACACAATTTATCCGCTACCCTGTTACAAACCCTCGGGACCCACTTAAAATTGAAAAAGATAAAAGAGTCTATTTGCTTGGAAAGGTCACGCATATACTGCCCCATAACAGTCAAATCCACCGCTTTTTTGTTATACCTATTAACTATGCTAGCACAATCTGTTTCCATTTCAACCTTCGCCCACCCCCTCATCCGAGCAAATTTAACGCTCTCTTCCAGTGCCTTAAACTCCCCCCATTCGACATTCAAGACCCTGTTGACCTTGCCCATTCGCCCTCCAAAACCAAAGCCACCACAATCCCTCGCGATCAAACCGAACTAGGCCTCGTTACCATGGACCGCAGCATCAAAATTAATCTTCATCACACCGTCATCAGGTTTCAACCAAGCAGTAGCTTTACCCAGAACCGACAACATAGGTTTCTCCACCATTTATGGATCTGAAAGTCGTGACCAAGGCTAGAAGCTCTCTCCCAAACACCCCTTACGTCGTCCTCAACTCCTTGGAAAACTTTGTTATTCCTACTATTCCAAATATTCCATAACACCGTGATTAAATCAGCAATGGCTGTCCTATCCAACAGCCGCATCCCTTCCTCCAGCCAATCCATGCAGTGCGTGAAGTTCTTAACGAGCAGCCTATTGTCAATACCCCCGTACTCTAACACTCTCCTAGCAAACGGGCAGTCTCTCAAAGCATGTAAGTGGCTCTCCCTTTCTTGACCACAATGCGGGCAGGAACAGTCAAAGTCACTCCTGATGCTTGCAATTTTATCATAAGTAGGCAAAATTTCATGACTCACTCTCCAACAAAACAAATGAATCTTGGGGAGAGTATTGAGTTTCCAAATCAGTCTCTAAAAAATGCGATGCGGCCCGAATCCAATTTGCCTAAGGATCATCCATGAGTACGCTGGCTTGGTGGAGAAACGACCGCACGGGTCGTGAAACCACACACTTTGGTCTGCATGGTTTGCATGGGAAATAGGTAAATTACAAATCTGGTCCTTTAAACTTTCCCCATAAATCTCTTCAACCCTACCCTCATTCCACCCGCTCCTATCCATATTAAATAACTCAGCGACACGATTCTCCGGCACCAAACTTTTATCCAACCTAATGGAAGAGCCCGATAGACCCTCAACACCCCAACAATCCCTTCAAATATCGATACTCATGCCATTGCCAACGCACCAGCCGAACCCATCCTTAAGCTTTTCTGCAGCCTTGGATATGCTTTTCCAAGTAAAAGAAGGCTTGTCCACACTCTTAGCATGGAAGATGTCCCCATTTGGAAAGTACTTTGCACTGAGGACTTCATAGCACAGGGTCTCTTTACACGTTAACAGACGCCACACCTGTCTACCCAAGAGAGCAACATTAAAGAGGTGGAGGTCCCAAACCAAGACCCCCCATTCCCTTCAGGAAGCATAATCGATCCCAAGCCAATCTACTCCACACTCTGTGCTTCTCCTTGCTGCCCCACCAAACCTGACCCATCATAGACTGGATGTCATCAATCACACCTTTAGGAGCCATAAAGACCGAAAAAGCATAAGTAGGCAACGATTGTATCACCGCCTTAATGAAAATTTCCTTCCTCACACTCGAGAGTAAGTGCTTGGACCAACTATTAATCCTTTTAGTCGTACGATCCGTGATACTCTTAAAGGCTGCCATTTTTTTCTTACCAATTGGAATCGGGAGACCCAGATATTTATCAAGCTCATCCACAACCTTCATTTTAAATATCTCGTTCGCAGCCCTTCTATGAGGAATAGGAGTCTTAGGGCTGAAGCACACCATGGATTTGTCATAGCTAATCTTTTGTCCGGACATCCTCTCAAACGTATCAAGGATCTTCATGCATTCCTGCACCTCTTCCTGATTATTCCTGACAAACAACAAGGCATCATCAGTGAAGAATAAATGATTGATACAAGGCCCCTTTTTACTAGCTCGAATGCCCTTCAAACTAGACTTTGCTTGGGCATTCAACAGCATACGGGAGAGGGCATCCATACAGAAAAGAAAAAGATAAGGAGATAAGGGGTCCCCTTGATGGAGGCCCCTCTCAGGAATAATAACATCAGTGGTATTCAAATTGCATTTAACTCTATAGTTAACCAATCTAACACAATTCATGATTTTATTAACCCAAGCCCTCGAGAAGCCAAGCTTAAGCATAACATTTTCAATAAAACCCCATTCCACACGGTCGTAAGCCTTGCTCATATCGAGCTTGAGCACACATCCTTTGTTAGGGCTATTTTTAGAACAACGCAGATAGTGGACAAGTTCGTGAGCTATTAAGATGTTGTCATGAATCATGCGACCGGGCACAAAAGCACTTTGATGTTTACTAATGCAAGCGGGAAGGATAGCTTTAAGCTGATTCGCCAAGGCTTTAGAGATGATCTTGTAAATAATCCTACAGAGGCTGATCGGCCGGAAGTTAGACATATCGCAAGAATTCTCGATCTTAGGGATCAAAACAATAAGGGTGTCATTGACTTTTTGAATGTTCCTAGGGTCCCTTAACGTCTCATGATAGAAATTCAAAACCTCCTCCCCCACGGTTTGCCAATGCTCGACATCGGATCGACACATTCATATGTTGCTAGTAGGGTATCTGAAACTTTAAGTGTAGATGCTAAGGTTTCCTTTAGGGAAATGACTATAGTAAGCCCATTAGGACATTCTGTGGTGGTAAATAAGCTTTATCGAGAAATACTTTAGAGGTTCAGGGGATAGTTTTTTGAACGAATCTAATGGAATTATCGTTGGGAATTTGATTTAATCCTAGGCATGGATTGGCTTGTGAAGTATCAAGCTAATCTAGATTGTGCAACTAAGTGTATGGTGTTAAAACCCCGAGGGGGATGAAGTGTTAGTAATAGGAGAAAGGGGGAACTGTCTATCGAACGTGGTAACCGCCCTAAGAGCAGAAAGGATGGTGAGAAAAGGGTGTGAGGCAGTCTTAATGTTTGTTCACGCTATGGAAGCTAAGGAACTAACAGTGGGAGATGTTAGGACGATGAAGGAATTTCCTGATGTTTTCCCCGAAGAGCTTCCGGGATTACCTCCGGATCGTGAAGTGGAGTTTGGAATCAATCTTTTTTCGGGAATAGTGTCGGTATCGATAGCTCCATACCGAATGGCACCAAAGGAGTTGGTGGAGTTGAAAGCGCAGATTCAAGAGTTGTTGGACAAAGGGTTTATTCGACCTAGTGTGTCACCGTGGGGAGCACCGATTTTATTCGTTAAGAAGAAGGATGGGTCAATGTGTATGTGTATTGACTATCGCCAGTTGAATAAGTTAACGATCAAGAACAAGTATTCATTCTTTGAGGATCGATGACTTGTTCGATCGATTGAAGGGGCCTCGGTCTTTTCAAGATAGATCCGAGTTGGGTATCATCAGCTTAAGGTTAAGGAGGCTGATAATCATAAGAAGGCCTTTAGGACTCGCTATGGTCACTATGAGTTCATGGTGATGCCATTTGGGTTGACCAACGCGCCAGCAGTATTTATGGATATGATGAACCGAGTGTTCCAACCCTACCTAGTTCGATTTGTTATGATTTTTATTGATGACATCTTGGTTTATTCAAGATCAGGGGAGGAGCATGACTCACATCTACGAATAGTTCTACAGATTTTAAGGGAAAAGCAGTTGTATGCCAAATTCAGTAAGTGTGAATTTTTGCTGAAGGAGGTTACTTTTCTAAGGCACGTTGTGTCAGTTGAGGGGATTAGGGTAGACCCTCAAAAGATTGAAGCGGTGTTGAAGTGGAAACCACCTAAGTTCGTGGTCGATATTCAAAGTTTTCTGGGTCTGGCCAGATACTATCGAAGGTTCGTCAAAGGATTCTCTTTAATTACACCGTTGACCAAGTTGTTATGGAAAGGAGTTCTGTTTGTTTGGTCTGATAAGCAACATGAGAGTTTCGAGAAATTAAAAAGGATTTTAATAGAAGCTCCGATGTTGATTCAGCCGGAGGCTGGAAAGGAATTTGTGATTTATTGTGATGCTTCATACACGAGATTAGGAAGTGTGTTGATGCAAGATGGAAAGGTGCTAAGATTTGGGTGAAAGGGGAAATTAAGTCCCCGCTTCATCAGACCTTATCGAGTGCTAAAACAAGTAGGACCAGTAGCATATCAACTTGAGTTACCCTCGGAGCTAATTCAAATTCACAATGTATTTCACGTCTCTATCTTAAGACGTTACCGTTCAGATCCATCTCATGTAGTACCTGTGGAGGAAATCGTAGTAAGACCCGATCTATCCTTCGAAGAGGAACTGATGGAAATTCTGGATTGCATCGTACGGCCGTGTGTCTGGGCGTGTTGGTTCACCCACTCCTATTTTTCAGATGCCACTTTGTTCACGACAAAGCGATGTCGATACGATCGCATTAATATGGCCGTGGGACTTCGTCGGTGCCCGTGGGGTAGTGGTTGGGTCCATGACTTCAATAGTTAGTTGGGGCTAATTTGTACCGTCTCTACCATATTAGTATGGAGATTTTGTACTTCCACGTACCATAGCATGGCCACTGTGTGTGCAGGGATCTGTTCTTTTAATTCATTAAAATTCTGGAATAAAAATATAAATAAAAAATAACCAAAAATGGAAATAAAGAGATAGTGTTAGTGTTCGGGTTGCCTCCCGATAAGCACTCATTTAAAGTCTTAAGCTATACTCTCCCTTTTTTCTTGTATGCTTATGGCGGTTTAAATGTTTGAATATCTTTCCTCATGTTTTTATTTTCATGATAAAGGTTAAGTCGAGAAACATTTACCTTAAAAGTGCCAAAATAGGATTACTTACCTCAACTATTTCGTATGGGAAGATATTTCGTACCTCAAGAGGGATGTCTGCGTTTGAATTCAGGTTTAGCGTTGTGATGCGAGGATCTGCTTTATCTAATCGTACCTGATCTCCTATTTTGAAGTGATTTGATGTCCCTACGAGCTCTTCTAGAGGCTCCTTCAGTTTTACTTTGTGTGGTTTCAGTTCCTCTTTAAAGTGTGTTTTCCACTCGTCTAGTTCATCAACTTTAAGGCTTCGTTCCTCATATATTTCTTCTTTGTTGGGATGAGGTTTATGATCCGGTTTAGGTTTATAGCTTTGCGCTTTTTCCTGTGGTGAAATTTGAACAGAGTTGTTATCAACTAAATTTACTTTCTCACCTTTATTATTCGATATCCTAGCCGAGTCAAGAGCTTGTAGCCTGATTGATTCATCACCTACACGAAGTATAAGTTCACCTATGGCAACATCAATTTTAGTTCTGGCAGTTGCTAAAAAGGGTCTTCCTAGGATTAAGGGAATCGAATTATCCTCATCAATGTCTAAGATAATAAAATCTACCGGGAAAACAAATTTGTCAATTTTTACAAGAACATCTTCGATAATACCCCTAGAAATTCTAACAGTTTTATCAGCTAATTGAATACTCATCCTAGTTTGTTTGGGTTTCCCTAGACCTAGTTGTTTAAACATTTTATAAGGCATGACATTTATGCTTGCCCCTAAATTAGCTAATGCATTATCAACAGTTAATCTACCAATTAAACATGGAATTGTAAAACTCCCTGGATCTTTTAGCTTTTGTGGTAGTTTATTTTGCAACATTGCTGAGCATATTGTGTTTAATTCCATATGAGGTTCCTCGTCTAACTTTCGCTTGTTCGTCAAGAGTTGTTTTAAAAATTTTCTCGAATTTGGCATCTAAAAAAGAGCTTCAAGAAGAGGTAAGTTAATATATAATTTTTTTAAGAGTTTAAGAAACTTACCAAATTGTTCCTCTGTATCATCTCTGTTTAATGCTTCGAGATAAGGTATGCGAGGTTGGTACTCTTTGATTACCGGTTTTGGCTTTTCTTGTGTTACCTCAATTTTACCTTCTTCTACCTCACTTTCTTGTATTGAATTGGGTTCGTCTACCTTTATATTACTATGAGCTATTATGGCTTGGATTTGGTTCTTTGGGTTGATCTCCGTGTTGCTTGGTAGACGCCCTTGTGGTCATTCAGACATCAGCTACGCGAGCTGTCCAACTAACTTAGTGATTTCCCCAACTTGGTCCTTGATCTCTTTGATCGATACTTCTTGATTATCGAGTGTTGTATCAGTTTTTTGGAGACGAGCATCTGTGTTTGTCATGAACTTTTTTAGCATTTCTTCAAGACTCGGCTCCTTTTCTTTTGGATAGGGCTGATTTTGAAAATTTAGAGGAGGTTGTTGTCTTTGATTTCCTTAATTTCGTTGACCTCCTTGACTCCCCACAAAAAATTTGGGTGGTTCCTTCAACCTGGATTATAGGTATTCCTATAAGGATTATTATTAGATCTGAAATTGTTGCCTATATAATTCATCTGTTCGTTTTCTATACTCGGTTGGTAGGGTGGGTACTTAGGATTCGACACGGTTCCACTTGTGTCGCATCGATATTGGGTGTACCTGCGAGGAACACAAACTATCAAGCTTTTTATTCATCATCTCTACCTGTGTTGATAGCATGGTTCTTGCATCGAAATGAAAACTCCAGCTGATTTTGTTGGTTTTGTCCTTGTCACCTGCCACCAATAGTTATTTAGTGAAATCTCTTCGATAAACTTGCAGGCTACTTCAAGAGTTTTGTTGTTTAGGGTTTCACCGGCGGCTGAATCTATTAGTTGTCTCGTTGAGGGATTTACACCATTATAAAAAGTTTGGACTTGAAGCCACAAAGGTAATCTGTGGTGTGGACATCTCCTCAAGAGATCCTTCTAACTCTCCCATGCGACGTATAATGTCTCTAAATCCATCTGCACAAAAGAAGAGATATCATTTCATAATTTGGCCGTTTTGGCCGGTGGAAAATATTTTAATAAAAATTTTTCAGTCATTTGATCCCATGTCATAATTGACCCTCGTGGTAACGAGTTCAACCATTGTTTGGATTTATTCCTTAATGAAAAGGGAAATAACTGAAGATGAATGGCATCATCAGAAACGCCATTTATTTTGAAGGTATCACAGAACTCTAAAAAATTAGCTATATGAGTATTCGGGTCTTCGTCCTGCAAACCATCAAATTGAACAAATTGTTGAATCATTTGTATAGTATTACGTTTTAATTCAAAATTATTAGCAGCAATAGTAGGCCTAACAATACTAGATTCTGCTCCTCTTAAATTAGGTTTAGCATAATCATACATAGTGCGTAGAGTATTGTGTTCTGCCATATTTTGTGGTGGATTATTCTCGTCCATCCCTTCAGTAGGATTGGATCCGCCTTCCCACTCTTCTTCTGTGTAATTTAGGGCTCGCCTAATTTCTCTACAACTCCTGCAAGCGGTAGCTTTGATATCACTATCGTATACTAGGGGTCCTATCGGGTTTTTTCTAGTCATAAACTAGAGGTACCTGCTAGGAAAAGAAAGAAATAAAATTAGCAAAAACAATAAAATAAATTGAGAAGATAAAAATAAAATAAAAATAATGGCTAAAGTAATAAAAATAGAGCTTTCTTAATATTTTAGTTTCCCAGAAACGGCGCCAAAAACTTGATCTTCTAGAATTGTCGAGTTTTAAAATTTATAAAGAGAATGATCGAACCTGGAAACTAACTCTGACAACGACTTAAGGCAAGTGCACCTATCGAATAGTAGTATAGCTTAGGCAAGACCGGATTATCAAACCCAAAGGAACTAAAAGTACTAATACTTACTTTCTTTCTATTATTTAGCCTAAAATAAAGTGAAGTTGTTTTAATCTAAATTAACTACTACTAAGCTAAAGATGCAAAGACGAAAAGGATGAATTGGGAAATAACTTGAAGAGAAACTCAGTTGATCATGATGATACCCTCAGGAAGAATCCACCTAGACTTCACTTATTATCTAACACTGAACCATATAATTTATTCACTTGACTTGATCCGTAAGACTCCCTAATGTATATTAAACCCTCTCTTGAGGCGAATAACGTCTAACCCTAGGTTAATTAATGAAAATCTCTTGCTCACTTAATAACCCCCTAGAATAGCAGTAAATCAAACTATGGACTCTCATATTAGGTTTCACCCTAATCCGGCAAAATTTCATCACCCTATCTCTAGGAGCGCGAACGAGTCTGCTATAATTATGCTAGATCTATTCTTAAGCAGGGACTTTTGCTCCACCACCTAAGAACATCTGACTTGAATTAATATCCCGAAAACATTAACACAGGAATTAAGCACACATAATTAAGAACAAATCAAGTATTTATCATATAATTCAGAAAATAATAACAAGATTCATCTAGGTTTCATCCGCTTCAAGTATCTAAAGGGTTTAGTTCATAACAAATAAAGAAAACATCTCAAGAAAAAAGATAAAACAAAATATAAGAAATCCCTAAAACCCCCTGAAAGAATTGAAGGAGAGATCCGTAGTCTTGAGTAGAATTCCGGCTTCTTGAGATGGATCAACTGGCTATCTTTGAGTGATTCCTACAAAAGTTTCAGCTTCTATCGAATTTTGAACCCCGAACACCAAACATCAAACACTGAACACCAAACACTGACCCCCGACCCCTAGAGGTTAGCCTCTAGGGTCTTTATGTAGGCTTTGTGATGCCTTACTTGGCCTCTAAGTATCCTAATTCAAGTATAATTCTTACTCAAGTGTTTGAATAAGCTTTGGAATGTGTTTCTTTGCCTCAATGATCTTGCGGCACACAGGGGCACCCAATTTGTTGCAAGTGATGAGCTCGAATCATCGAGACCAAGTGCCGTAGAGCTTGTGTGCATTTTTGTTCACTTCAAATTGAGCCGGATTAGCTCATGCCGGCTCAATTCGAGCTCCTCGAGCTCATTTCAGCTCATCGAGTGATTGCTTAAATTATTACTTTTAATAAATTGAATTTTATTTTATTTATTTTTCCTAAAGCATTTTAATGCATCCAAAACATTTTAAATTGGTTGAATTTAATTTGTTTTAGTTCAAATTAATTTTATTACATTTTATTACATGTTTTAAAGTTGTTTTAAATAAAAAATTAAAGTGCAGATTTTTCTATTAAATAGGGGCTGCCAAATTTAGTATGTGTGCTAAATGTGTATTTAAGTTGTCCTAAGTGTCTATTAAGATGTCATGAACGTGTTTAATTTATGTTCAACTGATTTGGAGTGGATTTAATGTGTGATTCATGCTCTTGTAGGTACAGTAGAATCTTACATGAAGCATTGATGAGGTTCATGCACCTTGGTGCAATGTACTGGCGAATTCATCAATGAATCTAGAGGTGCATGGAGCGGCTGGAAGCATGCATTATGACAGCCAACTTTTGCCATTCAAGGCCCCCCATTCAGCTGGAAAGAAGACTAAGTGCATGGGTTAAATCCATGAAGATTTTTAAGCTGAAATTAAAACAAGACAATGACTTATTTAATTTCTTTGGGGCTGTTCGTGCAATGCAAAGGTCAAGGGGATTTCAATGGCTGAATTAAACACTTGAAAGCCATTTAAAGACATGTTTAATTGCTAGAAATATTTCAAACCAAAGGTGCAGCTCATTCTCCATGTTGGCCGAACCTAGACAAGCCTTTTCAGCTCCTTTGCTGTCCAAATTCGTTGGGCCATTTCCTTCTTCATTAAGATGCCTCCAAAACGTCCCAAATGGCTGAATTTACACATCCAAGAGAGCTATTCATCTTCATCATTATTGATGGTGATTTTTCAGCCAAAGAAGGCTAATTAAGAGGTCACTTATTGCATGGGACGTACCTAGCTGCTGCATGCATTTTCAAAGTGTCCCAAAATTCATTTTCTCTTCTAGAAACATGGTTAATGATGTTCCAAAGACTGCACATGGACTTGGACGAATTTCTTCTTCATGAAGCATGGCTTTTGACGTTCCAAGAGGCTGAATTTGGACTTGTCCTTTGATCTCCTTCAAGCAATCATCCACCAAGTTAATTGCTCCATCTAGAAGCTGCCCACTTGACTCCCATTCAGCCGAATCTGCCCATAGCCACTTGATGAGTTTATTCCAGATTTTTCAGCTCAATTAAGCCTTCTAGAAGAGGCCATTGACGTCCTCAATGCATGGGAAACTACAAGGAAGCCTTCTCCAAAATTCTGGAATTTTTGTCTTTAATTTTTGCTTAGCCATCAAAGCTTCCTAGTGACTATTCAGCTAGCCTATGTTAGCCTATAAATACCTTGTTAGTTTTCATTTGTGATAGACAATATAGACAATTTTATCATTAATCAAGTTACATGAACTTTTGTTCTTGAGTGAGCTAGTCTCCTCTTCAATTTCGTGCAAGTTTTCTAGACTTATCAAGTTGCTTGTGGCGTCTAGACTTGTTCTTTTCATCCCATTATACCATCGGTTCTTATCTACCTAGATAACGGTCGTGGTCCACCTTCGATTCCATTTTCGACCTTAAACAACATAGAACCGGGTGACACTTCTTAGTGTTGAATCGATTCTTTGTTTAAGTTCCTTCATCCACTCCATCAAATTATCCTTTTATCTAATTTATTTTTTATTATCTCTTTCTATCAAATCGAACCATCTACTATTCAATTAAAGCTTGCAAACTCATCCATATTTTCCAATTATTTTCAAAGGTGAATCCTCCTCGTGAGACGATTGGGCAACTAGCATACATTTCGACTCTCCCGAGGCGGATCGTATCATTGGTATCGAGCTATAAAAGCGAGGAATTTTGATTACGTCGTGAAGTCAAAATAGGTTTGTAAGTGAAAAAATTCAAAAAAATTGTAAGTTGTAATTTTGTTCTTGTATTTCAATATATTGTATGTGAAGTGAAAAAAATTGAAAAAAGGAAAAAAAACGAAAATTGAAAAAAAAATATACAAGTTAAAAAAAAGTGTGGTGAAAAAAAAAAGGCTAGTGGAAATTTTTTTTTAAAGTATTACTTTGTTCTTCTTCTTCTACCCCCCCAAAAAAAATTTTTCTTTGTTCAACGGACCAAAGCCAAATTTTTTTCTTTTATTCACCTACCCTATACAGACATCTTCCTTGTTAGCCATTTTGAAGCCGACCCTCAAGCCACGATGAGTCTTTCAAAATGAAGTACTAAATTGTAAGACGAGATAGGCGGTAAAAGGCACGAGTGAAAACATCAAAGAAAAGCCATCATACGAGTTAAACACGAGTGTGAGTGATTTTCTTCTTGAGTGACTTTAATGAGGATTTTGTGGTAAGGTATTTTCTCTTTTCTATCTATTTTCTTTTGTATAACGTATTTTATTTTCAGAATAAACATGTTTCAAGAAGAACTTTCCACCGATGACTTCCAATTTTTGGTGAACGAAATGGACCAAATGCTCAAGAAAAAGTTAAGTCCAATACAAAGGCGTTTGGATCGAGCGGAGGAAAAATTTCGACGAAAGCACACTACAATGAGTCGAGAAATGGATCGACGACCATCTCAGAGACCCACCTTCGATGATTATTCAAGGAAAGAATTCCAACATGACTCCCATTCATTGTCGACTTCAAGATCAAGAGACTTCTATCAAGATTCGTCTTCATCAAGAAGTCCATTTGATTATGTGAGAAAGGATTATCATCGAGATTCAGATTCGTCAAGACTCCTGAGACATCGAGAAGAAAGCTACGAGTACTAGCCCATGAAAGATTGTTCTCGAAGTGGTTCAAATCGAGATTCCTATTCGACTAAGGAATCAAAGCGAAACAAAGATCGTGACATCTATGAGAACATCGCTCGATTTTAGAATCAAATCCTTCTATTTTTAGTTCTTTTGAATCATCTTCTTGTTGTACTCAAAATGAAAAGAAAGATCAAATGAAAAGAGGAAAAGAAAATAAAAGAAAAGAAAAGAAAAGAGATCGTGAGAGAAAAGAAATCGAGAAAAAATTGAAAAGAGATTGAAAAGAAGAAAGAAAAATTGAAAAGAAATGAGAGAAAAGAATGAGCGAGAAAAGCAAGAAAAAGAGAGTGATTTTTGACTAACTCTTGGATATCTCATCCTTCTTCATTTCTTCTTTCCGGGTTCTCGACCAATTTCACGATGACCTTCAACTACAATACCTTCCCAACGAGCGACGCTTTCACATGATTGAAAAGGTAAAGTTGAATCACGCGAGATTGAAGGTAAGGAAGGTAAGTATTTTGAAGCGATTCAATCTCCATTAAATCTTTCTAAAGATTGTGATTATGTGGATGATTTCGTCATTGGCCATCCTCGAATAATTGTGATGTTTTAAATGATGATAAGATGACTTTATTCCATAATGATCATTGTGATCTGAAGTGTGAAGGTGGAGAGACGCAAATCCAACAAATGCAAGACTCGAGTAAGTATGACGATGATTTTCTCTTAATCCTAACTTTGTTTGATTGTGGATATTACGAGATTAGTTCATTTTCAATCTGAAAACTTTGAGTTTTTGCAAAAGCAGTTTTAAAACAAGTCGAGAGTTTTGATCGTTTGATTTTGAGTTTGCACAATTCTTATTGGTTTAACCTGTTTGATTTTTCGAAACCATTGATATATTTTGATTTAAATAATCAAATGCATGTTTTTAAACCGGGAATACGTTTTGATTTGATTTGTGGAAAACTCAAGTATCATCTAGATGGTTCTTCTTGTTTGAAAGTTTCCTATCTTCTTGATATAAGGTTCCTGAATGAGGTAACGAATGTTGTCAACTTTGTTTCCCATCTTTATTCGTTCCTTAAACAATTCTTATGGTTGTTCACCTACCATTTGAAAATGGTTGAATCGAACGCGAAGCTTCGACTACACTACATGCCTACGGAGAGAAGGTTTGTGATGCTTGAACAAGGTAAAATGATCTTTGTTTCTCTGTGCATAAAGGTGAGTCTTACGAAACCGTTTATACATTTTGCTCTCTTGAATGATGAAAAGCTTTGCGTTGACAATTTCGTTGTTGTGAAACATTTAGATCATTACATGCTTAATCGATCTATTTTGCCTATTTATGATCTATCCGTTTTGTTCATTGTGAAAATATTCTTGTGTTCAATAATTGTTATAATTCATGTGCAAGTGATTTCGTATATTATTCAATGCAAGAATTGGTTGATAAATTTCATGTGCCATATGTGTTTTCTTCATTACTTGCTTATGACGACTATATCTATCACTTGATGTGTTATTCTCATGTTGGATTTGACTTGTGGTATCCCTTTGAATCGAATGCATGTCATGGCGCTTATTCCATTAATTTCCAAATATTTGACAAGGTATTATTCATTTTGTACGATAAAGTGATTAAGTCCATTTGCGTGTGGTTTATGTGTTCGTGGCGTTCATATTTGAATTGTATTGTTGTTTGAAATTGATTTACGCTAATTCATGGATACCTCTTGCGGTGTTGCGAATATCATCCATCCCATTTGATCGAGGAAAACCAAGTCAAAAGAAACTTTGTTCGGGAAACCAACAGGTCGATTCGAGGACGAATCGTCTTGAAGAGGGGAGGGATGATGCGGGCACACCCGGGGCACCCAATTTGTTGCAAGCTGATGAGCTCGAATCATCGAGACCAAGTGCCGTAGAGCTCGTGTGCATTTTGTTCACTTCCAAATTGAGCCGGATTAGCTCATGCCACTCAATTCGAGCTCCTCGAGCTCATTTCACTCATCGAGTGATTGCTTAAATTATTACTTTTAATAAATTGAATTTTATTTTATTTATTTTTCCTAAAGCATTTTAATGCATCCAAAACATTTTAAATTGGTTGAATTTAATTTGTTTTAGTTCAAATTAATTTTATTACATTTTATTACATGTTTTAAAGTTGTTTTAAATAAAAAATTAAAGTGCAGATTTTTCTATTAAATAGGGGCTGCCAAATTTAGTATGTGTGCTAAATGTGTATTTAAGTTGTCCTAAGTGTCTATTAAGATGTCATGAACGTGTTTAATTTATGTTCAACTGATTTGGAGTGGATTTAATGTGTGATTCATGCTCTTGTAGGTACAATAAATCTTACATGAAGCATTGATGAGGTTCATGCACCTTGGTGCAATGTACTTGGCAATTCATCAATGAATCTAGAGGTGCATGGAACGGCTGGAAGCATGCATAATGACAGCCAACTTTTGCCATTCAAGGCCCCCCATTCAGCTGGAAAGAAGACTAAGTGCATGGGTTAAATCCATGAAGATTTTTAGCTGAAATTAAAACAAGACAGCAGCTTATTTAATTTCTTTGGGGCTGTTCGTGCAATGCAAAGGTCAAGGGGATTTCAATGGCTGAATTAAACACTTGCAAGCCATTTAAAGACATGTTTAATTGCTAGAAATATTTCAAACCAAAGGTGCAGCTCATTCTCCATGTTGGCGAACCTAGACAAGCCTTTTCAGCTCCTTTGCTGTCCAAATTCGTTGGGCCATTTCCTTCTTCATTAAGATGCCTCCAAAACGTCCCAAATGGCTGAATTTACACATCCAAGAGAGCTATTCATCTTCATCATTATTGATGGTGATTTTTCAGCCAAAAGAAGGCTAATTAAGAGGTCACTTATTGCATGGGACGTACCTAGCTGCTGCATGCATTTTCAAAGTGTCCCAAAATTCATTTTCTCTTCTAGAAACATGGTTAATGATGTTCCAAAGACTGCACATGGACTTGGACGAATTTCTTCTTCATGAAGCATGGCTTTTGACGTTCCAAGAGGCTGAATTTGGACTTGTCCTTTGATCTCCTTCAAGCAATCATCCACCAAGTTAATTGCTCCATCTAGAAGCTGCCCACTTGACTCCCATTCAGCGAATCTGCCCATAGCCACTTGATGAGTTTATTCCAGATTTTTCAGCTCAATTAAGCCTTCTAGAAGAGGCCATTGACGTCCTCAATGCATGGGAAACTACAAGGAAGCCTTCTCCAAAATTCTGAATTTTTGTCTTTAATTTTGCTTAGCCATCAAAGCTTCCTAGTGACTATTCAGCTAGCCTATGTTAGCCTATAAATACCTTGTTAGTTTTCATTTGTGATAGACAATATAGACAATTTTATCATTAATCAAGTTACATGAACTTTTGTTCTTCGAGTGAGCTAGTCTCCTCTTCAATTTAGTGCAAGTTTTCTAGACTTATCAAGTTGCTTGTATGCGTCTAGACTTGTTCTTTTCATCCCATTATACCATCGGTTCTTATCTACCTAGATAACGGGTCGTGGTCCACCTTCGATTCCATTTTCCACCTTAAACAACATAGAACCCGGGTGACACTTCTTAGTGTTGAATCGATTCTTTGTTTAAGTTCCTTCATCCACTCCATCAAATTATCCTTTTATCTAATTTATTTTTTATTATCTCTTTCTATCAAATCGAACCATCTACTATTCAATTAAAGCTTCCGCAAACTCATCCATATTTTCCAATTATTTTTCAAAGGTGAATCCTCCTCGTGGACGATTGGGCAACTAGCATACATTTCGACTCTCCTCGAGGCGGACTGTATCACTCAAAGTATCCAAATCTGAGTAGGACTCCTCTTGGCCGCGGCAGGGACACGACCATGACACACGCCCGTGTAAATCAATTTTAGGCCGTGTTTTAATTCTGTTGATTGAGGTACGACCGTGTAAATCGTGGTCAAGCTGTGTGAAGTAAATTGATGAGACACGACTGTGTGGCTTAAAGTTCAGGCCGTGTCGATTTCCACTTTGGCCCATTTTAAGCCTGTTTCTCGTTCTTTTCATCCTCGAGTGCTTTCTTGAGTATAAAACATGAAAAGAAAGGATTAAGAGCACCTTTTTACATAAATCAAGGGCTAAATCATCCAAAAGCATGCTAAAATATGTTACTTTTATGGTTTATCAATTTTCTTTCGTTTCTTTTTCAACATATTTTTCTTTTTCACTTTTTTCTCAATCTCAACTTCTTTTCAATTTTCTTTTTTCATTTTCTTTTCATTTTCTCTTTCTTTTCTTTTTCAATCTTAATTTCTTATTCAATTTTCTTTTCTTTGTCACTTTCTCTTTCTTTTCTTTCGAACTTTTTTTTATCTTTTTTTTTCTTCTCTCGAGTTCATTCCACATTCACTCATTTTTCTCTTATGATCTCTTGTTTCTCTTTTCTTTTTATTTCTTTTTCTCGCTTCCTTTCATTACAAGATGAAGACAACAAGAAGGAATCATAATGAGATGATTTTTTTTTTGGTATGAATGGAAGGATTTACATACAAATCACGTTCACTTGTTCATAAGGACTCCTCCGTGGATGAATACTTTGACGAAGAATGACTTGTGCTTTCTCGTTCGTCATCTTGATAGGCTTCAAACTCAAAACTCTTTTTATTTCATCTCGAATTCCTTGATGAATAAGAACCACGATATAGATCTCTTCCCGAATGTCATTGGACGATTATTTTCTTGATAATCTGGACTCCGTCTTTTGACTTGGAGAACGTCGTTCCCATTGGTTTCTTTCCTCTAATCGGTCCAATCATTCGTGCAACTTTTCAAACTTAGAGCTCATGATCCTACCATCTCTTGCATCACATATTGGAATTCTGATTCAGAAAGCTCCTCTCAAAACATGATTTATTGCTGAAAAGAAAATTGATTAAAATAAAATAAAAAGTATATACCTCACCACAAAAACCTCACAAGTCACTCAAAAAGAAAAATAAAGAATGTTCACTCCGCTCGTGTTTTTCACTCGTTTTAGGCTTTTATGCTCTCTAATGCACTCACCACTCGTGCCTTTTACCACTCAACTCTTTCTCGCAAATTCGTAGTTCGTTTTGAGTAAACTTATCACTGCCTTGAGGGTCGATTTCAAAATGGTTACAAAGGATAATGTTGGGTGAATTGGGTTGGCTAAAACAAAGAAAAAGGCCAAATGAAGTATGTGTGGCATTGGGATGATTTGGAAAGGTTCTAAATGATGGTGAAAGGATCTTGGATAATCAGGATAGAAAGATGCGAAAAAAATGGCTTCAGCAATTCTAAAATTGAGGAGAAGAATTCGAGAAACTAACAAGATCACAAAACTTCACTATTTTTTAATATTTTCGTATTTTCTTTTTTTAAACACACGAAATTAAGTACAAAAGAAACTTTGAATACATTTTGAATTTTTTTTTAATTTCAAAATTTTTTACGAACCTACTTTTGAATTGATACGAACGTCGTCGGAGCTCCTCATTTTACTAGCTCTAATACCAAATGATGTGAGACGGCCCAGAGTTATCGAGTCGTTCATGGGTTTGCCCGATCATCAATGAGGAGAAATATTTGAGTCTTTGAAATTGGGAAATTTTGTTTAAGATAGGCAGAAGCTTAGCAAAATGGATTAAAAATGAAAGATGACTTATGCAATTAAATAGGCTCAATTTTAACAAACAAATAAAAGATAGATAAGTGATATTCGACAATAGAGATGGAAATGGAAACACAAACTTAACTTAAGAAAGATTCAACACTATATAATAGTGTCACCCTGTTTCTTATATCGTTAAAGTGGAAAGATGGTTGTTTAAAGGATAGGTGAACGTGATGCGAGCACGCCCCATGAACTTCATTGGACAAGTATCCCGAGTCGAGCATTGCGTTGCTGGCAAGCTAATCCCAGCTTGTTTCCAGCTCCACGAGCTTTGTCCAGTTCAAATTCAGCTCATTTGAGCTCGATCTAGCTCAATGAGTTTGTGTGCTCATTCAACAAGCTTGATTTAGCTTAAATAAGCTCGTTTGAGCTCATCTTTAAATTTTAGTTCTTGCATTTAAATTGCTGGAATAAGGACTTGATTTATTTATTTTAGTTACTTTAGTCTTTAATTACCCGATAAGAATCTCTTCTCGAATAGTCATCGAGAAGGTGTCTTCGTGATGGTCGTGACTCCATTTTTTAACTTGTTGGAGTTTGCTTCTGTCAGGTTGTTTCTCGAGATTCTCGCTTGTCTTGAATTGGCTTAATCTTGCGGTCGAGCATGCTTTGCATTTCTTCCAACAAATATTGAAAATCAAACGCAGAAATCTCTTCTTGAGACATTGTTACTTACTGAAAGAAAAATGTTACAAAGAATAAAAACAAAAAATTAAAGACCTCACCACAACAACTTACAAGTTCACTCACAAAGAAAATTCACTCACGCTCGTGTTTCACTCAAAATCGACTTTTTCTTTAGTGAATTCACTTGTGCCTTTTACCACTCGACTCTCTCTCACAAATCCATGTTTCATTTTTAGAAGACTTATCGCAGCTTGAGGGTCAACTTCAAAGGTGGTTAACAAGGGATAATGTCGGGTGTATCAGATAGACTAGAAAATAAATGAAATTAGGGTATGTGTGGCGTTGGGGTGAAATGGAGGATACCAAATGATGGTAAAAGAGATCTTGGATGATCAGGGTAGAAAGATGAGAATAAAATGATGGTTTTGGATTCAAGAACAAAGGAGAAGAATGAGAAACAAAATGTAACGCCCCAAACCAGGCCTAAAAGTTAGGCCCGAATCTAGCATGTCCCATTGCAAATCGCATTTTCATTGAAAATGCCTCTTGATATTTGAAAGCTAAAGTCTCAGTTTGCGATTGTTATTATTAATCGACATTTATTAAAAAGTCATTACCTTCAAAACTTTGTTCGTTGCGAAAACTTAATTTAAAACAACTGACTTCTAAAATGTGATATTTACACCTTGGTTGTGAAAACGTAGTATTTTGAAAATAGATATTATTTTGAAAAAATCGCGATTCAATGTTGAGCAGATTTAAAATATAATAAACTAAAAATCACAAACTATACCAGAATATAAGAGAGGCCTTATTACAACCCAATAAAAATGGTTTAATAAAGTAAAGTAGAACACTAAAATCCAAAACTTCTCGTGAGGGTTACTTAGAAAAATTAAAAAGAGGGGGTGAGTTTGCCAAAACTCAGTGTGTACAACCATCATCAGTAAAAACATGCATCACAACAATCTGGGCCGACGCCTATTATAATAATGATGGCAATTGGGCTTTAGCCCAAAATAGCCTCGGTTGGGCCTTAACCCAGTCATATGTCACATATCATAAATATCTAGGCCTAAGCCCATCTCAATATTAAAATCTATATATGCAATGCATTAATGCCCATACCAACCCTGCACTTCGTCTCTTGTCCAACCGTGCACTCCTGTGGGGATTTAATCGACCCACCCATTCGTACACTCCTTTTGTAGCACTAGTTGCGGCACTACCTTATCGGTGCAGCATGGCTGCTCGGTGGCTAAAAAGCCTTCGATGGATCCACAATCGTTAAGCGACCATGCGATCCTATTAGCACTTCCTCCATATTAATAATCCCATTCTCATGCAACATAATAACACATGAATGCATCATACAATAATAAACATACCATAATAACCATAAATCGCATACAAGAATAACCATATAACATGTAGGGGTGTTTTCGTCAACTTGCCCTTCAGAGGCATATGGGTCATTTACATATCGAGGGTATGTCGATAATTTTTGCAAACCGAGGTATTTGGTAATTTTGCAAACTAGGGTATTTCGATAATTTTGCAAACTAGGGGTATTTTGGTAATTTTACAAACCGGGGTATTTCGATAATTTACATAAACCGTGGGTATTTCGATAATTTAAATAAACTAGAAGTATTCGATAATTTCACAAATTAGGGGTATTTCGATAATTTTGCAAACCAATGAGATTTTGATAATTTACAAACCGGGGTATTTTGGTAATTTTGAAAACTAGGGTATTCGATAATTTTGCAAACCGAGGTATTTTGATAATTTTGCAAACCAAGGGTATTTCGATAATTTTGTAAACTAGGGTATTTCGATAATTTTTAAACTAAGGTATTTTGGTAATTTTGTAAACTAGGGTATTTCGATAAGTTTACAAACTAGGGGTATTCGATAATTTCACAAACTAGGGTATTTGGTAATTTTGCAAAATAGGGGTATTTTGGTAATTTTACAAACTAGGGTATTTTGGTAATTTACCCATGAGGGTACTTTGGTAATTTGCATTTAATGACCTTTCCAAAGGCACATTGTCGCCCAAGTGACTCAAATAACCTAAATGGTCATAATAATGTAAATGGGCTCGAGGCCCTTATTACCTTACGTGGGCCCACAACTTGTGTGGCCCACTTAGCCCAAATTTAGCCACAGATACGAGATTCCCATAGTCCAGTTCACTATCTACTATACAATCATACAATTTATTTATATGGGCCCACGGGCCCATTGGCCCACTTGGCCCAAACACCTAAATGCACAAGAACACTCAAGCTGGCCTCAACTATCACGTTGAAGCTCCCACATGTGCGCTCGCACGCTCGTATGGCTACCATCGCCATGTGGCTGATATTCGGCATTTGCTTGCTCTACAACTAGAGTAGAGAGAATACACACCTGATAGGAGTCTAAAGCTAATCCGCGCTCTAAATGCTCCTATGCCCAAACGCCCACCAGTGGCTTCCTCTCTTCATAGACAGCTCCATTTATAGTCAGCTTCTCACCTTCCTCTTGCTATCTTTCCGATGTGGGATCCTTCCATCAATGAGTTTAAATCCAACTCAAACTCTGGCAGTCCAATCCACAAAATAAATACTCCCATACTTGTCATGAGATTCGAACCCAAGCTCCCTTGCACCCTTAATGATGCCTTGCCACTAGACCACTCACTTTCTTGTGTCTAACATCATTTGCAACTAAATATAAATCTATGGGCCAAAGTCCAAGTTCACTTAAAAATAAATCAAAATGAAATGCACGCGCCAAGGCTTGAACCTTGGACCCCTTACTTCCTTATGGAGTCACCTCCTTGTCTACCATGTGGTGTCACTTTGCCACTACACCACAAGCTTTTCTTGTGTCATTTTTCTCCACATTTTATTCTTAAAGCCTACCTACTAACTCCCAGCATTTTATTCACCTAAAATCAAAATTTTCTGATGCGAGCACGCCCGGTGCCTCCAACATTTTTTGAAGTGATGAGCTCGGATCGTCGAGACCAAGTGTTGTGGGGCTCATGTTCATCTTCGTTCACTTCCAAATTGAGTCGAATTATCTCATGCCAGCTCAATTCGAGCTCCCTCAAGCTCATTTTAGCTCATCGAGCTGATTGCTTAAATTTATTGCTTTTAATAAATTGAATTTTATTTTATTTATTTTCCTAAAGCATTTTAATGCATCTAAAACATTTTAAATTGGTTGAATTTAATTTGTTTTAGCTCAAATTAATTTTATTACATTTTATTACATGTTTTAAAGTTGTTTTAAATCAAAATTAAAGTGCAGATTTTCTATTAAATAGGGCTTTGCCGAATTTAGTATGTGTGCTAAATGTGTATTTAAGTTGTCCTAAGTGTCTATTAAGATGTCATGAACGTGTTTAATTTATGTTCAACTGATTTGGAGTGGATTTAATGTGTGATTCATGCTCTTGTAGGTACAGTAGAATCTTACATGAAGCATTGATGAGGTTCATGCACCTTGGTGCAATGTACTTGGCAATTCATCAATGAATCTAGAGGTGCATGGAATGGCTGGAAGCATGCATTATGACAGCCAACTTTTGGCCATTCAAGGCCCCCATTCAGCTGGAAAGAAGACTAAGTGCATGCGTTAAATTCATGAAGATTTTTAAGTGAAATTAAAACAAGACAATGACTTATTTAATTTCTTTGGGGCTGTTCGTGCAATGCAAAGGTCAAGGGATTTCAATGGCTGAATTAAACACTTGCAAGCCATTTAAAGCCATGTTTAATTGCTAGAAATATTTCAAACAAAAGGTGCAGCTCATTCTCCATGTTGGTAGAACCTAGACAAGCTTTTCAGCTCCTTTGCTGTCCAAATTCGTTTGGCCATTTCCTTCTTCATTAAGATGCCTCCAAAACGTCCCAAATGGCTGAATTTACACATCCAAGAGAGCTATTCATCTTCGTCATTATTGATGGTGATTTTTCAGCCAAAAGAAGGCTAATTAAGAGGTCACTTATTGCATGGGACGTACCTAGCTGCTGCATGCATTTTCAAAGTGTCCCAAAATTCATTTTCTCTTCTAGAAACATGGTTAATGATGTTCCAAAGGCTGCACATGGACTTGGACGAATTTCTTCTTCATGAAGCATGGCTTTAGACGTTCCAAGAGGCTGAATTTGGACTTGTCCTTTGATCTCCTTCAAGCAATCATCCACCAAGTTAATTGCTCCATCTAGAAGTCATCCACTTGACTCCCATTCAAATTTGAATCGCCCATAGCCATTTCATGAGTTTATTCCAGATTTTTCAGCTCAATTAAGCCTTCTAGAAGAGGCCATTGACGTCCTCAATGCATGGGAAACTACAAGGAAGCCTTCTCCAAAATTCTGGAATTTTTGTGTTTAATTTTTGCTTAGCCATCAAGGCTTCCTAGTGACTATTCGGCTAGCCTATGTTAGCCTATAAATACCCTGATAGTTTTCATTTGTGGGGATAGACAATATAGACAATTTTATCATTAATCATATTACATGAACTTTGTTCATTTGAGTGAGTTATCTCCTCTCTATCTTTCGTACGAGTTTCGATCCCGACTTATCAAGCTTGCTTGTGGCGTCAATCGATTCTTTTCCATTAATCTATACCTTAGGTTCTTATCATTCTTGGTAAAGGGTCTTTGGTCCATATCGATTTCCATCATCCACCTTAAACACATTAGAAACTGGGGTGACACATCTTTGTGTAGAATCATTTCTGTTTAAGACCTATCTTCCATTTTCCACCATCTATCTTTACCCTTTATTTTTTTTTTCTTTGTTAAAATCGAACCTATCACCTAAACCGACTCCTTTTCATTTCTCTAAACCTCCATTCCTAACTTATCCATTTCTTAAATATAAATTCAATTCAAAGCTTCCAGCCTGCTACATATTTTCTCATAATTTTGAAGGCTTGTAACCTCCTCGTAGGCGATCGGCAACTTGCATACATTTGACTCTTCCAAGGCGAAATCGCATCATCCGGTATTAGAGTTATAAAATGAGGAATTTTGACTACGTCACGAGAAGCAGAAATAGGTTCGTAAGTGAAAAAATTCAAAAAAAATTGTAAGTTGTAATTTTCGTTCTTGTATTTCAATATATTGTATGTGAAGTGAAAAAAATTGAAAAAAGAGAAAAAATGAAAAATGAAAAAAATACAAGTTAAAAAAGTGGTAAAAAAGTTGTGGAAAATTTTGAAGTTTTGCTTTGAACTTCATCTTTTCATTTTCGATCTCAAGACTCTCATTTCTACCCTCTTCATCTTCTACCTCGACCTCCCAATTTTTTCTTACCCTTTAGCTTACGATAGCCAAATTTTTCTTTTGTTTAGCCTCCCTATACCCGACATCAATCCCTTGAAACCCCTTTGAAGTCGACCCTCAAGTGCGATGAGTCTTCCAAGCGAATCACGAATTTGTGAGACGAGATAGAGCGGTAAAAGGCACGAGTGAAATCATCAAAGAAAAAGCCATCATCTGAGTTAAACACGAGTGTGAGTGATTTTCTTTGAGTGACTCGTGAGGATTTTATGGTAAGGTATTTTCTCTTTTCTATCTATTTTTTGTATAACATATTTTATTTTCAAGAACAAAGATGTCACAAGAAGGATTCTCATTGCCGACTTCCAATACTTGTTAAGTGAAATGGAAAGCATTTTTGATCGAAAGATTTCATCAAGTCGAGAACGAATCGAGTTCTTCACCACGATATACATCTCAAACTATTCGCGAAGAGACTCTTATCAAGACTCATGTTCGACAAGGCCTTTAAGACGAAGAGAAACAAGAAATGAGTTCGAATCTTTTGAGGTAATGAACGAGAAGAAAGCTATAAGTATTTTGCTACAAAAGATCATCTCAAAGTGGTTCGAATCGAGATTCCTATTTGATGAAGGAATCGAGGTGAAGCAAAGTGAATTTCAAAGTTTTTTACGGTGACGACCAAGAAAGCACGAAGTATACATCTTATGATTCAACGAAGTCCCGTCTGAAGTATCTTCCAAGCAAAGATCGTGATATCTATGAGAACATCGCCCGATCTTAGAATCAAATCCTACATTTTAGTTCTTTTGAATCATCTTCTTATTGTACTCAAAATGAAAAACAAAGATCAAATGAAAAGAAGAAAAGAAAATAAAAGAAAAGAAATTGAAAAAGAGTTTGTGAGAGAAAAGAAATCGAGGAAAAGAAAATAAAATGAGAAAGAAGAAAAAAGATTGAGAAAGAAAGAAAAGAACTTGAAACGAGAAAAATTGAAGCAGAGATTGAAAAGAAAAAGATCTTGAAAAGAATCAAGAGAAAAGAACGAGCGAGAGAAAGAGAGTGAATTTTCAACTAACTCTTTGGATTTTTGTTCTTCTTCTATTTCTTCATTTCAGGTTTTCGAGGAATCAAATGATAACTATTAACTTCAATACCTTTCCGACAAGCGATATTTTCAATTGGTTGAAAAAGGTAAGATTGAACCACCTAAGCCGGAAGGTAAGGAAGGTAAGTGTTCCAAATCGAGTTTGTCTCCACCAAATTTTTGAATGATTGTGATCTTGTGAGCGAAATCATCTCTTGCCATTACTTCATCTCTTGTGATCATTTAAATGATGGTAAGGCGAGTCTATTTCAAGAAAATCAATGTGTTACAAATTGTGACGGTGGAGGCGTATATTCAGCGGATGCAAGACACGAGTAAGTATGACGATGAATTTTCTCTTAATCCCAACTTGTTTGATTGTGGTTTTTATGAGATTTGTTTGTTGTCTAATGCAAAATCGTTGAGTTTTTGTGAGTATGTTTTGAAGCACGTTAAGAGTTTTGATCGATTGATCTTGAACATACATAATTCCTTTTGGTATAACAAGTTTGATTTTTCGAAACAATTGGCACATCTTGTTTTAAATAATCAAATGCATGTCTTTCAACCGGGAATATGTCCGAATTTGTCTTATGGAAAATTCAAGTATCATGCGATATGTTTGAAAGAATTCTATCATCTTGATACTTGTCTTTTAATTAAGGTAACGAAATTTGTTAACTTCTTGTTTAATTTGTATTCGTTCCTTAAACAAATCTTGTGGTTGTACTTGCGATTTACAATCCATTTGCGAGTTGTTGACTCAAGCATAAAGCTTCAATTATACTACATGCCTACGGAGAGAAGGTTTGTGATGCTTGAACAAGGTAAGAATAATCTTTGTCCTTCTGTGCATAAAGGTACGATTTCTAAACTTGTTGACGCGTTTCTACTCCCTACGGATGGTGAAAAGCTTTGGGTTGCTGATTTCGTTGTTGTGAAACATTTAGATCATTACATGCTTAATCGTTCTTTTCTGCCCATTTATGATCTATTTGTTTTCTCGATGAATATTGAGAGGATTCTTACGTTTGATAATTTTGATAGTTTTCTTGTGAAAGAATCCATCTTGCGTTACTTTGAGATGTTTTCATTCTCTTCGAAAGTTAATAGAACACATGATACCGATTTTGTTTTGATAAATCATTTAGATCATGAAGTGTTTGAATGTGTTATTCTACTTATTGATGGTCTACCTATTTCGATGATTGACAAAAGGATTTGTATCATCTGGTATCATCGTGTGTTTGATAAATATTGTAATTCTTGTGTAAGTAATATAGTATATCGTTCGATGCAAGAATTGGTTGAACAATTTCGTGTGCCTTATGCGTTTTCTCAATTGCTAGCTTGTGACGAATATATCTATCATTTGACATGTTATTTGCATGAAATTTTTCACTTACGGGATCCATGTGAATCGAATGCATGTCATGAAGCTTACTCACTTGTGATGCAAACGTTTGACAAGGCGTTATTCCTTTTATATAAAGTGGTCATTCCTGTTCGCGTGCGATTTATGTGTCATGTGATGTTCATATTTGGATTGCAATATTGTTTGGAAACGATCTTGCTAATTTATATTTATCTCTTTCAGGTGTTACGATTATCATCCGTCCCATTTGATCAAGGAAAATCGAGCCAAAAGA
Organism: Gossypium rotundifolium; assembly: GCA_025506655.1. NCBI lineage: Eukaryota > Viridiplantae > Streptophyta > Magnoliopsida > Malvales > Malvaceae > Gossypium > Gossypium rotundifolium. The sequence continues at coordinate 130,543,613 of CP106729.1, read as the reverse complement.
AATTTTGTTCAGAAAGTCAACATGTCAATTCGAGGACGAATCGCCTTGAAGAGGGGAGGGATGATGCGAGCACGCCCGGTGCCTCCAACATTTTTTGAAGTGATGAGCTCGGATCGTCGAGACCAAGTGTTGTGGGCTCGTGTGCATCTTCGTTCACTTCCAAATTGAGTCGAATTAGCTCATGCCAGCTCAATTCGAGCTCCCTCAAGCTCATTTTAGCTCATCGAGCTGATTGCTTAAATTTATTACTTTTAATAAATTGAATTTTATTTTATTTATTTTTCCTAAAGCATTTTAATGCATCTAAAACATTTTAAATTGGTTGAATTTAATTTGTTTTAGCTCAAATTAATTTTATTACATTTTATTACATGTTTTAAAGTTGTTTTAAATCAAAATTAAAGTGCTGATTTTTCTATTAAATAGGGGCTGCCGAATTTAGTATGTGTGCTAAATGTGTATTTAAATTGTCCTAAATGTCTATTAAGATGTCATGAACGTGTTTAATTTATGTTCAACTGATTTGGAGTGGATTTAATGTGTGATTCATGCTCTTGTAGGTACAGTAGAATCTTACATGAAGCATTGATGAGGTTCATGCACCTTGGTGCAATGTACTTGGCGAATTCATCAATGAATCTAGAGGTGCATGGAATGGCTGGAAGCATGCATTATGACAGCCAACTTTTGGCCATTCAAGGCCCCCATTCAGCTAGAAAGAAGACTAAGTGCATGGGTTAAATTCATGAAGATTTTTAAGTGAAATTAAAACAAGACAATGACTTATTTAATTTCTTTGGGGCTGTTAATGCAATGCAAAGGTCAAGGGATTTCAATGGCTGAATTAAACACTTGCAAGCCATTTAAAGACATGTTTAATTGCTAGAAATATTTCAAACAAAAGGTGCAGCTCATTCTCCATGTTGGTAGAACCTAGACAAGCCTTTTTAGCTCCTTTGCTCCCAAATTCGTTTGGCCATTTCCTTCTTCATTAAGATGCCTCCAAAACGTCCCAAATGGCTGAATTTACACATCCAAGAGAGCTATTCATCTTCATCATTATTGATGGTGATTTTTCAGCCAAAGAAGGCTAATTAAGAGGTCACTTATTGCATGGGACGTACCTAGCTGCTGCATGCATTTTCAAAGTGTCCCAAAATTCATTTTCTCTTCTAGAAACATGGTTAATGATGTTCCAAAGGCTGCACATGGACTTGGACGAATTTCTTCTTCATGAAGCATGGCTTTTGACGTTCCAAGAGGCTGAATTTGGACTTGTCCTTTGATCTCCTTCAAGCAATCATCCACCAAGTTAATTGCTCCATCTAGAAGCATCCACTTGACTCCCATTCAGCCGAATCTGCCCATAGCCATTTGATGAGTTTATTCCAGATTTTTTAGCTCAATTAAGCCTTCTAGAAGAGGCCATTGACGTCCTCAATGCATGGGAAACTAGAAGGAAGCCTTCTCCAAAATTCTGGAATTTTTGTGTTTAATTTTTGCTTAGCCATCAAGGCTTCCTAGTGACTATTCGGCTAGCCTATGTTAGCCTATAAATACCTTGTTAGTTTTCATTTGTAGGGATAGACAATATAGACAATTTTATCATTAATCATATTACATGAACTTTGTTCATTTGAGTGAGTTATCTCCTCTCTATCTTTCGTACGAGTTTCGATCCCGACTTATCAAGCTTGCTTGTGGCGTCAATCGATTCTTTTCTATTAATCTATACCTTAGGTTCTTATCATTCTTGGTAAAGGGTCTTTGGTCCATATCGATTTCCATCATCCACCTTAAACACATTAGAAACCGGGGTGACACATCTTTGTGTTGAATCGTTTCTGTTTAAGACCTATCTTCCATTTTCCACCATCTATCTTTACCCTTTATTTTTTTCTTTGTTAAAACCGAACCTATCACCTAAACCGACTCCTTTTCATTTCTCTAAACCTCCATTCCTAACTTATCCATTTCTTAAATATAAATTCAATTCAAAGCTTCCACATTGCTGCATATTTTCTCATAATTTTTGAAAGGCTTGTAACCTCCTCGTAGACGATCGGGCAACTCGCATACATTTTGACTCTCCCGAGGCGAAATCGCATCATTTTTCTAAAGCCCAAGTTTGATCCCGGGACTTCATAGAAGCCCCCTAACCTTCCAAAATTACCTTCCTAACAAGTCCAACTTGAAATAATGTCGTTCTCATAATCCTAAAAATTTTAAAATACTCCCATGGTCAAGGCCCAATGGGCCCAATCCTACTAGGCCCAAATTCAGGGTGTTACATATCAACCCCCTTAAAGAAATTTCATCCTCGAAATTTCCAACTATCTAGTTGCCGCACAATCTGGGATATACCACTATGCTTCTTTGCACTCTAATCCTAATTGCAACCTAAGTAAATAGCACATTCTGAGATAAAGTATGTACCAAGATTCACCTACAGTATAACAGTTAAAAATAGATAGGAGAACTTACTTGGTCCGATGATGGAGACTCGGTGCGCCACACAAAAATCCTCCAAAACCACTTTAAAATCATTTGTAAACATATTTAAAATAGAAACTAAAGCCCATTTTATAGCCTGAGTTTTGCAACTGAGCTCTGATACCACAAAATGTAACACCCTAAACCTGGCCTAGAAGTTAGGCTCGAATCTGGCGTGTCCCATTGAGGTGTTTTTTTTTTAAAACTGTATTTTCATTGAAAACCCCTCTTGATATTTGAAAACTAAAGTCCCGGTTTGTGATTGTTATTAATCGACATTTATTAAAAGTCATTACCTTCAAAACCTTGTTCGTTGCGGAAGTTTAATTTAAAATAGCTGACTTATAAAACATGATATTTACAACTTGGTTGTGAAAACGTAGTGTTTTGAAAACAGATATTATTTTGAAAATAGATATTATTTTGGAAAAACTACGATTTAATGTTGAGCAAATTTAAAACATAATAAACTAAAAATCCCAAACTATACCAGAATATAAGAGAGGCCTTATTACAACCCAATAAAATGGTTTAATAAAGTAAAGTAGAATACTAAAATCCAAAAGCGCTCAGTAGTGTGGCCACCTCCGAGTCCTCCAATACGTCGAATCGCCTCTTGAGGGTTACCGGAAAAATTAAAAAGAGGGGGTGAGTTTGTGAAAACTCAGTGTGTACAACCCTCATCAGTAAAAAATGCATCACAACAATCCCAGCGACGCCCATTACAATAACGGTGGCAATTGGGCCTTAGCCCAAAATAGCCTCGGTTGTACCTTAACCCATATCATATGTCATATATCATAAATTCTGGGCCTAAGCCCATCTCAATATTAAAATCCATATATGTAATGCATTAATGCCCATACCAACCCTGCACTTCGTCTCCTGTCCAACCGTGCACTCCTGTGGGGATTTAATCGACCCACCCATCCGTACATTCTTTTGTAGCACTGGTTAAACCCTAAATCCTAAAACCATAAAACCCTAAACCCTAAACCCTAAACCCTAAACCTTAAACTTTAAACCCTAAACCCTAAAATCTTAAACTAGAGGTATTTTAATAATTTTGCAAACCAGGGGTATTTTGGTAATTTTGCAAATCAAGGGTATTTCGTAATTTCAAAACCGAGGTATTTGATAATTTTACAAACCAAGAGTATTTCGATAATTTTGCAAACTAAGAGTATTTTGATAATTTTGCAAACCGAGGGTATTTTAGTAATTTTATAAATTAGGGGTATTTCGATAATTTTATAACCGAGGGTATTTTGGTAATTTTACAAACTAGGGTATTTGGTAATTTTTCAAACTAGGGGTATTTGGTAATTTTACAAACCAGGGTATTTCGATAATTTTGCAAACCAGTATTTCGATAATTTACCCATTGAGGTACTTTGGTAATTTTGCATTTAACAGCCTTTCTAAAGGCCTACTGTCACCCCGAGTAACTCAGATAACCTAAATGGTCATAACGGTGTAAATAGGCCCAAGGCCACTTATTCGACCCATGTGGGCCCACATTCTCATGTGGCCCACTTAGCCCAAATCTAGCCACAGATACGAGATTCCCAAATCTACTACACAATTATACAATTTATTCATATGGGCCCACGGGCCCATGTGACTAGCATTTTGGCATTTGCCGCTCTACAGCTAGAGTAGAGAGAATACACACCTGATAGGGGTTTGAAGCTAATCCGCACTCCGAATGCTCCTATGCCCAAACGCCCATGAAACACCCCAAACCCGCCCACAAGGCCTGACCAGATCTGGCATGCTCCTTGAGTAAACCGTAACTAAATCTCGTCAACTTGAAAATAATTTGGTGGATTTGAAGAAAATTAGTTTTTTGTGAATGATCAAGTTGAAAATCGTGTTATTATTGAAGCCAATATTAAAACGTTATCTTCATGTTTCAAAAATTTCAAGTTAAAAGAAATGCCAAGTTTTAGAGCTTACCATCAAGTTGAAATTCGTAGGTGTCAAAACGTTTGAAGTTATTTTATGAAAAATATTTATTCATTTGTTTGATGTTGATCGTATTAGAATAAAAATTTAAAATGTAAACTTAAAATAGTTAAATAGTAATGGCCTTATTACAACAAAACAAAACCTGAAATAAATCTCAAAGAAAACTTAATAAGAAAAGCGATAAATTTAATCATAAGAAACCGAGAAAAAATCTTTGGTGAGCATGGCCACCACTAAGTCCCCTGAGGCCGATCCATTTATTGAGTATCACCGCAAAATGTTAGCCCACGAAAGGTGAGTCAACAGACTCAGTGTGTAACAACCAACACAGACTCCCAAACGATTAAGGCATATTAGATCACATATAGCAAATTTAGGCAATGATGCAACCCAAACCCACCTAGATGTCCAACCTCTACACACCACCCTTACCTGCCATGTAACATCCTGATATTTAGGGGCTAAGCATTTTACCTAATTGAATGATGTTGCATGTTTATTTATTAATGAGTATATTTTGGAAGTTATTTAAGCATCATTAATTAAGTGAAGGCTTAGTAAAACTTTTAACTTTTATTAAGAGAGAGAGCTAAGTAAATTAGGCCTTAAGAATTAATGGCAAGGAGTTTCATGCATAAGTTAAGTAATTGGCAAAGTGGTTAAGATGTATGGATGTGTGCTTGAGGTGTAAGGTTGAATCTTCTAGCTAGCATTAGGGAAGATTTTAAATTTTGTTTTCTTCCTTATATGTGTCTGCTAAGAAAGTTCTAGAGTGGATGAGCTTTCATTCATTTTTGGCTTGTTGACCATGTGAAAAAGGAAGTTAAAAACTTAAGGCATGGGATGATAAGTTGGTGATAAGATGAAGGGGACAAAGGCTTGATATTTGGCTATGTTTTGGGGATGTGTCCATGGTCATTTGACCATGAACCTAGACGGCATGAAGGCTAAAGGGAGAGGCTTAATTGTGTAGCAAATTTTTGGATATGATGGGGAAGAAACAAGGAGGAAAAAGGGGGATATGTTGGCTTTGATTTGGCCGAATTTGTGCTTTGCCATTAGGGGGGAAAAGTTAGCCAAAAGTCTTTGTTTATCCATCTTTTCTCATTTTCTCCAAAAGTTCTCTCCTAACCGAATTTGCCATAGAGTTTAGGTAAAAACTTTCTTTTGTTTTGGCTTTCTTCTTTTTGACCAATTCTCTTCATTTTGGCCGAATGTACCTTAGACATTTTGGTACACTTTTGCTTTTGATTTAGCCTCAATTGTTTGAACCAAATACAACTTTCTTTCTCCCATTTATTTTTCTTCTTGAAACCGAAACTACAAAGTTCAAAGAACCAAATTCTTCATTTCTCTTCTTTAGCCGAATGCATCTAAGTCTCAAAACTAATCTTCCTTCTCTTTGATCATATTCTCTTTTCTTTTTCTTTTCATCTTATTTTTCTCTTATCTTTCTCTCATTGCCGAAACCATATAGAAACAAGAAACATTTTGTTATCTCCTTGGCCGAATGTGCAAAAGTTCCTAATCATCTCTTTTCTTTTGAGAAATCACCATTTTCATCTTCTCCTCCTCTTTCTCTTTTCTACCTTCTTTCTTTCCTTCTTTTCTTTTCTCTTTCTTCTTTTCCTCAAACCCAAACCACCATTTCTCTTTTCTTTTGTTAAAGCCGAATCTTGAAGGACTCAAGTAAGAATTCTATCAATTATTTTATCATTTCCTTTCACTTTAGTAAATTTAGAACCATGATCTTTTATTTTCTCTCTAGGCCAAAACTTTTGAAAAGATTTTTCAAAAGTCCTTGTTGAACAACCTTTAAGTGACCATTGAATCATCAAGGTAAGACTACTATTTTAGATAATATCAATTTCTTTAGATGGATCACTAATCTACGTTATTTTAGGGGCGATCTAAGATCAACAAGATAGGTAAGAAAAGGGTCGTGCGAAGTGTTTGGAAGAGAGAGGTATTCCTTTACCATCGAACTACAAGCGAAGAAGCGATGTCGGGGTTAGAGATTTTCCATCGGGTTGCGGACCCTCGGCTAATGAGGATCGATTATTCAAGTAGTGCGTACAACCGAACCACTTTACGTTGGTGGATTATCAGCGGGTTTTGATCCATCTAGTGGAGAAAACCACAAATAACTGTCATTCGTGAATCCGAGGGTAAGGATTTAGATTCATCATTTATAAGTTTAGTTTTGCTAACAATAGTTTATACTAACAAGTGTATTAATCAATTAGGTGTGGACGAGCAAGAGGTATTGTTCTCACTTTGTTACTAGGTGTGTAACCATACATTAAAAATTTCCATAGATTTATATTGTTAAAAAGTGATTATATGATAGTATATTTTGATTGTGGATACCAATTATTGGTATACAAAACTCAGGTATGTTACCCAATATTTCGTTTATTTTGATATATGCATCAATATGAAATAAGCATGACTATATTATGATTTGTAGGTAAATAGCATGAAAATCGATTTGATATGTATGTGCATGGGCATATGGGTATGTTTAATAAAGGAGGAAGTATTCGGTGGTTTTACCATAATTACGGTGACTTGGTCACATATGTGAAATTGGTGACTTGGTCACATATGTGAAATTGGTGACTTGGTCACATATTTGACTCGGTGGCTTCGATCACATATTTGGCTCTGGTGACTTGGTCACATATTTGACTCCATGACTTGGTCACGTATGTGAATCTGGTGACTTGGTCACGTATTTGAAATTTGGACTTCGGTTAGGTGACTTCGGTCACATCTGTTTTGGTGGCTTTGCCACAATAAGGGCGATGTGCATGTTGACTGCAGCAACTGCCTTCGATGGTGTGTAGCGGATGGAGGTCAATTTAGTAATCCCGGTGTCTTTGGTTGGTGCGGGGTGTGTAGCGGATGGATATATAGGTTGGGCGAGCTTGCATCTCATTTCATAAGTATATCCATATAATATTGTATGATTATTATTTGATCTGCTATGAAATGGGCCTTTGGGCTAAATTTGAGCTAAAATGGGCCTTTGGGCTAAATATGAGTTAAATGGGCCTTTGGGCTAAATATTTGATTAAATGGGCCTATGGCCATATGTGAAATTTTGGGCTTGAAAGCATTTCATAAAATGGGCTTTTTAGTGTATGTGTTATACATTGAGTTTATAACTCACCCATTTTATGGGATAACTTTTGAGATAACTTCGTAGTGCGATGGATCGGAATGACGAAGGATTTCGAGGTGGCGATGCTCGTATTAAGTATTGTGGAGATTTTCCAACTTAAACTCTTTTAGTTAAATTTTATTACTTAGACTTTAATTTGGGTTGCCAATATTATGTAATAAGGCCATTATAAACTATCTTTAATTTCGTGTTTGGATTTACTTTTATTTTGCCATGAATAAATATCCATTAAATAACTAAATTGGTTTTCAATAATTATTTAAAAAGTTTTTATCTCTAATATATAAATGTTTTCAAGGAAATTTTCTTAAGTTTGGTTTCCTTTTGATTTCATTAATTCCTCCTAAAATAATGTTTTAAAAGATAAAATTTCTTTACAATGGAATTTCGCTAAAATTTTACTCGAGGGACATACCAAATCCGATTAGGCTTTTTGGGCCGGGTTTGGGGTGTTTCAACTTGGTATCAGAGCCCAGTTTTAAACTCTCGGCCTTGGGTTTTGAAGCCCACAACATTTTCAAAATTTTGGCCCAAAAGACTTTTTGAAAATTTTCTTAAGTTAAATGGTTTTATAAGAGCATGGCACTTGGAATTCTTGACCTAGATCCATCAGGTATGTACTTTCAATTGATAAATGATATGAATGTTTGATAAGCCTAAGGAAACTTTAGAGACATGGACCCTAGGTGTATGTGTACTACTACGAAAACCACTGAATATCTGTTTCATAAGACTTTCTTCTAATAAGAAGTGAAAAGACTCTAATACATAAGACTTTTGTAAAAACAGATAAGATCGTAGTAGACATGAGCTCTAGGGACGAGGTCGTCGAGGACATGGAAGAGGAAGGATGGTTGTTTGAACTAGTTTGATCTGGTCAAGGTTCCGAGAATGAAGCTCCACCACCATTTGTTAGGCGGATTTTCAAGAACAAAATGAAGGTGGTGGCCTTGATATCACAAGTCGTACTCTGAGTTTTGGAGCAGTAGCAAAGCTAGTTCTGAAATGGGTCTCAAAAGTCGATGGTGAGAGACTTAGATCGAATGGAGCCGAGGTTTTCGGAGGAGTATCTGGAGTAGCTCCAAGCGTGGTGAATATTGGTTGGAAGCGATCGAGAGAATCATGGACGATATAGACTACACGATGAAGAGAAATTGAAAGGTGCTATTTCGCTTCTTCGTGATGAAGCCTACCGATGGTGGCTCACTATCAAGGAGAGTACCCTGTGGATCGTGCGGATTGGGGATATTTTAAGTGAAATTCGAAGGAAAATATGTTGGAACTAGCTATATCGACTCTCAGAGGAAGACATTTCTGAATCTAGTACAAGGAAACAAGTTGATAGCTGAATATGAAGCAGAATTTTTGCGACTTAGCCGTTATGCCAGGGGGATAGTGGCTACGGAATATGAACGGTGTATCAGATTTGAAGATGGACTTAGAGACGAACTACGAGTGATGATTGCTCCACACCGTGAAAGAGATTTTGCAATCTTAGTGGAAAGGGCAAGAATTGCTGAAGAGGCTAAGCGGATTTGAGAGATGAACCGGATGAGGTCGAGCAAAAATAAGAGAAGCTTTGGGTCTTGGTCGTCAAAAACTTTCGGAAGAAATCAAGGAATGATGGACCATGAGGTCAACAGATTTACTACGGTGTACAAAGTCGTACTTGTTCTCGGTGTGGAAAATGCACTCGGAGAATCTTTGGAAGAAAATCGGCGAGATGTTTCAAGTGCGATTCAAGGATCACATGATCAAGGATTGTCCGATGAACTCAAGAAGAACCGAAAGGCAAGTCGGGTGCTAATCAGCCGATGTGGACGACAAGAACAAATAAGAGGACGTGGTCCAAATGGAAGGGCAATGGTTACGGTAGAGGACGCGAAACTTGAGAGAGGCGATGGTAGCTCGGCGAGACAACCAGGTTTGGTGTATGCGGTTAAATGAGAAGAAGACGATGGCCTTTTGATGTTATCACGAATGCGTTTCGATTTTGGGTTGCCCTTTATTGCTTTGATAGATATAGGGTCAACTCATTCCTATATCGCTAGTGAAGTATCTGGGACTTTGCATGTGACTTACGGCGTACCTAGGAAGATGATCGTACTTAGTCCTCTAGGATGCACGTGAGTTGTAGACAAACTTTTAAGGAAGTGCCTTTAGAAGTCCAAGGGATACAGTTTCGGTGATTTAATGGAGTTCCGTTCAAGAATTGACCTAATCTTAGGCATGGGTGGCTTGTGAAGTACCATGCAAATGTGGATTGTCTTGCTAAGAGAATGTCCTTAGAACTTTTGATGACAAGGAAGTTGTAGTGATGGGCGAAAGACGGAACTACTTATCTAATGTAGTATCCGCTCTTAAAGCGGAAAAGATGGTTAGGAAAGGATCTGAAGCTTTTCGATGTTGGTGAATGCTTTGGAGGCTAAGGAAGCAACTGTTAATGAAGTCAGGACGGTGAATGAATTTGTAGATGTTTTTCGAGAAGAACTTCCAGGGTTGCCTCCGGATCATGAAGTAGAGTTCGGAATTGATTTATTACCTAGAACGGCGCCAGTTTCTATTGCTCCATATAGAATGGCACCGAAGGAGTTGGTTGAGTTGAAGGCTCAGATTCAGGAATTGCTTGATCGTGGATTCATCCGACCTAGTGTGTCTCCATAGGAACCTTGGTTCTATTCGTGAAGAAGAAGGACGGATCGATGAGGATGTGTATAGACTACGGCGGTTGAATAAGTGACCATCAAGAACAAGTATCCTTTGCCAAGGATCGACGACTTGTTCGATCGACAAGGGGAGTGCGGTATTCTCTAAGATTGATCTAAAGTCGGGGTATCATCGACTTAAAGTGAAAGAAGCGGATATCCATAAGGCGGCTTTCCGAACTAGATATGGGCATTATGAATTTACGGTAATGCCATTCGGATTGATGAATGCCCCAATTGCGTTTATGGATATGATGAATCGGATTTTCAGCCTACTTGGATCGGTTCGTAGTGGTATTCATAGGCGACATCTTGGTGTATTCTAAGTCCAAGTAGAACATGATGAGCATCTCGGATTGTGTTACGAATTTTAAGGGAGAAGAAGCGTATGCCAAATTGATGAAGTGTGAATTTTGGTGAAAGAAGTTGCATTTTAGGACATGTGGTATCTGCGGAAGAGATTAGGGTGGATCCTCGAAGATCGAGTCGTATTAGATTGAAACCACCTAAATCCGTGGCGAGGTTCGCGATTTCTTGGGTTTAGCGGGATATTACGAAGATTCATCGAAGGATTTTCATCGATAATTGCACCTTTAACGAAATTGCTTGAGGAAGGAAGTACCTTTAGTGTGGGAAGATAAGCAAAAGAGAGTTTTGAGAAGCTCAAGAAAGTTTTGACTGAAGCTCTGTTTTGATCCAACTTTGAGGCGGAAAGGATTTCGTTGTGTATTGTGGCGCTTCTCACACGGGTTTAGGATGTGTTCGATGCAAGGCGGGAAGGTAGTTGCGTATGCATCTTGGCGATTGAGACCGCATGAAGTTAACTACCGACGCATGACTTGGAGTTGGCGGTTGTAGTCTTTGCTCTTAAGGTTTGGAGACATTACTTATCTGGGGAAAAGTCGGTGATATACACGGACCACAAAAGTCTGAAATATCTCCGACTCGAAAAGAACCGAATTTGAGGCAAAGAAGGTGGATAGAGTTGTTGAAAGACTACGACTGTTCTATCGAGTACCACCCGGGTAATGCGAATGTGGTGGCAGACGCTTTAAGTCGAAAAGTGGTGTTAGATTTGAGAGTGATGTTTGCACATCTTAGTCTCTACGATGATGGAAGCTTGTTGGCGAACTTGAGTCAAGCCGACATGGTTAAATCAAGTAAAAGAGAGCGATTAATTGATGAAGATCTGGTGAAAAGCTTGACAGTGCAGAGTGGGAAATTGGAAGATTTCGGTATTAACAATGACGGAGTATTGTGCTTCAAAGGTAAAGTTTGTATCTTAGAAGGATCGGGAGTTGAGACAAAAGATACTTGGGAATCGCATGGTAGTCCCTATGCTATGCATCCTTGAGGAAATAAGTTATACGAGATTTGCGAGATCAATTTTGGTGGCTTTGGTCTTAAGCGGAAGTTCTTGAGTTTGTAGGGAAGTGCTTGACGTGTCGACAAGTTAAGGTTTGAACATCAAGTACCTTCGGATTGCTCTGACCAATAAAAATTCCGCAATGAAAGTGGGAGAGAATCACCATGGATTTTGTTAGTGGGCTTCCTCTTCGCCTACTAAGAAAGACTCCATTTGGGTGATAGTGGACCGATTGACTAAATCGCACATTTTATCCCATTCGGGTTGATTACTCTTTGAAATTGGCAAAGTTATATGTGGTGAGATTGTGAGATTGCATGGAGTGCGTTGTTGATAATTTGGATAGAGATCCAGAGATTTACGTCACGATTTTGGAAAGCATTGCATCAGGCTTTGGGCACCAAATTGGACTTCATTACGGCATTTCATCCTCAGTCAGACGGTCAGTCCGAAAGAGTAATCCAGATCTTAGAAGATATGTTAAGGGTTGTGTGATAGATTTCAAGGAAGTTGGGAGGAATTCTTCTGTTGGCGAATTTGCGTACAACAACAGTTTCCAATCCAGTATACGGATGGCACCGTATGAAGCACTATATGGGCGGAAGTGTCGCACTCCTACGTGTTGGACAGAATTAGGGGAACGACAGATTTTGGGTCCAGAAATAGTGGCTGAATCTGAAGAAAAGGTTAAGGTAATCCGGGCTCGGTTAAAGGAAGCATCAGATAGACAAAAGTCGTACGCAGATTTAAAACGGAAGGAAATAGAGTATGCAGTGGGAGATCAAGTTTTCCTAAAGGTTTCACCTTGGAAAAAGGTGATGAGATTTGGACGCAAAGGGAAACTAAGTCCCAGGTTCATTGGACCTTATCGGATTGTGAAGCGAGTCGGATCTGTGGCATATCAGTTAGATTTGCCTTCGGAATTGAAGCAAATGCATGATGTGTTCCATGTTTCAATGTTACGCCGTTACCGGTCGGATCCATCTCATATAGTACCAGTTGAGGAGGTGGAATTAAGATCGATTTGTCGTATGAAGAGCCAATTCAAATTCGAGGCGAGATGTAAAGGTTTTACTGAGAAAATCGGTTCCTCGTTAAGGTATTATGGCGAAATCATGGATCGAAGAAGCTTCGTGGGAGCAGGAGGAAGCGATCGACAACAATACCCTCACTTATTCGGCCGGGTAATTTTGAGGACGAAATTATTTTTAAGGGGGGTAGAACTGTAACATCCTGATATTTAGGGGCTAAGCATTTTACCTAATTGAATGATGTTGCATGTTTATTTATTAATGAGTATATTTTGGAAGTTATTTAAGCATCATTAATTAAGTGAAGGCTTAGTAAAACTTTTAACTTTTATTAAGAGAGAGAGAGCTAAGTAAATTAGGCCTTAAGAATTAATGGCAAGGAGTTTCACGCATAAGTTAAGTAATTGGCAAAGTGGTTAAGATGTATGGATGTGTGCTTGAGGTGTAAGGTTGAATCTTCTAGCTAGCATTAGGGAAGATTTTAAATTTTTATTTTCTTCCTTATATGTGTTGGCCAAGAAAGTTCTAGAGTGGATGAGCTTTCATTCATTTTTGGCTTGTTGACCATGTGAAAAAGGAAGTTAAAAACTTAAGGCATGGGATGATAAGTTGGTGATAAGATGAAGGGGACAAAGGCTTGATATTTGGCTATGTTTTGGGGATGTGTCCATGGTCATTTGACCATGAACCTAGACAACATGAAGGCTAAAGGAGAGGCTTAATTGTGTAGCAAATTTTGGATATGATGGGGAAGAAACAAGGAGGAAAAGGGGATATGTTGGCTTTGATTTGGCCGAATTTGTGCTTTGCCATTAGGGGAAAAGTTAGCCAAAAGTCTTTGTTTGTCCATCTTTTCTCATTTTCTCCAAAAGTTCTCTCTAGCCGAATTTGCCATAGAGTTTAGGTAAAACTTTCTTTTGTTTTGGCTTTCTTCTTTTGACCAATTCTCTTCATTTTGGCGAATGTACCTTAGACATTTTGGTACACTTTTGCTTTTGATTTAGCCTCAATTGTTTGAACCAAATACAACTTTCTTTCTCCCATTTATTTTTCTTCTTGAAACCGAAACTACAAAGTTCAAAGAACCAAATTCTTCATTTCTCTTCTTTAGCCAAATGCATCTAAGTCTCAAAACTAATCTTCCTTCTCTTTGATCATATTCTCTTTTCTTTTTCTTTTCATCTTATTTTTCTCTTATCTTTCTCTCATTGCCGAAACCATATAGAAACAAGAAACATTTTGTTATCTCCTTGGCCGAATGTGCAAAAGTTCCTAATCATCTCTTTTCTTTTGAGAAATCACCATTTTCATCTTCTTCTCCTCTTTCTCTTTTCTACCTTCTTTCTTTCCTTCTCTTTTCTTTTCTCTTTCTTCTTTTCCCTCAAACCGAAACCACCATTTCTCTTTTCTTTTTGTTAAAGCCGAATCTTGAAGGACTCAAGTAAGAATTCTATCAATTATTTTTATCATTTCCTTTCACTTTAGTAAATTTAGAACCATGATCTTTTATTTTCTCTCCTAGGCCGAATCTTTTGAAAAGATTTTTCAAAAGTCCTTGTTGAAGACAACCTTTAAGTGACCATTCGAATCATCAAGGTAAGACTACTATTTTAGATAATATCAATTTCTTTAGATGGATCACTAATCTACGTTATTTTAGGGGCGATCTAAGATCAACAAGATAGGTAAGAAAAGGGCGTATGAAGTGTTTGGAAGAGGAGGTATTCCTTTACCATCGAACTACAAGCGAAGAAGCGATGTCGGGGCTTAGAGATTTTCCACCGGTTGCGGACCCTCGGCTAACAAGGATCGATTATTCAAGTAGTCGCGTAACCGAACCACTTTACGTTGGTGGATTATCGGCGGTTTTGATCCATCTAGTGGAGAAAACCACAAATAAGCGCTCATTCGTGAATCAGGGTAAGGATTTAGATTCATCATTTATAAGTTTAGTTTTGCTAACAATAGTTTATACTAACAAGTGTATTAATCAATTAGGTGTGGACGAGCAAGAGGGTATTGTTCTCCTTTGTTACTAGGTGTGTAACCATACATTAAAAATTTCCATAGATTTATATTGTTAAAAGTGATTATATGATAGTATATTTTGATTGTGGATACCAATTATTGGTATACAAAACTTCGAGTATGTTACCCAATATTTCGTTTATTTTGATATATGCATCAATATGAAATAAGCATGACTATATTATGATTTGTGGGTAAATAGCATGAAAATCGATTTGATATGTATGTGCATGGGCATATGGGTATGTTTAATAAAGGAGGAAGTATTCGGTGGTTTTACCACAATTACAGTGACTTGATCACATATGTGAAATTGGTGACTTGGTCACATATGTGAAATGGTGACTTGGTCACATATTTGACTCCGGTGGCTTGTCACATATTTGGCTCTGGTGACTTGGTCACATATTTGACTCCATTGACTTGGTCCGTATGTGAATCTGGCGACTTGGTCACGTATTTGAAATTTGGACTTGGTCGGTGACTTGGTCACATCTATTTTGGTGGCTTTGCCACAATAAAGGCGATGTGCATGTTGACTGCAACAAGCGCCTTCGATGGTGTGTAGCGGATGGAGGTCGATTTAGTAATCCCCACGGTGTCTTTGGTTGAGTGCAGGGGTGTGTAGCGGATGGATATATAGGTTGGTAGGGCTTGCATCTCATTTCATAAGTATATCCATGTAATATTGTATGATTATTATTTGATCTGCTATGAAATGGGCCTTTGGGCTAAATTTGAGCTAAAATGGGCCTTTGGGCTAAATATGAGTTAAATGGGCCTTTGGGCTAAATATTTGATTAAATGGGCCTATGGCCATATGTGAAATTTTGGGCTTGAAAGCATTTCATAAAATGGGCTTTTTAGTGTATGTGTTATACATTGAGTTTATAACTCACCCATTTTATGGGATAACTTTTCGAGATAACTCAGTAGTCACGATGGATCGGAACGACAAGGATTTCGAGGTGGCGATGCTTCGTATTAAGTATTGTGGAGATTTTCCAACTTAAACTCTTTTAGTTAAATTTTATTACTTAGACTTTAATTTGGGTTGCCAATATTATGTAATAAGGCCATTATAAACTATCTTTAATTTACGTGTTTGGATTTACTTTTATTTTGCCATGAATAAATATCCATTAAATAACTAAATTGGTTTTCAATAATTATTTAAAAGGTTTTTGTCTCTAATATATAAATGTTTTCAAGGAAATTTTCTTAAGTTTGGTTTCCTTTTGATTTCATTAATTCCTCCTAAAAATAATGTTTTAAAAGACAAAATTTCTTTACAATGGAATTCCGCTAAAATTTTACTCGAGGGACATACCAAATCCGGTTAGGCTTTTTGGGCCGGGTTTGGGGTGTTTCATGCCAATCACACCGTGGGGATTACTAAATCGACCCTCCATCCGCTACACACCATCGAAGGCAGTCGCTGCAGTCAACTGCACATCGCCCTTATAATGTGGCATAGCCACCAGATAATGTGACAGAGTCACCGGATTCATAATATGTGACATAAGTCACCGGATAATGTGGTAAAAACCACCAGAACACTTCCCCTTTATCATTATCACCCATATGCCCATGCAACATAAAAAAACATACAGATATCATGCAATATACCTTACCCCATGGCCATAATGAAATTTCAATTATTCTCATATCAATGTTTATAAACATTATTAACGAGTATTAAGGGTAACATACGAATACCTTGCACCATTGAATGGTACCCTTAGCCTTATTCATTTATTGCCTTATTAACATATACATAACAATATTATTACTAATCGGAATTTATTGTGGGTTACACACAGTTACTAACGCGATTACCAAATCCCAAAAATCCCGATCTAACGCACTAGATCCCTTTCCTACATTCGGCCAACACTAAGATCATTAGCAAAAGGCCATTCGACTATACAAGCAAATCACGAAGGTTAACGCACAACCATAATCCTTACCACTAACTTCTGGAAATGATTGGCGAGGAGAAGATGACTCGATCTCTCGCTTCAAAATCCCGAGATCCTAAAAGAAACCGATTGCATGGTTGATTAAAACTCAAGACAAATGCCAAAATTCAGCTTTTGTCCTACAAATGTCGATAGAGAAAAGTAAGGAGAATAGAGGAGATTCGATCATGACGGACTTACCTATTCTAAACCAATTAGAGAAGAAATCAAGGAGATCTCGCTTCGGTTGATATTCGCCAAACCGAGAGGGATGAGTTTGAGAGATTTCAACAATGGCTTAGAAAAAACACTTGAGATTACCAAAGTGGAATGGGAGAAAGATGGTGGTATTCGACTTGGTTTACGTAAAAGAGATTAAGGAGTTTCGACTTTTGATGATGAAGAAATTATGAGAAGAAGAAGGAAAAGGATGATGGTGAGGCTCAAGTTATGGTTCGCTAAGGTCGAAAGAGGAAGAAAAGAATGAGAGAAAAAACTAAAAGATGCCAAATGATTTTCGGCACCCACTCTCCCTACATGGCCGAAACTACCACCCCAAGACCCTCCATTCGGCCAACTCTTCTTCCCTTATCCAAATCTCCTTTTCACTCCTACTTAGTCAAATCTTTAAGGTATCGGACCCAATCTACACTTCATCCATTCGAGTCCTTGTCTTTGTCCACCACTTGCACCTCCTTGCCAAAAATAAAAGCTCCAAAATGCTTCCCTTCTCGCTCGAACCTAGGTCCCTTCACACTCCTGTGGCGTCACTCCCCTATGCTTTAAGTGGCGCCTCCCTTGCCACTTTATCAATCGAGTTCTTGTGTCCTAAGCCACACATTAAACTCCTTAAGGCCTAGCTCCTTAGTTCCCTTTTAAGCTTAAAATCCAATAATTTTCTAAGGCTTTTCCACCTACATCCCAAGGCTCTCAAGCCCCAAAACACATTCAAATCACACACAAGCATGCTACCACATACATTTAAGTGAAAATGCATAACCCTTAAACCTCGAATATTATAGTTCTACCCCTTAAAATAATTTCGACCTCAAAATTACCTATTTAAAATAAGTGGGGTATTCTTTGTCGATTGCTTCCTCCGGCTCCCACGAAGCTTCTTCTGATCCATGGTTATGCCATAACACTTTGACTAGAGGAACTGATTTCCTCTGAAGCACCTTCACATCCCGTTCCAGAATCTGAATCGGCTCTTCCTCATAGGACAAATCTAGTCTTAGCTCCACCTCCTCAACCGGTATTACATGAGATGGGTCTGATCGGTAGCGACGTAGCATCGAAATGTGAAACACATAGTGCATCTGCTCCAACTCAAGGCAACTCTAATCGACATGCTATCTTGGTCCAACTCGCTTCAAAACCCGATAAGGTCCTATAAACACAGGACTCAACTTTCCTTGGGACCAAATCTCATCACCTTCTTCCACTGAAACTTTTAGAAACACTTGATCTCCTTCGCAAACTCTATCTCCTTCCGCTTAAGATCTACATATGACTTCGCCTATTAGATGCCTCCTTCAACCATGCTCGAATTACCTTAACCTTTTCTTCCGCTTACACCATCTCCAAACCTAAAACATGACGTTCCCCAATTACATCCAACGGTAGAGTCGACACCTCCTTCCATATAAGCGCTTCAATGCGGTGCCATCCGAATACTTGCTTGATAGCTGTTATTGTATGCAAATTCGCTAAAGGCAAGAACTCCTCCCACTCCTCTAAAGTCTATCACACAACCTCTCAACAAATCCTCTAGCACTTGAATTACCCATTTCGATCGGCCGTCTGTCTACGGATGAAATGCCATCTTGAAATCCAACACAGTGCCTAATGCACGATGTAGTACTTTCCAAAATCGAGACATAAATCTCGGATCCCTATCCGAGATAATCGACTTGGTACCCGTCGCAACCTCACAATTTTGCCACATACAATTTTGTCAATCTCTAAAGAATAGTCAACCCTTTGGTATGAAATGTGCGGACTTAGTCAACCGATCTACTATCACCCATCTCGAGTCCTTCTTAGTAGGCGTAAGAGGAAGCCCACTAACGATGTCCATGGTAATTCTCCCACTTCCTTGTGGAATCTTTATCGGTTGAAGCAATCTGACGGTACTTGGTGTTCACTTTAACTTGCGACATATTAAGCATTTCCTACAAATTCAGAACTTCGCTTAAAACCAGGCCACCAAAGCGATCCGTAAATCCTATATAACTTACTTCCTCCAGGATGTATAGCATAAGGGCTACTATCACGATTCTGAAGAATTTTCTGCCTTAACTCCTCATCCTTTGGCATACAGATCTTGCCCCAAAACACAACACTCCATCATTTATTTACACCATAGTCTTCCAACTCCCATTCGCACTTGCGCAGCCTTAGCACTTAGTTCCCCATCTACCAACTATTTTTCTCTCACCGACTTAACCATGTCGGCTACACTTGCAACTCTGCTAGTAAACTTCCATCATCATAAAGGCTAAGATGTGCAAACATCGCCTCGAATCCGACACCACTTTTCGACTTAGGCATACGCCACCACATTTACCTTGCCCAGGTGATATTCTATGGAACAGTCGTAGTCTTTCAACAACTCCACCCACCTTTGCTGTCTCAAATTCAGCTCCTTCTGAGTCAACAAATATTTCAGACTCTTATGGTCCGTGTAGATCACCTACCTTTCTCCATACAAGTAGTGCCTCCACACTTTCAGAGCGAATACTACCACCGCCAACTTCGGATCATGTGTCGATAGTTAACCTCATGTGGCCTCAATTGTCGAGATGCATAGCGACCACTTTCCCATCTTGCATTAGAATACATCCCAATCTCAGATAGGAAGCATCACAATACACCATAAAGTCTTTCCACGCTTAGTGAATCAACACTGGAGCCTCTGTCAATACTTTCTTAAGCTTCTCAAAACTCTCCTGGCGATTATCCGCCCATACGAAAGGTACCTCCTTTCTTAACAACTTCGTCAAAGGTCTTTGCTATTGGCGAGAACCCTTCAACAAATCTCCTGTAATAGCACCTAACCCCAAGAAACTACAAACCTCTACCACGGACTTAGGTGGTTTCCAATGACATCGCCTCAATCTTAGGATCCACCCTTATTCCTTCCACAGACACCACATCCCTAAGAGCGTAACTTCCTTTAGCCAAAATTTGCACTTGCTGAACTTGGCATATAGCTTCTTTTCCCTTAACACTTGCAACACCACCCGGAGATGCTCATCATGTTCTTCCTCAGACTTGGAATACACTAGGATGTCGTCTATAAACACAACGACGAACCGATCCAGGTAGGGTTGGAAAACCCGGTTCATCATATCCATGAACGCAACTGGGGCATTTGTCAATCTGAACGGCATTACTAAGAACTCATAATGCCCATATCTTGTCTGGAAAGCTGTCTTATGGATATCTACTTCCTTCACCCTAAGCTGATGATATCCGTACAGTAGATCTATCTTTAAAAATACCGCGGCTCCTTAAGTCGATCGAACAAGTCGCCTATCCTCGGCAATGGGTACTTGTTCTTGATGGTCGACTTATTCAAGCTGCCGGTAATCTATGCACATACGCATAGTCCGTCCTTCTTCTTCACGAATAGGATAGGTGCTCCCCATGGATACACACTAGGTCGAATAAACCCACGATCGAGTAACTCTTGGATCGGGCTTTAAGCTCTACTAACTCCTTTGGTGCTATTGATGCAAGTAATTGACACAGAGTCGCACTTAGTAAATCAATTTTGAACTCCACCTCCACCGTAAAGGGGTAACCTAGGCGACCTTCAAAAGGCATCCATGAATTCCCTTCGTTTCTCCTCCACTAACTCCTTCTTCTTTTGCATCCAAAGCACTCACGAAGGCCAAAAATGCCTTGCACCCTTTCCAAACCATCTTATCAGCCTTTAATGCGAAGACTACGTTGCCAAATAATTTATTCTTTCTCCGATCATAATTATCTCATCATCCTCTGGAGTCCTCAACTCCATTCACTTAGCTGCGCAATCCAATTTAGCCCGATGTTCCACTAGCCAATCCATACCTAGAATGAGATCAAATTCCCCAAAAGGTAGTTCCATCAAGTCGTGGAAATACCACCCCAATCTCTAGAGGCACACTCCGAATATCCTATTCACCACTACCGCTTTGACCTAACGGCTCACTGATCATCTCCCTAACAGACAGATTCGGATGCTACACCTAATGTTTTAGCTACTCTACATGCAACATATGAGTAGGTCGAGCCAAAATCAATTAAAGCAAAGTAAGGCTTGTCAGCTATAAGGAACGTACCGGTTATGACGTTCGGTGCGTCACCATCTTCCCTCCGATGAATCGCATACACAGACTCATTGTCTCGCCTCTGTGTTACCAACACCTCACCTGATGTTCTGTGACCTCTACCGAACCATTACCTCGCCAACCGGACCACGACCCTCGGTGGTGTTGTCCACCTTTTCCACTGATTGAATCCTCGACTTCTTGGTGACACATCCATTTCCATAGGGCGGTCCCTAATCATGTGATCTTTGGACCAACACTTGAAACATCCCTGTCTTCTTCCAACATCCCGGTGCCTCTTTCCACATCGAGCACAAGTACTGATCTTGTCCTCCGTAACAACCTTTCTTGACCTCACGCCCATCAACTCTAGGTCTCTTTTGAACATTCCCGAATGACCTCGATGATCCAAAGCCTCTTTTACGTCTATTCCTATCCAAATTACGCCTCACGATTCCTTAACCCTTCGACTACCTTAGCCTTCTCTACCAACACGATAAACTCCAGCTCCCGCTATGGAGCAATCAGCAATCTCGGTCATCCTCGATCGTCCTCAAACCGAACATATCGTTCATGCTCGTAGCCATGATACCTCGAGCATACCGGCTTAACCTTAAGAATTCTACCTCGTACTCCACTACGGACTTACTCCCGAACCACCTTAGAAACGCCTTCCTCTGCTCATCAATATAGCTAGTCCCAATATACTTCTTCCGATCGCCATTTAAAATACTCCCAAGTGAGATCCTCCATCAGAGACTTTGTCCCAAACCATGAGCCACCATGGTAGGACTCATCACGGAGAAGCGATACCACCCTTTCGTTTCTCCTCGGCATTCAGATCCAAATTGTCCATGATTCACTCCATCACCTCCAACCAATACTCGGTAGTATTAGGCACCATATACACCTCGGAATACCTTCGCTCCATTGGCTCGGAGTCACTCGGGTACAGATTTTTGAGCTCCCATACCTCCACTTGCTCCAGCCACCCTCTCAAGAACTCGCAACATCGCTGCGACATCGCATCATCCCCATCCGATCACGATATTCAACACCAAAGGTGGTGGTGGTGGCATCTCATTCTTAGACCCTTGACTGCACCTAATCGGTTCCGATACGGTCATCCTGCCTCTACCACGCCCACGCACATTATGACCACGTCCCCTAGAACTCATGCCTACAATCACGATTTAATCTGCTTTAAAAATTTTATGCATCGGTTTTTGTTCCATTGGTTACCCACGAACAAGTTTTATGAAAAGAAGTTTAATGGTAGTTCTTTCGATCATTTCGTGGTTTTTGTTTCAAATCTTCTACCCTAATTTAGAGAATCACATTCATTTAATAGTATCTACTACACACACTCACCACTCGAACATTTTGTCCGTTTCCAACCCGAGGGTATTTTCGTAATTTATCCTATAGGGGTATTTTGGTAATTTTCTGTAACATCCTAAGTTAGGGGTTATTTGTGATTGAATAATTATTTGGTATGTTGGAACTAACTGTGATATTATTTATGGAATAATAGAGCTTAATTAAGGCTTTGAGTTGGCATGGTTTGGTAGAAAATTTACATTGTTAACTTTAAAGGCGGGGAGCCTTAGCGGGAGGGGGGGTTATAAGAATAAATGTGGATAATTTGACACCAAATGAGGCCTTGGCAAAGTGGCAAAAGTGAGGCCACTTAAGAGCTAGTGTGGCGCCACCAAGGAGCAAGGGAGAACCTTGGTTCGAGTCACGTAAATCCTCCTTTTGCTCTTTATTTGGGCGACACAAGGGAGAGAAATTCTCTCCTTAAATTCTTTTTATTAATTATCTATTTAGATAATAAGATAAATGAGCTTTTAATGGGATTTTATATTAAAGGATAATATGAGCATTTGGAATTGGATTTTTATTTGTTTAATTACGAGGATAATTGGGATAATATTAGTTTTATTTTGATAATATAAGATAATTAAGGAATTATTTGATTAAAAGGATTAATGGTTATTAATAGGGATATTATCTAGATTATTAAGATTATTAAGGGATTATTGGGGATTAATTCAAATTAATTTGAATTAATTCAAAGGGGTGGACTAACAAGGGTACTAAGTGCCTATAAAAGCGATAGTTGACCCCTTGTTTTTCTTTTCTTCATTTTTCTAAGTCTTAATTCCTAACCCTCCTTTGTTCTTGAATTTTCTCCACCTCTCAAATCCCTTCAAGTCAAACTCTTAGCACCTCTCCTCCCATTATTTCCTCTTTGGTAGAATATACCCATTGGAAATACCGAATTCCTTTCTCCTGTTTTTTAACCACTTTGGCGAATCTCAAGCAAGGGTGAGCTCCTTCAATTTCTTCTTCAATCGATCCCGAGAGAAGGTAAGTGTGCGAAATCCCATGGTTTCTCCCTCCCTATGCTCTGCCGATTTCCATTAAGGGGTAGGTATCAATTTTAATGGTGGTTAGCAAGGCTTCTAAGCAGTGGTAACCGATTTCTTTTAGGTACTCAGGAGAGTAAAGCAGTCGACTCAGGCCTCGATCTCTAGTATTCAATATTTGGTAAGATTAATCTCTTTATTTTGATATTCGATTAAGCTGTAGGCTATTAGTCTTATTTACTAATCGGGTGGTAGTTGATTAAGCTGACTCGGAAATTAAATAATCGTGGTTGGTAACCGAAAGGGTAAAGTAAGGTTCGGGTTCACAAGGAACCCTTTACAATTAATTTGGTTTGGCCGATTAGGCCATGGCACTAACTTTGATAGTTGGTAGAATATAGGGACACGAACTTAGAGTGGGGCGATTGGTTTCTTTTGGATTTAGACTCCTCGTTGGTGACGGTGTGTACATACACATATAACTTGTTAAATATGCTGATTGTTGTGAATGCTATCTTGATTTTATGTAGCATTGGATAATATACCATATCGGTATAGATGGTGATTCGAGTAAGCACATTGTCTGAATTTGTTATTTGATGCTTTTGGGAAGCATGATGCATTGATACATGAGATTTAAGTATGTGATGACATGAAACATATACATATGTGATTGATGTGGGATTGATGAGTGGAGGGGGCAGTATTAATCGTGTCGACGGGCACCAGTGTTTTGGTAACACACCGTGACTACGGTCACCAGAGGTTTGGTACCTCCAGAGGTTTGGCACCTCATAGCGACTTATCCCTGTGGTTAACACCACCGTGGGTTGGCCCCACTTGAGATATGGGATCGTCGCGGTGATTTGGTATCACACGATGGGTTGGCCCCATCAATCGATCGTGTCTATGGACACCAGAGGTTTGGCACCTCCAGTGATTTGGCATCACATCTGTGACTATATGTCACCAGTGGTTTGGCACCACCAGTGGTTTGGTACCACAACGGGTAGACTGGCGATTGGTTGGCTAGGTTGGGGCATAATATTATGCACGTTAGTTGTTATATGTTGTGTATGAAAATGTTTAAAATCGGGGGAAGGGTTACATACTGAGTCTTGGTGACTCACCTTCTCCTTAATTTTTCAGGTGATGCATAGATCGCGGATATGGAGCCGGATGGACTCGAGGTGGCCATGCAGTGGATTTAATTTAAATGAACTTTAATTTCAGTTGTGATATATTTATTTTGGGTTTTATTCTATTTGGATGTAATAAGGCCTCGATATTTTGTTTTGCTACTTTTCATCGTTGGATACTTTATTTTAAACTTTGTTAACAATAATTAAATCACATGTTTTCCAAGTTAAAACGAAAATTATTTTTAACGTGCCATCGGGCACCTTCAAAGTTCTATTATAACTCGGCTTAAATAAATTTCTCAAATAAGCACTAAGTAAAGCTTTTACAAAACAATCAAACAAAAAGTTTTCAACAACTTAAACCGATTTAGAAAAATGACTTCATTTAAAATGTTTTCTCTTGTAACAAGCTAGATTCGCCATAAAGTTTGGTAGGGTTTGGGTTGTTACATTTCCAAATCGAGGTATCTTGCTATTTTACAAAATAGGGGTTTTGGTACTTTTACAAAATAGGAATATTTTGATAAAAGTTGAGGGTAGTATGGCAATTTTATAAACTGATATATTTTAGTGATTTTACAAACCAGGGGTATTTCGGTAATTTTGTAAATCGGGGATATTTCAAAATTTTTTTTTCAAAATCTAAAATAGTTTTTACAAATCAAAGGGGTAATTTGGTGATTTTAAAACTAAGGTTTTTATAAAACAGTGTAGCTAGTCCCTTTCAGGTTTAAATTATTGAATTTAGCCTGTGAATAAGTACTCCTGGTTAGGGTGAACCGTTACTACGCACCAGGTAGGATTCGAACGAAGAGGAGGTGAGTCACTAGGACTGCTTAAATACCAAGCTCCCTTGAATCCAATCCTAGACATGCGCACAACTGTTGCCACACCCTTAACTCGGTGACTTACTCACAGGTTTGTTTGATTAGTCTTTAAATTTTATGTAATTCTGTTTTGGAGTAAGCTAATCCTAGAGTTCAATAGCTCCTAATCTACTAATCTACGATCCCGTAATACCCACATACAAATCACACAATAATTAGAGGTACTTACCTGGTGGACTTCGAGCCGGAGACTCAGGTGCCATGCTAGAAAACCTGCTCATCCTTTAGTAAAACTCAATTTTAAAAAAACATTTTTGGGCCTAAAAGCCCTCAAGGTCGAGTTTTGAATTGGGCTCTGATACCAAATTGAAACACCCCAAACCCGACCCACAAGGCCTAACTAGATCTGGCATGCTCCTTGAGTAAACCGTAACTAAATCTCGTCAACTTGAAAATAATTTGGTGGATTTGAAGAAAATTAGTTTTTTGTGAATGATCAAGTTGAAAACCGTGTTATTATTGAAGCTAATATTAAAACGTTATCTTCATGTTTCAAAAATTTCAAGTTAAAAGAAATGCCAAGTTTTAGAGCTTACCATCAAGTTGAAATTTGTAGGTGTCAAAGCGTTTGAAGTTGTTTCTGAAAATATTTATTCATTTGTTTGATGTTGATCGTGTCGAATAAAAATTTAAAATGTAAACTTAAAATGCTTAAATAGTAATGGCCTTATTACAACAAAATAAAACCCAAAATAAATCTCAAAGAAAACTTAATAAGAAAACGTGATAAATTTAATCATAAGAAACCGTAAAAAAATCTTTGAAATGAGCATAGCCACCACTAAGTCCCTATCGACCGGTCCATTTCTTGAGTATCACACGCAAAATGTTAGCCCACGAAGGTGAGTCAACAGACTCGAGTGTGTAACAATCAACACAGACTCCCAAACGATTAAGGCATATTAGATCACATATAGCAAATTTAGGCAATGATGCAACCCAAACCCACCTAGATGTCCAACCTCTACACACCACCCTTACACGCCAATCACACCACAGAGATTACTAAATCGACCCTCCATCCGCTACACACCATCGAAGGCGATCATTGCGATCAATGCACATCGCCTTTATAATGTGGCATAGCCACCAGATAATGTGACAGAGTCACCGAATTCATAATATGTGACATAAGTCACCGGATAATGTGGTAAAAATCACCAGAACACTTCCCCTTTATCATTATCACCCATATGCCCATGCAACATAAAAAACATACGAGATATCATGCAATATACCTTATCCCATGGCTATAATGAAATTTCACATATTCTCATATCAATGTTTATAAACATTATTAACGAGTATTAAGGGTAACATACGAATACATTGCACCATTGAATGGTACCCTTAGCCTTATTCATTCATTGCCTTATTAACATATACATAACAATATTATTACTAATTGGGAATTTATTGTGGGTTACACACACAGTTACTAACGCGATTCATCAATCCCAAAAATCTGATTTAACGCGACTAGATCCCTTTCCTACATTCGCCAACACTAAGATCATTAGCAAAAGGCCATTCGACTATACAAACAAATCCGGAAGGTTAACGTGACAACCATAATCCTTACCACTAACTTCTGGAAAGGATTGACAGGAGAAGATGACTCGATCTACTACTTCAAAATCCGGAGATCCTAAAAGAAACTAATTGCATGGTTGATTAAAAGTCAAGACAAATGCCAAAATTTAGCTTTTGTCCTACACATGTCGATAGAGAAAAGTAAGGAGAATAGAGGAGATTCGGTCATGACGGGCTTACTTATTCTAAACCGATTAGAGAAGAAATCAAGGAGATCTACGCTTGGTTGATATTCACCAAAAGCGAGAAGGGATGAGTTTGAGAGATTTGGCAATGGCTTAAGAAAAACACTTGAGATTCAGCCAAAGTGGAATGGGAGAAAGATGAATGGTATTCACTTGGTTTACTGAAAAGAGATTAAGAGAGTTTCAGCTTTTGATGATAGAAGAAATTATGAGAAGAAGAAGGAAAAGGATGATGGTGAGGCTCAAGTTATGGTTCGGCTAAGGTGAGAAAGAGGAAGAAAAGAATGAGAGAAAAAAGCTAAAAGATGCCAAATGATTTTCGGCACCCACTCTCCCCTACATGACCGAAACTACCACACCCCAAGACCCTCCATTCGCCAACTCTTCTTCACTCATCCAAATCCCCTTTTCACTCCTACTTAGCCTAATCTTTAAGTCATCGGACCAATCTACACTTCATCCATTCGAGTCCTTGTCTTGTCACCACTGCACCTCCTTGCCAAAAAATAAAAGCTCCAAAACACTTCCCTTGCTGCTCGAACCTAGGTCCCTTCACACTCCCTGTGGCATCACTCCCCTATGCTTTAAGTGGCGCCTCCCTTGCCACTTTATCAATTGAGTTTTTGTGTCCTAAGCCACATATTAAAGTCCTTAAGGCCTAGCTCCCTTAGTTCCCTTTTTAGGCTTAAAAATCCAATAATTTTCTAAGGCTTCCACCTACATCCCAAGGTTCCCGAAGTGTAACATCCTAAATAATTGAGTATCATTATGTTGCTAAATGTTAGTTCGGGTTACTTGGAGTTAGAATAAAAATATTAGTTAAGTGTACTTTAGAGTAAAGAAATTAGGTGACATTGAGACTTAAGTTAATTAAGTACTAAAAGAAGGCATAAGATGAGTTAATAGCATAGTGGTGATGGAGGGTCGATTTAGTAATCCCCACTGTGTCAAGGGTACGGGGTGTGTAGCGGATGGATATATAGGTTGGGTTTGGGCTTGCATCTCATTTCATAAGTATATCCATGTAATATTGTATGATTATTATTTGATCTGCTATGAAATGGGCCTTTGGGCTAAATTTGAGCTAAAATGGGCCTTTGGGCTAAATATGAGTTAAATGGGCCTTTGGGCTAAATATTTGATTAAATGGGCCTATGGCCATATGTGAAATTTTGGGCTTGAAAGCATTTCATAAAATGGGCTTTTAGTGTATGTGTTATACATTGAGTTTATAACTCACCCATTTTTATGGGATAACTTTTCAGATAACTCAGAAAGCGATGGATCGGACAGTTAAGGATTTCGAGGTGGCCAAAGGTTTCATTAAGTATTGTGGAGATTTTCCAACTTAAACTCTTTTAGTTAAATTTTATTACTTAGACTTTAATTTGGGTTGCCAATATTATGTAATAAGGCCATTATAAACTATCTTTAATTTCGTGTTTGGATTTACTTTTATTTTGCCATGAATAAATATCCATTAAATAACTAAATTGGTTTTCAATAATTATTTAAAAAGGTTTTTGTCTCTAATATATAAATGTTTTCAAGGAAATTTTCTTAAGTTTGGTTTCCTTTTGATTTCATTAATTCCTCCTAAAAATAATGTTTTAAAAGACAAAATTTCTTTACAATGGAATTCCGCTAAAATTTTACTCGAGGGACATACCAAATCCGGTTAGGCTTTTTGGGTCGGGTTTGGGGTGTTTCATGCCAATCACACCGTGGGGATTACTAAATCGACCTCCATCCGCTACACACCATCGAAGGCGCCACGCACCAATCGCACATCGCCCTTATAATGTGGCATAGCCACCAGATAATGTGACAGAGTCACCGGATTCATAATATGTGACATAAGTCACCGGATAATGTGGTAAAACCACCAGAACACTTCCCCTTTATCATTATCACCCATATGCCCATGCAACATAAAAAAACATACAGATATCATGCAATATACCTTACCCCATGGCCATAATGAAATTTCAATTATTCTCATATCAATGTTTATAAACATTATTAACGAGTATTAAGGGTAACATACGAATACACCGCACCATTGAATGGTACCCTTAGCCTTATTCATTTATTGCCTTATTAACATATACATAACAATATTATTACTAATCGGAATTTATTGTGGGTTACACACCTGGTTACTAACGCGATTACCAAATCCCAAAAATCCCGATCTAACGCACTAGATCCCCTTTCCTACATTCGGCCAACACTAAGATCATTAGCAAAAAGGCCATTCAGCTATACAAGCAAATCCTGAAAGGTTAACGCACAACCATAATCCTTACCACTAACTTACTGGAAATGATTGACAGGGAGAAGATGACTCCGATCTACTGCTTCAAAATCCCAGAGATCCTAAAAGAAACCGATTGCATGGTTGATTAAAACTCAAGACAAATGCCAAAATTCAGCTTTTGTCCTACAAATGTCGATAGAGAAAAGTAAGGGAGAATAGAGGAGATTCGATCATGACGGACTTACCTATTCTAAACCAATTAGAGAAGAAATCAAGGAGATCTCTCGCTTGGTTGATATTCGCCAAACCGAGAGGGATGAGTTTGAGAGATTTCGGCAATGGCTTAAGAAAAACACTTGAGATTCTACCAAAGTGGAATGGGAGAAAGATGACCGTATTCGGCTTGGTTTACAGAAAAGAGATTAAGGGAGTTTCGACTTTTGATGATGTAAGAAATTATGAGAAGAAGAAGGAAAAGGATGATGGTGAGGCTCAAGTTATGGTTCGGCTAAGGTCGAAAGAGGAAGAAAAGAATGAGAGAAAAAACTAAAGATGCCAAATGATTTTCGCACCCACTCTCCCCTACATGACCGAAACTACCACCCCAAGACCCTCCATTCGCCAACTCTTCTTCCCTTATCCAAATCTCCCTTTTCACTCCTACTTAGTCAATCTTTAAGTCATGGACCCAATCTACACTTCATCCATTCGAGTCCTTGTGTTTGTCCACCACCGCACCTCCTTGCCAAAAAATAAAAGCTCCAAAATGCTTCCTCATCGTCAACCTAGGTCCCTTCACACTCCTGTGGCCACTCCCCTATGCTTTAAGTGGCGCCTCCTGCCACTTTATCAATCGAGTTCTTGTGTCCTAAGCCACACATTAAACTCCTTAAGGCCTAGCTCCCTTAGTTCCCTTTTAAGCTTAAAATCCAATAATTTTCTAAGGCTTTTCCACCTACATCCCAAGGCTCTCAAGCCCCCAAAACACATTCAAATCACACACAAGCATGCTACCACATACATTTAAGTGAAAATGCATAACCCTTAAACCTCGAATATTATAGTTCTACCCCTTAAAATAATTTCGACCTCAAAATTACCTATTTAAAATAAGTGGGGTATTCTTGTCGATTGCTTCCTCCGGCTCCCACGAAGCTTCTTCCATCCATGGTTATGCCATAACACTTTGACTAGAGGAACTGATTTCCTCAAGCACCTTCACATCCTGCTCCGAATCTGAATCGGCTCTTCCTCATAGGACAAATCTAGTCTTAGCTCCACCTCCTCAACCCAGATTACATGAGATGGGTCTGATCGGTAGCGACGTAGCATCGAAATGTGAAACACATAGTGCATCCGCTCCAACTCAAGGCAACTCTAATCGACATGCTATCGGGTCCAACTCGCTTCAAAACCCGATAAGGTCCTATAAACTGGACTCAACTTTCCCTTGGGACCAAATCTCATCACCTTCTTCCACGGCGAAACTTTTAGAAACACTTGATCTCCTTCTGCAAACTCTATCTCCTTCCGCTTAAGATCTACATATGACTTCTGCCTATTAGATGCCTCCTTCAACCATGCTCGAATTACCTTAACCTTTTCTTCCGCTTCTGCCACCATCTCCAAACCTAAAACATGACGTTCCCCAATTTCATCCCAATGTAGAGTACGACACCTCCTTCCATATAGCGCTTCGTACGGTGCCATCCGAATACTTGCTTGATAGCTGTTATTGTATGCAAATTCCGCTAAAGGCAAGAACTCCTCCCAGCTCCCTCTAAAGTCTATCACACAACCTCTCAACAAATCCTCTAGCACTTGAATTACCCGCTCAGACTGGCCGTCCGTCTACGGATGAAATGCCATACTGAAATCCAACCTGGTGCCTAATGCCTGATGTAGTACTTTCCAAAATCGAGACATAAATCTCGGATCCCTATCCGAGATAATCGACACTGGTACCCCGTGCAGCCTCACAATTTTTGCCACATACAATTTTGTCAATCTCTGCAAAGAATAGTCAACCCGCACTGGTATGAAATGTGCAGACTTCGTCAACCGATCTACTATCACCCATACTGAGTCCTTCTTAGTAGGCGTAAGAGGAAGCCCACTAACGATGTCCATGGTAATTCTCTCCCACTTCCACTGTGGAATCTTTATCGGTTGAAGCAATCCTGACGGTACTTGGTGTTCAGCTTTAACTTGCTGACATATTAAGCATTTCCCTACAAATTTCTGAACTTCTCGCTTAAAACCAGGCCACCAAAACTGATCCCGTAAATCCCTATATAACTTACTTCCTCCAGGATGTATAGCATAAGGGCTACTATGCGATTCCTGAAGAATTTTCTGCCTTAACTCCTCATCCTTTGGCATACAGATCTTGCCCCAAAAACACAACACTCCATCGCTGTTTACACCATAGTCTTCCAACTCCCCATTCTGCACTTGCAGCAACTTAGCACTTAGTTCCCCATCTACCAACTATTTTTCTCTCACCTGACTTAACCATGTCGGCTACACTTGCAACTCTGCTAGTAAACTTCCATCATCATAAAGGCTAAGATGTGCAAACATCGCCCTCAGATCCGACACCACTTTTCGACTTAGGGCATCTGCCACCACATTTACCTTGCCCAGGTGATATTCTATGGAACAGTCGTAGTCTTTCAACAACTCCACCCACCTTTGCTGTCTCAAATTCAGCTCCTTCTGAGTCAACAAATATTTCAGACTCTTATGGTCCGTGTAGATCACCTACCTTTCTCCATACAAGTAGTGCCTCCACACTTTCAGAGCGAATACTACCACTGCCAACTTCAGATCATGTGTCAGATAGTTAACCTCATGTGGCCTCAATTGTCGAGATGCATAAGCGACCACTTTCCCATCTTGCATTAGAATACATCCCAATCCTGTATAGGAAGCATCACAATACACCATAAAGTCTTTCCCTGCTTCCGGCTGAATCAACACTGGAGCCTCTGTCAATACTTTCTTAAGCTTCTCAAAACTCTCCTGCTGATTATCCGCCCATACGAAAGGTACCTCCTTTCTTAACAACTTCGTCAAAGGTGCTGCTATTGACGAGAACCCTTCAACAAATCTCCTGTAATAGCCTGCTAACCCCAAGAAACTACAAACCTCTACCACGCACTTAGGTGGTTTCCAACTGACATCGCCTCAATCTTCCGAGGATCCACCCTTATTCCTTCCATGCACACCACATCCCTAAGAACGTAACTTCCTTTAGCCAAAATTTGCACTTGCTGAACTTGGCATATAGCGCTTCTTTTCCCTTAACACTTGCAACACCACCCGAGATGCTCATCATGTTCTTCCTCGACTTGGAATACACTAGGATGTCGTCTATAAACACAACGACGAACCGATCTAGGTAGGGTTGGAAAACCGGTTCATCATATCCATGAACGCACTGGGCATTTGTCAACCAACGGCATTACTAAGAACTCATAATGCCCATATCTTGTCCGAAAAGTCGCCTTATGGATATCTACTTCTTCACCCTAAGTCGATGATATCCCGACCGAGATCTATCTTTAAAAATACTCATGCTCCTTTAAGTCGATCGAACAAGTCGCCTATCCTCGCAATGGGTACTTGTTCTTGATGGTCACTTATTCAATCGCCAGAATCTATGCACATACGCATAGTCCCGCCCTTCTTCTTCACGAATAGGACCTTGCTCCCCATGGATACACACTAGGTCGAATAAACCCACGATCGAGTAACTCTTGGATCCGGCTTTAAGCTCTACTAACTCCTTTGGTGCTATTCGCACGAAGTAATTGACACAGAGTCGCATCTTAGTAAATCAATTTTGAACTCCACCTCCCCGTCCGGGGTAACCTAGGCGCCCCTTCAAAAGGCATCCATGAATTCCCATCGTTTCACTCCACTAACTCCTTCTTCTTTTGCATCCAAAGCACTCACGAAGGCCAAAAATGCCTTGCACCCTTTCCAAACCATCTTATCGCCTTTAATGCGAAGACTACGCTGCCAAATAATTTATTCTTTCTCCGATCATAATTATCTCATCATCCTCCTGAGTCCTCAACTCCATTCACTTAGTCAGCAATCCAATTTAGCCCGATGTTCCACTAGCCAATCCATACCTAGAATGAGATCAAATTCCCCAAAAGGTAGTTCCATCAAGTCGCCAGGAAATACCACCCCTAATCTCTAGAGGCACACTCCGAATATCCTATTCACCACTACCGCTTGACCTAATCTGCTCACTATACCATCTCCCTAATGAGGCATTCGGATGCTACACCTAATGTTTTAGCTACTCTACATGCAACATATGAGTAGGTCGAGCCAAAATCAATTAAAGCAAAGTAAGGCTTGTCACTATAAGGAACGTGATTGCTATGACGTTCGCAAGGCCACCATCTTCCCTCCGACGAATCAGATACACCGACTCGGTATCTCGCCTCAGTGTTACCAACACCTCCTCGATGTTCTGTGACCTCTACCGTAACCATTACCTCGCCAACCGGACCACGACCCTCGGTGGTCGTTGTCCACCTTTTCCAGCCTGATTGAATCCTCGACTTGTTGGTCGGCTCATCCATTTCCATAGGACGGTCCCTAATCATGTGATCTTTGGACCAACACTTGAAACATCCCCTGCCTTCTTCCAACATCCCCGGTGCCTCTTTCCACATCGAGCACAAGTACTGATCGTCCTCCGTAGAATAACCTCCTTGACCTCACTACCATCAACTCTAGGTCTCTTTGAACATTCCCGAATGACCTCGATGATCCAAAGCCTCTTTTCTCGTCTATTCCTATCCAAATTCGCCTCACGCATTCCTTAACCCTTCGACTACCTTAGCCTTCTCTACCAACACGATAAACTCCCGCTCGCTATGGAGCAATCAGCAATCTCGTGTCATCCTCGCCTCGTCCTCAAACCGAACATATCGTTCATGCTCAGTAGCCATGATACTCGAGCATACCGGCTTAACCTTAAGAATTCTACCTCGTACTCCACTACGGACTTACTCCCCGAACCACCTTAGAAACGCCTTCCTCGCTTCATCAATATAGCTAGTCCCAATATACTTCTTCCGATACGCCGCTTAAAATACTCCCAAGTGAGATCCTCCATCAGAAGACGTCTCCAAACCATGAGCCACCACCGTAGGACTCATCCCGGAGAAGCGATACCACTCCTTTCGCTTTCTCCTCAAAGATTCAGATCCAAATTGTCCATGATTCACTCCATCACCTCCAACCAATACTCACCAGTACATGGCGCCACACCATATACACTTCTAATACCTTCGCCCCATTGGCTCGGAGTCACTGCATGATTTTTGAGCTCCCATACCTCCACTTGCTCCACCACCCTCTCAAGAACTCGCAAAGATCGTCATGAGCATCGCATCATCCCCATCCGATCCTCGATATTCAACACCAAAGAATGGTGGTGGTGGCATCTCATTCTTAGACCTTGACTGCACCTAATCGGTTCCGACACGGCCATCCCGCCTACCACGCCCACGCACATTATGACCACGCCCCTAGAACTCATGCCTACAATCACGATTTAATCGCTTTAAAAATTTTATGCATCGCTTTTGTTCCATCGTTACCCACGAACAAGTTTTATGAAAAGAAGTTTAATGGTAGTTCTTTCGATCATTTCGTGGTTTTTGTTTCAAATCTTCTACCCTAATTTAGAGAATCACATTCATTTAATAGTATCTACTACACACACTCACCACTCGAACATTTTTGTCCGCTCCAACCTGTGGGTATTTTCGTAATTTATCCTATAGGGGTATTTTGGTAATTTTCCTGTAACATCCTAAGTTAGGGGTTATTTGTGATTGAATAATTATTTGGTATGTTGGAACTGCTGTGATATTATTTATGGAATAATAGAGCTTAATTAAGGCTTTGAGTTGGCATGGTTTGGTAGAAAATTTCGTTGTTAACTTTAAAGGCGTGGAGCCTTAGCGGGGGGGGTTATAAGAATAAATGTGGATAATTTGACACCAAATGAGGCCTTGGCAAAGTGGCAAAAGTGAGGCCACTTAAGAGCTAGTGTGACGCCACCAAGGAGCAAGGGAGAACCTTGGTTCGAGTCACGTAAATCCTCCCTTTGCTCTTTATTTGATTCGCACAAGGGGAGAGAAATTCTCCCTTAAATTCTTTTTATTAATTATCTATTTAGATAATAAGATAAATGAGCTTTTAATGGGATTTTATATTAAAGGATAATATGAGCATTTGGAATTGGATTTTTATTTGTTTAATTTCGAGGATAATTGGGATAATATTAGTTTTATTTTGATAATATAAGATAATTAAGGAATTATTTGATTAAAAGGATTAATGGTTATTAATAGGATATTATCTAGATTATTAAGATTATTATGGGATTATTGGGGATTAATTCAAATTAATTTGAATTAATTCAAAGGGTGGACTAAAGGGTACTAAGTGCCTATAAAAGCGTAGAGTTGACCCCTTGTTTTTCTTTTCTTCATTTTTCTAAGTGCTTAATTCCCTAACCCTCCTTTGTTCTTGAATTTTCTCCACCTCTCAAATCCCTTCAAGTCAAACTCTTAGCACCTCTCCTCCCATTATTTCCTCTTTGGCCGAATATACCCATTGAAATACCAATTCCTTTCTCCTGCTTTTTAACCACTTTGGCCGAATCTCAAGCAAGGGGTGAGCTCCTTCAATTTCTTCTTCAATCGATCCTGAGAGAAGGTAAGTGTGCCGAAATCCCATGGTTTCTCCCTCCCTATGCTCTGCCGATTTCCATTAAGGGGGTAGGTATCAATTTTAATGGTGGTTAGCAAGGCTTCTAAACGAGTGGTAACCGATTTCTTTTAGGTACTCAGGAGAGTAAAGCAGTCGACTCAGGCCTCGATCTCTAGTATTCAATATTTGGTAAGATTAATCTCTTTATTCTGATATTCATTGTCAGTAGGCTATTAGTCTTATTTACTAATCGCTGGTAGTTGATTAAGCTGACTCGGAAATTAAATCTTGTGGTTGGTAACCGAAAGGGTAAAGTAAGGTTCGGGTTCACAAGGAACCCTTTACAATTAATTTGGTTTGGCCGATTAGGCCATGGCACTAACTTTGATAGTTGGCGAATATAGGGACACGAACTTAGAGTGGGGGCGATTGGTTTCTTTTCGGATTTAGACTCCTCGTTGGTGACAGTGTGTACATACACACATAACTTGTTAAATATGCTGATTGTTGTGAATGCTATCTTGATTTTATGTAGCATTGGATAATATACCATATCGGTATAGATGGTGATTCGTAAGTACATATCATTTAATTTGTTATTTGATGCTTTTGGGAAGCATGATGCATTGATACATGAGATTTAAGTATGTGATGACATGAAACATATACATATGTGATTGATGTGGGATTGATGAGTGGAGGGGCAGATTAATCGTGTCGACGGGCACCAAGTGTTTTGGTAACACACCGTGACTACGGCCACCGAGGTTTGGTACCTCCAGGTTTGGCACCTCATAGCGACTTATCCCCGTGGTTAACACCACCGTGGGTTGGCCCCACTTGAGATATGGGATCGTCGCCGGTGATTTGGTATCACACGATGGGTTGGCCCCATCAATCGATCGTGTCTATGGACACCAGAGGTTTGGCACCTCCAGTGATTTGGCATCACATCTGTGACTATATGTCACCGGTGGTTTGGCACCACCAATGGTTTGGTACCACAACGGGTAGACTGTATGCGATTGGTTGGCTAGGTTGGGGCACATAATATTATGCACGTTAGTTGTTATATGTTGTGTATGAAAATGTTTAAAATCGGGAAGGGTTACATACTGAGTCTTGGTGACTCACCTTCTCCTTAATTTTTCAGGTGATGCATAGATCGCGGATATGGAGCCGGATGGACTCGAGGTGGCCATGCAGTGGATTTAATTTAAATGAACTTTAATTTCAGTTGTGATATATTTATTTTGGGTTTTATTCTATTTGGATGTAATAAGGCCTCCTGATATTTTGTTTTGCTACTTTTCATACGTTGGATACTTTATTTTAAACTTTGTTAACAATAATTAAATCACATGTTTTCCAAGTTAAAACGAAAATTATTTTTAACGTGCCATCGGGCACCTTCAAAGTTCTATTATAACTCGGCTTAAATAAATTTCTCAAATAAGCACTAAGTAAAGCTTTTACAAAACAATCAAACAAAAAAGTTTTCAACAACTTAAACTGATTTAGAAAAATGACTTCATTTAAAATGTTTTCTACTGTAACAAGCTAGATTCGGCCATAAAGTTTGGGCCGGGTTTGGGTTGTTACATTTCCAAATCAGGGTATCTTGCTATTTTACAAAATAGGGGTTTTTGGTACTTTTACAAAATAGGAATATTTTGATAAAAGTTGAGGTAGTATGGCAATTTTATAAACCGATATATTTTAGTGATTTTACAAACCGGGGTATTTCGTAATTTTGTAAATCGGGGATATTTCAAATTTTTTTCAAAATCTAAAATAGTTTTTACAAATCAAAGGGGTAATTTGGTGATTTTAAAACTAAGGTTTTATAAAACAAAGTAGCTAGTCCCTTTCGTGTTTAAATTATTGAATTTAGCTCGTGAATAAGTACTCGGTTAGGGTGAACTGTTACTACGCACTGTAGGATTCAACGAAGAGGAGGTGAGTCACTAGGACTGCTAAATACCAAGCTCCCTTGAATCCAATCCTAGACATGCGCACAACCTGTTGCCACACCCTTAACTCGGTGACTTACTCACGTGTTTGTTTGATTAGTCTTTAAATTTTATGTAATTGCTTTTGGAGTAAGCTAATCCTAGAGTTCAATAGCTCCTAATCTACTAATCTACGATCCCGTAATACCCACATACAAATCACACAATAATTAGAGGTACTTACCGGTGGACTTCGAAATGAGACTCAAAGCCATGCTAGAAAACCCGCTCATCCTTTAGTAAAACTCAATTTTAAAAAAACATTTTGGGCCTAAAAGCCCTCAAGGTCGAGTTTTGAATTGGGCTCGATACCAAATTGAAACACCCCAAACCCGACCCACAAGGCCTAACTAGATCTGCATGCTCCTTGAGTAAACCGTAATTAAATCTCGCCAACTTGAAAATAATTTGGTGGATTTGAAGAAAATTAGTTTTTGTGAATGATCAAGTTGAAAACCGTGTTATTATTGAAGCTAATATTAAACGTTATCTTCATGTTTCAAAAATTTCAAGTTAAAAGAAATGCCAAGTTTTAGAGCTTACCATCAAGTTGAAATTTGTAGGTGTCAAACGCTTGAAGTTGTTTTACTTAAAAATATTTATTCATTTGTTTGATGTTGATCGACGTAATAAAAATTTAAAATGTAAACTTAAAATGCTTAAATAGTAATGGCCTTATTACAACAAAATAAAACCCAAAATAAATCTCAAAGAAAACTTAATAAGAAAACGTGATAAATTTAATCATAAGAAACCGTAAAAAATGTCGAAATGAGCATGGCCACCACTAAGTCCCTATCGACCGGTCCATTTATCGAGTATCACCGCAAAATGTTAGCCCAATGAAGGTGAGTCAATGACTCAATGTGTAACAATCAACACAGACTCCCAAACGATTAAGGCATATTAGATCACATATAGCAAATTTAGGCAATGATGCAACCCAAACCCACCTAGATGTCCAACCTCTACACACCACCCTTACTCGCCAATCACACCTCGAGATTACTAAATCGACCTCCATCCGCTACACACCATCGAAGGCGTCATTGCAATCAACTGACATCGCTTTATAATGTGGCATAGCCACGATAATGTGACAGAGTCACCGATTCATAATATGTGACATAAGTCACCGGATAATGTGGTAAAATCACCGTAACACTTCCCCTTTATCATTATCACCCATATGCCCATGCAACATAAAAAAACATACAGATATCATGCAATATACCTTATCCCATGGCTATAATGAAATTTCACATATTCTCATATCAATGTTTATAAACATTATTAACGAGTATTAAGGGGTAACATACCTGAATACATTGCACCATTGAATGGTACCCTTAGCCTTATTCATTCATTGCCTTATTAACATATACATAACAATATTATTACTAATTGGGAATTTATTGTGGGTTACACACCGGTTACTAACGCGACATCAATCCCAAAAATCTCGATTTAACGCGACTAGATCCCTTTCCTACATTCGCCAACACTAAGATCATTAGCAAAAGGCCATTCGACTATACAAACAAATCCCGGAAGGTTAACGATAACCATAATCCTTACCACTAACTTACTGGAAAGGATTGACAGGGAGAAGATGACTCCGATCTACTACTTCAAAATCCCGGAGATCCTAAAAGAAACTAATTGCATGGTTGATTAAAAGTCAAGACAAATGCCAAAATTTAGCTTTTGTCCTACACATGTCGATAGAGAAAAGTAAGGGAGAATAGAGGAGATTCGGTCATGACGGGCTTACTTATTCTAAACCGATTAGAGAAGAAATCAAGGGAGATCTCTGCTTGGTTGATATTCAGCCAAAACTGAGAAGGGATGAGTTTGAGAGATTTCGGCAATGGCTTAAGAAAAAACACTTGAGATTCAGCCAAAGTGGAATGGGAGAAAGATGAATGGTATTCACTTGGTTTACGTAAAGAGATTAAGAGAGTTTCACTTTTGATGATGTAAGAAATTATGAGAAGAAGAAGGAAAAGGATGATGGTGAGGCTCAAGTTATGGTTCTAGCTAAGGTGAGAAAGAGGAAGAAAAGAATGAGAGAAAAAGCTAAAAGATGCCAAATGATTTTCAGACCCACTCTCCCTACATGACCGAAACTACCACACCCCAAGACCCCTCCATTCGGCCAACTCTTCTTCACTCATCCAAATCCCCCTTTTCACTCCTACTTAGCCTAATCTTTAAGCTGTCAGACCCAATCTACACTTCATCCATTCAGAGTCCTTGTCTTTGCCCACCATCGCACCTCCTTGCCAAAAATAAAAGCTCCAAAACACTTCCCTTGCTGCTCGAACCTAGGTCCCTTCACACTCCTCGTGGCATCACTCCCCTATGCTTTAAGTGGCGCCTCCCTTGCCACTTTATCAATTGAGTTTTTGTGTCCTAAGCCACATATTAAAGTCCTTAAGGCCTAGCTCCCTTAGTTCCCTTTTAGGCTTAAAATCCAATAATTTTCTAAGGCTTCCACCTACATCCCAAGGTTCCCAAGTGTAACATCCTAAATAATTGAGTATCATTATGTTGCTAAATGTTAGTTCAAGTTACTTGGAGTTAGAATAAAAATATTAGTTAAGTGTACTTTAGAGTAAAGAAATTAGGTGACATTGAGACTTAAGTTAATTAAGTACTAAAAGAAGGCATAAGATGAGTTAATAGCATAGTGGTGATGGCGCCATGAGTTGGACATGAGGGAAGAGGTTCGAATCTCCTAGCTTGCAACTTGAAAATTTTTATTTTTTGCTTTCATCTATCAAGTGTTAGCCAAGAAGCAAACATGGCAAGTTTGACTTCTTTATTTTTGGTATGATGGCTTAAGGATTAAGGAAATATTTAAGTTGAGGAAAGAAATCAATAGGATAAGGTAAGTAAGGGGAACAAATGGCTAAATTGTAAAAACGACAAAATCAGTACAATACGAAATAATTGGTATTTTGGTGAAATTTCATGAAAATGGTTAAAAATGTGAAAATTACGAAAACGCCCTCGATGAGTAGATGGTAAAATGTATATTAAATGTCTCATGTGTAAATGGGCCAAAGATGTGTTAGATCGTAAAATGGGCCGATAAGTTTGCTAGTTAGTAAAATGGGCCGATAAGTATGCTAGTTAGTAAAATGGGCTGAAATCTTTGATAGATAGTAAAATGGGTCAAAATCCTTGATAAATAGTAAATGGGTCAAATCTCTGCTAGATTGTTAAATGGGCCAAAATCCCTAATAAATAGTAAATGGGCCGAAATCTCTGCTAGATCGATAAATGGGCCGAAATCTCTGCTAGATCGATAAATGGGCCAAAATCTCTGCTAGATCGTTAGATGGGCCGAAAACCCTGACAAATTGTTAAATGGGCCGAACTCTTTGCTAGATCGTTAATTGGGCCTAAGATGCTAAATTGCTAAATAGGCTAAATGTTATTTTGTAATTTTTGGGCCTTAATAAAAACTTGAAATATTGACTCATATGTAAATTGGGCCTTTTTGATAAAATCATCATATGTACATAGACTATTTTGCATACATGTTGCATGGGTTGGGATTAACGATGAAGAGAAGAAAGGCTCATTGCCAAAATCTAGTTCGTGGCTCTACCACAAATATTTTAAATGGCTCATTGCCTCTAGTTCTTGGCTCGCCACAAATATTTTAATGGCTCAATGCCTCTAGTTCGGTGACTTTGTCACAATCTAGTTCGGTGGCTCGCCACAAATATAAAATGGCTTTATGCTCACAGTGTGACGGTTGGTACGGTGGTGTGTAGCGGATGGAAATTAGGTTTGGGTGGAAATTTCATTATTTGCATGCATCTCATTATTTATATTGTTAAACTCGTTGATGGGCTTAAGCCCAAAATAATGACTTGATGATCTGGCCCAATGGATAAAGTAAGTAAGTTATACACTGAGTTCTGAGTAACTCACTCACTCAAATTTTACATCTCAGGTAATGGAAATTGACGTGGACTTGGGCCGAGGATGACTTCGTGGAGGCCATACTGCAAACATGAGTTTAATAAACCTTGAACTTTTAATAAGTATTTTCTTTAATTTACTATTTTGGGTATGATGTAATAAGGCCTCTATTAATATTTTATGGATTTACATGTGTGGATGGATTTAAATTATGTTTTAGATATTTAATATGGGCTTATATTTATCTTATAATGTTTTCTTAAAATACTTTGGGTTTTCAAACATATGAAATTCCTTTATCTATTTTAAATTTTAAATATTTTGAACTCTTATAAAAATTACTTTAAGATTTTGATAATTAAATATTAAATGATGAGGTTTTCAACTTATGTTTCTCAAACACATTAAACTTAAAATTATTTCTCTTGGTTTTATTTTAAACTCTATTTTCAAAAAGGGTTTTGATATATCGCTTCACCTAAATTATTGAGATAGTTCGATCTATGTGACA
The DNA here is from genome assembly GCA_025506655.1 of Gossypium rotundifolium. Lineage (NCBI taxonomy): Eukaryota > Viridiplantae > Streptophyta > Magnoliopsida > Malvales > Malvaceae > Gossypium > Gossypium rotundifolium. Next base: position 130,500,904 of record CP106729.1, on the reverse strand, counting down.
AACCAAATCTTGTCTTAACGCATAGGCCAGGTTTGGGGTGTTACACGAAGCCCCCAAAACACATTCAAATCACACACAAGCATGCTACCACATACATTTAAGTGAAAATGCATAACCCCTAAATCCCGAATATTACAACCCACCAAGGTATGCTTCCTCTTTTCATAAATAGCTCCATTTATAGCCAGCTTCTCACCTTCCCTCTTGCTATCTTTTCGATGTGGGATCCCACTGTCAGCAGATTTTAAATCCAACTCAAACTCTGGTCGTCCAATCCGCAAAATAAATACTCCCCTGCTTGTCATGGGATTCGAACCTAGGCTCTCTTGTACCCTTAATGACGCCTTGCCACTAGACCACTCACTTTCTTGTATCTAACATCATGCGCAACTAAATACAAATCTATGGGACAAAGTCCAAGTTCACTTAAAAATAAATCAAAATGAAATGCCCGCGCTAAGGCTTGAACCTTGGACCCCTTACTTCCTTATGGCGTCACCTCCTTGTCTCCTATGTGGCGTCACTTTGCCACTACACCACAAGCTCTTCTTGTGTCATTTTTCTCCACATTTTATTCTTAAAGCCTACCTACTAACTCCCAGGGTTTTATTCACCTAAAACCAAAATTTTTCTAAAGCCCAAGTTTGATCTCGAGACTTCATAAAGCCCCTAACCTTTCAAAATCACCTTCCTAATAGGTCCAACTTGAAATAATGTCGTTCTTATAATCCTAAAATTTTAAAAGCTCCCATGGCCAAGGCCCAATGGGCCCAATCCTACTAGGCCCAAATTCAAGGTGTTACACACAAACTTGCAAAATTGCACACACTTTTTTTCACTCTATATTTTTTTTTGAATTTTTGTAATTCCTCTTTCTTTTTTTTCAATACAATATGTTGAATAAACGAAAAATAAAATTACAACTTGAATTTTTTCGAACCTACTTTTGGCTTCTTAATCATCGTCGGAGCTCCTCATTTTCAAGCTCTGATACCAAATGATGTGTGACGGCCCAGGGTAATTGAGTCGTTTATGATTTTGCCCGATTGTCTACGAGGAGAGGTTGTGTCTTTGAAAAAATAATAGAGAATGTGGTTAAGTATGCGAAAGCTTTTATAGGTTTTCTTTTTTAATTATATTTAAGTTAGGAATGGATGTAGAATATTAGATGGGATCAATCAGAAGATGGAGTTGGGTAGGTCCGATAAAGAAGGAATGAAGAAAGATAGGTAGATAGATGGTTCAATTTAGAATGAGCTAGTAAGGTTGGATAAAGAATGGATAATCGAGGGCTCGATTTTAGATAGGATAAACAAAGAAAGAGTTGGTAGAGATGGACTAAAGAACTTAAACATGAGAAACAATTCAACACTATATGTAGTGTCACCCCGGTTCTATGCAGTTTAAGGTGGATGGTGAAATTATCGAAGGTTGAACGCCACACCAGTTAAGGTGATAAGTTCGGGAAACAAATTCAGAGACGCCACAAGCTTGCTTGATAAGTCAACCGAAAACTTGTACAAATTTTTGAGAGGAGAAAACTCACTCTTTGAACAATGTTCATGATGCGAGCACGCCCCGCGAACTTCATCGAACAAGTATTTGAGTCGAGCATTGCGTTACTGGCAAGCTAATCCTAGCTCGCTTCCGCTCCACGAGCTTCGTCCGCCTCAAATTCAGCTCATTTGAGCTCGATCTAGCTCAATGAGTTCGTGTGCTCATTCAACTAGCTTGATTCAGTTAAATAAGCTCGCTTTGAGCTCATCTTTAAATTTTAATTCTTGCATTTAAATTGCTGGAATAAGGACTTGATTTATTTATTTTAGTTAGTTTAGTCTTTAATTATGTCTTGTTTAATTATATGCATCTTTAGTTAATGTCATGCATTATTGATCTACATATTTTAATTATAACATGCATTATGTGTTTTGCATTTAATTAAGTCATGCATTAAGTAAGTCATTTGTTCATTTAGTTTGCATTTTAAACCATGCATTTAAGCATCTTAGTTTAATAAATGAGTTGCTGGACATTAATTCAACTCATCTTAGTTTAATTAATTGAGTTTTTGTTAAACTTTATTTAATAGTTGCTTCTTTAATTAATCTAGTTACTAGGATAATTTATTGGTGCATGGGATAAAGTTCATTTAATAATGCTTCTCCTAATTAAACTAGTTGCTAGAATAAATGATGCATAAGTGTTAGTTGATTTATTTAAGTTAGTTGTTAATTTGTTTTAAGCTTAGTAATTGAATAAATGTGTCGTTACATGTACCTAAGTGATATAAGTGTCAGGCGATACTCCTATAGTATAAAATCTTACTTGAAACTTAAGTATTATTATCGATCTCCACCATCTATTAATTTTCTTTCACCTTTCCTTCCATTTCAACCTAGCCACTTCTTTCACTTTCTCATCCATCATTTGTTAACCTACTTCCAAACCAATTGCCGTCTTTATTTATGTTAACCAAACCCATACAAATCTCATATCCTTAAACTTATCCTTGAAGCCCTTTTAACAACTTTCACATCATTTTACCTAAAGACATCCTTTTTAAAAGAGCCAAATGATACTTCTTCGTCGACGATTAGGTAAAATCTCATATGACTTGACTCACCCCGAGGTGATTTGTATCAAAACACCACACCAATTAAGGTGATAATTTCAAAAGAACAAGTCGAAGACACCAAAGCAAGCTTGATAAGTCAAACAAAACTTGTACGAAATATGGAGAGAGATAAACTCACTCAAGAACACAAAGTTCATAAAATTTAATTAAAGTTCAACAACCTTTTCAAAATGAAAGAAAATAACTATTTATAGCCTAATTTGGAGTAGCCGAATGGACATTTCATAGACTTAAAAGCTAATTAAATTCGGCTAGAAAATTTTAGAATGAACTAGAAGAAACCCATTAGAAAACAAGGTCCAAATTTGGCTGAATGGAACTTCATTGTCAACTTCATGAACACTATTTTTAAATAAAACTACACTATTGATAAACAATCTAAATCTTTACCCTCAGGATTTCGAACCACTTCTATTTTTGGTTTCTCCCTGATTGTTGATTCGTTACCCGATGAGAATCCAGAACGAACAAAGGTTCGATAGTACGAATGACTTCAAACAACTGGTTCTCCTTGGATGAGGGTCCGCAACCCGATGAAAATCTCGATTCCCAAAATTTCTTCGCTTATACTTAGGGGATTAGCGAAACCACCCTCTTTTGAAGACTATTCAACGCCTTTTCGCCTCTATCTTGAATGTCTTTAATGACATAAAATCATTAGTCAAACTAATAACTATCGAAATAAGACTAACAATTTTAAAAAAATTAGATTGGCTTACCACAATTATCCTCGTTCCACGAGGTAGCAATCGAGCGATTACGTCCCTATAACGAAATCGATTAAATAACCAACTATACCAATATGACGAATAATATGAAAATCCTTGAATAAACTCCTTACCTTAACTCTTAAGATCGATTCCAATGATCCACGATACTCAAGAACACTTTGAGTTTCTGCCCTCCAAAATCACTCTATTGCCCACGGTTGAAAAGAATTGAGTGAGAAGAATACTTATGTCTAATGGAAGATTCGATTATGACTAAACAAGAAAATGAAAATGATTCGGCACAAGAGCAAACTAGCATTCGGCCATGAGAGAAAATATTGAAGAAACTTTAGTTGAGAAAGAAGTAAAAGAATGGAAGATGGAGATGATGATGATTCGATTTTCAAGAGAGAAAAAGAGAAAGAAAAAGAGAGAGAAAAGAGAAAGAAAAGAGAAAGAAAAGAGAAGGAAAAGAATTGAGTTTAAGAGAATTGTGCATTCGGCATTTGGGGAGGAAAAATGAGAAAAAGAATGGCCTTCTTTCTTTTTGTGTGTTGATAGTTTCGGCACTAGGAAAAATAAAACACTAAAATGATTAGCAAAGAAATGACCAAATGGTCAAAAGAAAGATGCAATTGTTTCCTCAAAGTTGTTGACAAATTGCCAGAGAGAAAATAGATGGAGAGAAAATATGTTTTGCCAAAGCAAAAATGACCAAAAAGAATGTGTTTCTCCAACACACAAGCCTACCAAGCCAATCAACAAAACTGGCCATCCCCTAGCCCCTATGCCGTCCATATACAAAGTCAAAAGGCCATGAAAGAGTTGCCAAAATATCATCCTAGTCTCAAGTCATATCATCCTCCTTTTTCCTTAAGTTTAAGAAACATTATCCCCAATTCAAGCCATTCTATCCCTAACTCAAGCTTTCCATAACCCTTAGTCTTCTTACTAAAAAATAATTAATCCAACTCATCCTAATCTTATCCATAGCCGACACATGCTAGGATAAAGCAAAAAAAATAAAACTCCCAAATTGCATGTTTGGGAGATTCGAACCTCTCCCTCAAGTCCAACTTATGGCGCCATCACCACTTTGCCAATTACTCATCTTATGCCATCTTTTAGTACTTAATTAACTTAAGTTTCAAGGTCACCTGATTTCTTTACACTAAAGTACTCTTTACTAATTTTTATTCAAATTCTAAGTAAACCCAAGCTAACCTCTAGCAACATATTGATACTCAAATTTTTAGAATGTTACAGAAAAAAAAGAGAAGAAAAAAAAGAAGTGAAGTTTTCTTTTGAAAGTTTGGCAAGTACTTGTTGTTTCTAGTCTCATCTTCTTACCCCGATCTTCAAAATTTCTTTTTCTTCTACCATGATTTGGTATTTTTTTTACCCACTCCATTTGCCTTTTTCTTTTGTTTAGCCTACCCTATACCCGACATCAAACCTTTGTTAACCATTTTGACACCGACCCTCAAGCTACAATAAGTCTTTCGAAACGAAGTACAAAATTGTGAGAGCGAGAGAGAGCGGTAAAAGGCACAAGTGCTACATTATAGAAAAAGCCTTATACGAGTGAAACACGAGTGTAAGCGATTTTTCTTTGCGAGTGACTTGTGAGAATTTTATGGTGAGGATTTAATTTTCTATTTTATTCTTTTTGAAAGTCTTTCTTTTTAGAAAATAAACATGAATCAAGAAGTGTTCCCAGAGTTTGAATATTAATATTTGTTGAACGGAATGAAAAGAGTCATGAATACCAAGTTTGACAAGTTGTATAAGCGATTGGATCGAATTGAGGAACGAGACCAGCAAGAGCGACTTTCTTCAAATTGAAGGACAAAGTCAAGGTCGTCTCGAAGACACACTTTCAAGGAGAGACTGTGACCGAGATTCTTATTCCTCAAAAAGTTCGAGACGGTATGAATCAAACCACAAATTTGAAACTTTTTAAAGTTATCAATGAGGAAGTGAACGCGGTTCATATGCATCCAAGTATTCCTCTATGAAAGATCATTCTCGAAGGGGTTCAAATCATTCGATGAGGAATTCAAGGCGAAACAAAGCGACTAACGAGTGTGAAGCCTTTTACGAAGATGAATACGCAAGCACAAGTTATTCGTCTTATGATTCCAAGATGTCATGCAAGAAGCATCTTCCACAAAGAATTGATCGTGATATCTATGAGAACATCACTGATCTTAGAATCAATTTCTTGTATTTTCAATTCTTTTGAATCATCCTCTTGTTGTAATCAAAATGAAAAGAAAAATCAAATGAAAAGAAAAGAGAAAGAACAAAAGAAATTGAAAAGAGTTTGAAAGAAAAGAAAATAAAAATGAGAGTGAACAAAAGAAGTTGAAAAGAAGAAAAGAATTTGAAAAGAAAAGATGTTGAAAAGCAAGAAAAGAAATTGAGATAGAAAAGAAGTCAAAGAAAAGATGAGCGAGAAAAGAGTGAGTTGATTTAACTAACTCATTTGAAATTTGTTCTTCATTTGTTTCTTCATTTCAGTTTCTGAAGGACCAAAAGATGTTCTTCAACTTCAATACCTCCCGAAAGAACGATGCTTTTAAATGAACGAAAATGTAAGGTTGAAAGTGAAATTGAACCGCCTACACCGGAAGGTAAGGAAGGTAAGTGTCCCAAATCGTGTTTGTCTCCACCAAATTTTTCTAATGTTTGTGATTATGTGGATATATCGTTGATTTCCATCCTTCGATCATTTTGATGTTTTAAATGATGGTAATGCGAGTTTATCTCATGAAAATTAATACGATGCAAAATATGAAGGTGGAGACACAAATCTAACAATTACAAGACGCGAGTAAGTATGATGATGACTTTTCTTTTAATTCCCATTTGTTTGATTATCGATATTATGAGATTTGTTCATTGTCAAATACTATATCGTTGAGTTTTTGTAAATCGATTTTGAAACATGTTAAGAGATTTGATTGTTCGATTTTGAGTTTGCACAATTCCTATTGTTTAACATGTTTGATTTTTCTAAACCGTTGTCACATCTTGAATTTAATAATCAAAATTATGTATGTTTTGTACCATCTGGTAATGACAATTATGCTTGAAAAATTTCAATCATTTTGGAAATTGGTTCTTGGATAAGGTAATGAATTTTGTTCAATTTGTCTTTAAATTTTATTCGTTCCTTAAACAATTTTTATGGTTGTATTTGAAATTCACTTTCCATTTGAAAATGGTTGAATTGAACGCGAAGCTTCGATTACACTAATTGGCTGTGGAGAGAAGGTTTGTGTTGCTCGATCAAGGTAAGACTGATCTTTGTCTTTTTGAGAATAAAGGTAAGTCTTCTAAAACTGTTGTTGCATTTTTGCTCTCTCTGGATTGTGATAAGCTTTGCGTTGCTGATTATGTTTTTGCCAAACATTTAGATCATATTAAGATTAATCGTTCTATTTTGCCTGATTGTGATCTATCTATTTCAATGAATGATGACAAGATTCTTGAGTTTGATAATTTTGATAATTTTAGTGTAAAAGAATCCATATTGTGTCACATGTGTGATACATGTAAAAATTATGAGATGTTTTTGTTCTCTTCGGTTGTTGATAGAACACATGATGCTAATTTTCATCATTTAGATCATGAAATGTTTGAACGTTCTGTCATGTTTAATGATGGTCTACTTGTTGACAAAAAGAATCTTGTGTTTGATAATTTTTATTTATGTGCAGTGATTACATATGTCGCTCAATGCAAGATTTAGATGTTCATTTTGAGTGCCATAAGCATTTTCTCAACTATCTGCGCTTGTGATGAATATATCTATCGCTTGATGTGTTACTCACATGTTGATTTTGACTTCGAATCTATTTAAATTGTATGCATACCATGAAATTTATCCAATTTAGATTCAAATATTTGATAAGGCTTTATTCCTTTTGTATGATAATGTGATTATGCCTGCTTACATGCAATTTATTTGTTTGGTGATAATTATATTTGGGTTGCAAGTTATTTTGAAACAATTCTTGCTAACCCATGATTATTTTCTTTAGGTGATACGATTATCATCTGCCCCATTTGATCGAGGGAAGTCGAGCAAAAGGAATTCTATTCGACAGAACCATCAGCTCGAATTGAGGACGAATCGCTTTCAAGAGGGGGTATGTTGTGATCCTGTTCGCATCATGGTTCGACTCTTTCCGACGCCATCAAGAGTGGCCAACTTGGGGGGCCCAAGTGCAAGATGAAACATCTCATAGGCTTGATTGGTTAAGTAGACCAATGTTTTAAAGGACTTTTAATTTAATTAAGTTTTATTTAAATTAATAAGTTTGTATATTTTAATTTTAACTTGCACTTTGTGTGTTCGCATTTAATAAAATAATACATTATGTAACTTTCTTGTTAGTTTAGTATGCATCATAAATAATGATTTGCATTATGAAACTCCCATGATAGTTTAAGTCTTGCATTAAATAATTCATCGCTTTATTTAGTTTGCATTTTAAATACTTGCATTTAAGCATCTTAGTTCAATAAATGGTTGCTGGTCATTAATTCAACTCAACTTAGTTTAATTAATTGAGTTCTTTAGTCAATTTAATTTAATAATTGCTTCTTTAATTAATCTAGTTACTAGGTTAATTTATTGATGCATGAGTTAAGTTCATTTAATGATGTTTTTAATCTAGTTACTAGGATGTTTTAATGAAGCATGAGTTTAAGTTAATTTAATCCTGCTTCCATAAATTAACTAGTTGCTTGCATTTAACAAAGTCAAGTGTTTAATGTGTTTAAGTTAAAGTAGTGTTTAATAAGTGTTTAAATGTGATTAATTTGTTTGTTTAATGTGTTTGAATGTAGGAAACTTTTCAACTACACTCAAGGGATGTTACGAAGAGTTAATGTGACTTTTCAAGTGAAAACGATTACACATTTGGGAAATTTTTATTTAACATTAAAGGGAGCTGTTATGGTCATTGATGGAAGCATTACATCTCCATTAAATTCGGCAGCAACCTATTCATCTTCCATAACCATTTGAGGCTTAAAAGATCACACAAGTTATAACTTCTCATTGTTGTTGGTGACCATTCGGCTACAAAGAAAGCATGAAACCAAGCATTCAAATACATTGAAATCAGCTCATTTGGAGTCATCAAATTGCTGTTATTTGGCTGGAGGAATTCAAGAGTTTTTTACCTATTGATTAGTCATTTAATTGCATATTAAAGTTGAATTCATTTGTCTCTTCAGCTAACCACATGAAAGCACTATATATACCTGTTATTAGTTGTAAAAAGGATATTATTTTTGGCTTAGACTTTTGATCATTAATTATGGAAAAGTTCATTCGAGTGAGTTATCTCCTCTTCTTTTTCATATGAGTTTCATTTTGACTTATCAAGCTCGCTTGTGGCGCCAAACGCTTCATTCCATTCAATTATACCATTGGTTCTTACTTCACTAAGTAATGTGTCTTTGGTCCATCATCGACTACCATCTTCCACCTTAAATGTAATAGAAACTGGGGTGACACATACTTGTGTTAATCGTTTCTGGTTTAAGTTCTTTAATCCATTCCCACCAAAACATCATCTATCTTTTATCCATTTTTTCTTTCATCATAAAATCGAGCCTATCCTTCTCCATATCTGGATCATTCCCACACTTAAACACCTTCAGTCCTAACTTAACCTATCTTCTAAACAAATTCCCTTAAGCTTCCGTGATCTCATTCGTATTTCCCTCTTATTTCCCAAAAGGCTTATCTCCTCCTCATAGATGATTGGGCAACTCAAATACATTTCGACTCATCTCGAGACGGATCGTATCAACCTTTTTTGACTCTTTTGCTCTCATCATTCTTTTCTCTTCTTATCCTCCCATAGTCGAAACCTCCATCTCCTTTCTTTTGCGTCACCTTTCTCTTCGACTTGCAGGTGTTGGCCGAACCTTGCCATTTCACCATTTTCATCCTCCCTTATTGATCAACTTCCTCTTTCTTCTCTTTGCTACTCTTTCTTTCAAAGTCAAACCCTTCTCTTCATCTTTTTCTTCTTCTTGCGCTTTATGTTCTTTTCTCTTCTTTAGCTAAAACTCCATTTTGATCACCTCCTATCTTCCTTGTTTCTATCATTTTGTTCCTAGACCAAATTCTCCTTGTTCATCTTCTACAAGTGGTTCCGTCACCCAAACCGAACCCCCTTTGTTATCTCTCTTAAAATCGATCCCTCACTTGTGTGACTATCTTGGTCAAATTTGGTTCTCTTCCATCATTTTGCTTATGCCGAATCTCCTTGATGTCACTCAGTTTCTCTACTAGCCAAATATCAAGAAGCTGGGTGCTAGGAATTCTAGGCTACTGAGAGTCTATACGTTTGGTTCTGTTGATCAAGGTAAGATATTTTCTTTTTAGTTTCTTTTCGTCTCCTTTGCTTTTTTCAACAAGTCGACCATTCACTCTTTCATAACTCGCCTTTGTTCATCATGGCTAGTAGTCGAATATCGAAGAGAAGTGTTGAGGCTTCTCTTGTTGCTTAGAGATCTTTCCAAGAGGTCCTATTTGTTTGCTTTAGTAGCAAGGTAAGGAGTTACCTCCGATTCTATTCGACCGGTCACTCTTTGTTGTTCACGCTATAGTTTGATATCATTATTAGTAATCGTTGTTTTCATTATAGTGCGTATTGATCAAGTCTATTTCATGGATACAAGAATCAATCAAGCTGAGGAGGGGAGCGTATCTGTAATCCCTGCTCCTAAATTCAAAAGGCGAGTCGTGTCGGCGATTCAGAACTTTCTGCTGGGATGTGGTAGAGAGCCGACGTCTGCTTGGGATAGGCAAATAGCCATCATTCCTGTTAGTGAAAGCATCGACATAGAAATCCTAGTGTTACATGTTATCAGGTGTGTATTACCCACACATTTCTTTAATGTATATGTTATTAACTAGGAAGGCTGAAAGCCAAATTGATCTGATTGTTAGTTGAAATACCCTTGTGGGTAAGGTTGGAGACACGGTAAGTTCTCGATGACGATATTTCTGATTATATGCATGTATGTGATGCGAACCTAGTCGCATCATGGTTCGACTCCATTCGATGCCATCGAGAGTGGCCTAAGCTCGAGAGGCCAAAGTGCAAAATGAAACTGATTCCAGCTATTTGAACTGATCCAACTAAATTTAGCTCTTTATTTAATTTTTAGCTTTGCATTTAGTTTGCATTTAAAATACTTGCATTTAAGTATCTTAGTCCAATAAATGGTTGCTGGTCATTAATTCAACTCAACTTAGTTTAATTAATTGAGTTCTTTTAGTGAATTAAATAGTTGTATCTTTAATTAATCTAGTTACTAGGTTAATTTATTGATGCATGAGTTAAGTTCATTTAATGATGCTTTATTTAATTAAGTTAGTTGCTGGAATAAATAAAGTTCAAGTGTTAGCTCATTTATTTAAGTCTAGTTGCTAGAATAAATGAAGTTTAAGTGTTAGTTCATTTATTTAAGTCTAGTTGCTAGAATAAATGAAGCTTAAGTGTTAGTTCATTTAATTAAGTTACTTGTTAATTTGTTTTAAGTTTAATAATTGCATTAATTTGTCGGTTATATGTGATAATTGCAGGAGACTTTTCATCTTACAACCATTATTTCTAAAGGCTGTTATGCATTCATTGAAGAGTTACTCACATTGAAGAAGGAAGTTACATGGATAGAATTCCAAAGGTTGAGATCCTTCATTTGATGGAAGTTACATGGCTAGAATTCCAAAGGTTGAGACTCTTCATTTGGTTGGTGACTTTTCAGTTGATCATGGAAGAACTCAAGGGACATATTTTAAAAGCATTCATGATGGACATTACTTTGCTAAGTAACGGTCTTTGATCCATCATCGACTACCATCTTCCACCTTAAACATTATAGAAACCTGGGTGACACATACTTGTGTTGAATCGCTTTTGGTTTAAGTTCTTTAATCCATTCCCACCAAAACATCATCTATCTTTTATCCATTTTTCTTTCATCATAAAACTGAGCCTATCCTTCTCCATATCCGAATCATCCCCACACTTAAACATCTCCATTCCTTACTTAACCTATCTTCTAAACAAATTCACTTAAGCTTCCGCGATCTGTATTTCCCTATTATTTCCGAAAGGCTTATCTCCTCCTCGTGAGACGATTGGGCAACTCAAATAAGTTTCACTCATCTCGAGATGGATCGATCATTTGGTATCGAGCTAAAAATAAGGAGCTACGATGAACATCGAAACCAAGTAAGTGTAAATGCAAAAAAATTAAAAAAAGAAGTTGTATTTCATTTCTTTTGTATTCATCTTTTTCATTTGAAGTGAAAAAATACAAAAAAGAGAAGAAAAAAGAAAAATCTGAAAAAAGAAGAAAAAAGAAGTGAAGTTTTCTTTTGAAAGTTGGCAAGTACTTGTTGTTTCTAGTCTCATCTTCTTACCCGATCTTCAAAAAATTTCTTCGCCATCATTTGGTATTTTCTTTTACCCAACGCCACCCACCCTTACTCTATTTGCTTTTTCCTCCTTTTAGCCTACCCGATACCCAACATCAAACCTTTGTTAACCAATTTTGAAGCCGACCCTCAAGCTACAATAAGTCTTTCGAAACAAAGTACAAAATTATGAGAGCGAGAGAGAGCGGTAAAAGGCACGAGTGTACTCATTAGAGAAAAAGCCATCATACGAGTTAAACATGAGTGTGAGCGATTCTTTCTTGGTGAGTGACTTGTGAGATTTTTTTTTTTGGTAAGGTATTATCTTTGTTTTTGTTTTAACATTTTATTTTTAGAGAATAAAATGAATTAAGAAGTGTTCTCAGAGTCTGACTATCAATACTTGTTGATTGGAATGCAAAGAGTCATGAATACCAAGTTTGACAAGTTGTATAAGCGATTGGATTGAATTGAGGAACGAGAATGGCAAGAGCGACTTTCTTCAAATCAAAGGACGGAGTCAAGGTTGTCTCGAAGACGCACTTTAGAAGAACATTCGAGGAGAGACTGTGATCGAGATTCTTATTCCTCAAAAAGTTTGAGACGGTATGAATCAAACCACAAATTTGAAACTTTTCAAAGTTATCAATGAGGAACTGAACGTGGATCATATGTGTCCAAGTATTCCTCTATGAAAGATCATTCTCGAAGTGGTTCAAATCATTCGATGAGAAATTCAAGGTGAAACAAAGCGACTAACGAGTGTGAAGCCATGAAAATGAATACGCAAGCACAAGTTATTTGTCTTATGATTCCAATATGTCACGCACGAAGCATCTTCCACAAAGAATTGATCGTGATATCTATGAGAACATCGCTTCGATCTTAGAATCAATTCCTTGTATTTTCAATTCTTTTGAATCATCCTCTTGTTGTAATCAAAATGAAAAAGAAAATCAAATGAAAAGAAAAGAGAAAGAACAAAAAGAAATTGAAAAGAGTTCGAAAGAAAAGAAAATAAAATGAGAGTGAACAAAAGAAGTTGAAAAGAAGAAAAGAATTTGAAAAAGAAAAAGATGTTGAAAAAGCAAGAAAAGAAATTGAGATAGAAAAAGAAGTGAAAGAACAAGATGAGCAAGAAAAAGAGCGAGTTGATTTAACTAACTCATTTGAGATTTGTTCTTCATTTGTTTCTTCATTTCAGGTTCCCGAAGGACCGAAAGATGTTCTTCAACTTCAATACCTCCCGAAAGAATGACGCTTTTAAATGATCAAAAAATGTAAGGCTGAAAGTGAAATTGAACCGCCTACACCGGAAGGTAAGGAAGGTAAGTGTCCCAAATCGTGTTTGTCTCCACCAAATTTTTCAAATGTTTGTGATTATGTGGATAATACCATTGATTTCCGTCCTTCGATCGTTTTTGATGTTTTAAATGATGGTAATGCGAGTTTATCTCATGAAAATCAATATGATGCAAAATATGAAGGTGGAGAGATGCAAATCCAACAATTACAAGACGCGAGTAAGTATGATGATGACTTTTCTTTTAATTCCCATTTGTTTGATTGTGGATATTATGAGATTTGTTCATTGTCAAATACTATATCGTTGAGTTTTTGTAAATTGATTTTGAAACATGTTAAGAGATTTGATCGTTCGATTTTGAGTTTGCACAATTCCTATTGGTTTAACATGTTTGATTTTTCTAAACCGTTGTCACATCTTGAATTTAATAATCAAAATCACATTTTTAAACTGGGAATATGTTTTGTACCATCTGGTATGTCTTGTTGGAAAATCAAGTAATGACAATTATGCTTGAAAAATTTCAATCATTTTGGAAATTGGATCTTGGATAAGGTAATGAATTTTGTTCAATTTGTCTTCAAATTTTATTCGTTCCTTAAATAATTTTTATGGTTGTATTTGAAATTCACTTTCCATTTGAAAATGGTTGAATTGAACGAAGCTTCGATTACACTACTTGGCCGTGGAGAGAAGGTTTGTGGTTCTCGATCAAGGTAAGACCGATCTTTGTCTTTCCGAGAATAAAGGTAAGTCTTCAAACTGTTGTTGCATTTTGCTCCCTCCAGATTGCGATAAGCTTTATGTTGTTGAATATGTTTTGCCAAACATTTAGATCATATTAAGATTAATCATTCTATTTTGCCCGATTGTGATTTATCTGTTTCAATGAATGATGACAGATTCTTGAGTTTGATAATTTTGATAATTTTAGTGTAAAAGAATCCATATTGCGTCACATGTGTGATACATGTAAAAATTTTGAGATGTTTTTGTTCTCTTCGGTTGTTGATAGAACACATGATGCTAATTTTCATCATTTAGATCATGTAATGTTTGAACGTTCTATCATGTTTAATGATGGTCTACTTGTTGACAAAAAGAATCTTGTGTTTGATAATTTTTGTTTATGTGCGAGTGATTACATATGTCGTTCAATGCAAGATTTGGATGTTCATTTTGAGTGCCATATTCATTTTTCAACTATCTCGCTTGTGATGAATATATCATCATTTGATGTGTTACTCACATGTTGATTGACTTTTGGAATCTGTTTAAATTGTATGCATACCATGAAATTTATCCAATTCAAATTTAAATATTTGATAAGGCTTTATTCCTTTTGATACGATTTGCCTCGGGGTGAGTCGAGTCGTATGTGAGTTTGCCCGATCGCTCACGAAGGAGTATTGTTTGATGTGTTTAAAAGAAAGTAAAATGGTTATGTTTTGGTAAAATGGCAGCAACTTGGGTTGAAGAAGAATTAGGTAGATGAAAAGGTTTTATGGTTGAAACAAGAAAGAACCCTTAATAGAGGATTAAGGCCCCGAATCTTATAGGTTTCAAAGGAATGGATGAATTGGATAGAACCTTGACCCACTATCTAGCAAGATAGGAACCTCGGTATAAAGGTTTGAACGCCACACCCAAATGGATGATAAGTTTGAAACAAGTCAGATTGATGCCACTAGCTACTAGATAAGTCAATTTGAACTTTGAAGAATAAAGTGAGTAGATAACTCACAAATTTCATAAAGCATCCAAAAAAGTGTCCTCTACAAACTAAAAACAATGTATATATAGTGTTTACATTTGGTTAGTGAAGAGTCATATGAATTCACTTTATTATGCATTTAAATGGCTAATCAATAGGTAAAAACTCTTGAATTCCTCCAGCCAAATAACAGTAATTTTATGACTCATAATGAGCTAATTTCAATGTATTTGAATGCTTAAAAAGTGTCCCTTGAGTTCTTCTATGATCAACTGAAAAGTCACCAAACAAATGAAGAGTCTCAACCTTTGGAATTCTAGCCATGTAACTTCCATCTTCAATATGATTAACTCTTGAATTAAATTATTTTTCAAAATTTTTGAGTTCTCCATAATCAATCGAAAAGTCATCAGAACTTAATGAGAAGTTGTAACTATTATGTGATCTTTTAAGCCTCAAATGGTTATGGAAGATGAATAGGTCATTTTGTCGAAATTAATGGAGATGTAATGCTTCCATCAATGATCATAACAGCTCCCTTTAATGTTAAATAATGCTTCCCATGTGTGTAATCGCTTTCACTTGAAAAGTCACATTAACTCTTTGTAACATCCTTGAGTGTAACGGTTTTCAGCTGAAAAGTTTCCTACATTCAAACACATTAAACAAACAAATTAATCACATTTAAACACTTATTAAACACTACTTTAACTTAAACACATTAAATACTAGACTTTATTAAATGAACTAAAAGTTAAGACTTCAATTAATGCAAAGAACTAGTTAATTTATGGAAGCGAAATAAATTAACTTAAACTCATGCTTCATTAAAACATGCTAGTAACTAGATTAATTAATAAGTCTCTTATTAAATGAATTCAATAATAACTCATTTATTAATCTAAGATGAGTTATTAACTAAGATGAACTCAATGAACTCAATTAACTAAGATGAGTAATTTATTCAAGTATAATTTATTCAAGTAACTTAATTAAAATAAAGTCCAACAACTCAATTTATTAACAAGCTGAAATTAAACATCTCATTTTGCACTTGGGCCCTTCGAGTTTAGGCCAATCTCGATGTCATCAAGATGTATGGAAACATGATGCAACCGGGATCGCATCATACCCTCCCTCTTGAAGACGATTTGTCCTCAAATCGAGTTGTTCATCTATTTGAAAATATTTTCTTTTGGGAGGCTTTCCTCGGTCAAATGGAACAAAGGATATCACGCAATCCTGGAAAAGAATTACCACATTCAGAGGAAGAAACTTAAATAAATCACAATCAAATGGCATCAAAATTCATGAAAAATTCATTTAATTGATCATGAAACCAAAATCTCAATTGAGCAAAACAAGCATACATAGATTTACCAAAAGTTCCATTATGTCATCATTGCAAACATGAGAACTAAGTTGAATCAAAGGATAATTAGTTATGAACGTTTGCAAATAATTAAACACAATATTTCTCATCCAAAACTTTTCAATATGATTAATCAAAAATAGAATCTCATTCGATTCCTCTTCTTGCATATGCAAAGTGTGCCATGGCCAACACATCTTTTAAACTTTTGTTTACTAACATAATTTGTGTTAATGTTATGTTCATTGTTACATTCCAACACAAACAGGTTATTACAAGGCCAAGGAGAAAAATCAGCCACATGAAGGTATAAACATTTTCCAAATATCAAAGCATCAAAAAGATTTTCAACAAAGATTCGAATTTGACAAAGTTGTTAGAAAATTTTTGATACTTTACCTTGTCGAACTTTAGGAGAGGAAAACTTATGTTCGGTTTTACCTTTTCAATCGAACAAATCTTCTCTCCTTGAAAATGTAATATAAACAAACCTTGTAGCTCGATCAACTCGAATTGATGATGAAGCACACAAACGGCTCATGCTTTTCAAAGGGTTACGCACACAAAAATGTAAAAGGTTAGTTTCAACAGGAGGGATGGACTTAAATGGGAAAACCAAATCATGTTTGAAATTGGACTTAAATGGTCATTGATGCAAGCATTACATCTCCATTAAATTCGATAGCAACCTATTCATCTTCCATAACCATTTGAGGCTTAAAAGATCACACAAGAGTTACAACTTTTCATTAAGTTGCTGGTGACCATTTGGCTACTAAGAAAGCACGAAACTAAGCATTCAAATACATTGAAATCAGCTTATTTGGAGTCATCAAATTGCTGTTATTTAGCTGGAGTAATTCAAGAGTTTTTACCTATTGATTAGCCATTTAATTGCATATTAAAGTTGAATTCATTTGTCTTTTCAGCTAACCACATGAAAGCACTATATATACCTGTTATTAGTTGTAAAAAGGATATTATTTTTGGCTTAGACTTTTGATCATTAATCATATCATATGGACTTTTGTTCATTCGAGTGAGTTATCTCTCTTCTTTTGTACGAGTTTCGCTTTTGACTTATTAAGCTCGCTTGTGGCTTCAAACGCTTTCTTCCATTCAATTATACCATTGGTTCTTACTTCACTAAATAACGAGTCTTTGGTCCATCATCGACTACCATCTTCCACCTTAAACGTTATAGAAACTGGGGTGACACATACTTGTGTGAATCGTTTTTGGTTTAAGTTCTTTAATCCATTCCCACCAAAACATCATCTATCTTTTATCCATTCTCCTTGTTCCTAGACCAAATTCTCCTTGTTCATCTTCTGCAAGTGGTTCTGTCACCCAAATCGAACCCCTTTTGTTATCTCTCTTAAAACTGATCCTCACTTGTGTGACTATCGTGGTCAAATTTGGTTCTCTTCCATCATTCCTTGTGCCGAATCTCCGTATGTCACTCAGGTTTCTCTGCTAGTAGAATATCAAGAAGTCGGGTGCTAGGAATTCTAGGCTACCGAGAGTCTATACGCTTTGGTTCTCATTGATCAAGGTAAGATATTTTCTTTTTAGTTTCTTTTCATCTCCTTTGCTTTGTTCAACAAGTCGACCATTCACTCTTCCATAACTCTTTCCTTTGTTCATCATGGCTAGTAGTCGAATATCGTGAAGAGAAGTCTTGAGGCTTCTCTTGTTGCCGAGAGATCTTTTCAAGAGGTCTGTTTGTTTGCTTTAGTAGCAAGGTAAGGAGTTACCCTCTGATTCTATTCGACTGGTCACTTTTTATTGTTCGCTGCTATAGTTTGATATCGTTGTTAGTAACTGTTGTTTTCGTTATAGTGCGGTATTGATCAAGTCTATTTCATGGATACAAGAATCGGTCAAGCTGAGGAGGGGAGCGTATCTGTAATCCCTGCTCCTAAATTCAAAAGGTGAGCCGTGTCGGTGATTCAGGACTTTCTGTTGGGCTGTGGTAGAAAGCCGACGTCTGCTTGGGATAGGTAAATAGTCATCGTTCTTGTTAGTGAAAGCGTCGACATAGAAATCCTAGTGTTACGTGTTATCAGGTGTGTATTACCTATACATTTCTTTAATGTATATGTTATTAACTAGGAAGGCTGAAAGCCGAATTGACTGCGTTGTTAGTCGAAATACCCTTGTGGGTAAGGATGGAGACACCGAGTAAGTTCTCGATGATGATATTTCTGATTATATGCATGTATGTATGTTCATTGTTATGCATGAATGATATAGTTATCTGTTACACATGGTGATCATGGTTGCATTCATATTTTGGCACGATGTAAAGAGCATGGGCTCGAGATTGAATGAAAGGAGAAGGGAGAATTAGTGACTATTGTCACGAGTGGTCTAAGTACCACGGTGGTTGAAACCACGAATGTTCTAATCAGTGACTTGTCTCGGTGGTTAAGTACCACAGTTGGTTGGCCCTACGTAAGCGTAAATTTATCAGAGATCGTCACGGTGGTCTAAGACCACAGTGGGTTGGCCCCACGATTATATGATTTAGTGACTTTATCATGAGTGACTATTGTCATGAGTGGTCTGGGACCACGGTGGTCATGAGCCACAGTGGCATAATGCCACGGGTGTTTGGATGGAGAACTAGACTGGGTTGGGCTGCATTGCATACATGAGACATATGCCATATTGAGTGGGCTAAGGCCCAGTTTGTGTTATATGGGGATTTACACACTGAGCTTGGTGACTCACCCCTCTACTAAATGTTGCAGGTAATCAGTAGATCGCGAGTTTTAGAGCCGAGGCAGACTCGAGGTGGCCATGCGTTGCTATTTCTCTCGTAAATTTCATTACTTTATTTTGAACATAGTTAAATTTGGGATTTTACTACGTAATAAGGTCGCTTTAACTTAAATTTGGGTTAGTTCCAAGTGCCAATTTTAATTATATTATAAACTGTCAAAAATGGGGATTTCTTAAAAATGTAAATCAAGGTTTTCCAAATGTTAACAAACGGATCACATGAGGTAAGTAATTAAAACTTGGAATTTTTCTTAGAACTACTAATAATATTATTATTTCTTTCTTTTCTCCAAAAGTCACATTACTCAACGCTATTTTCAACAAAATTTTCTAAGTATGGTTTCATGATAATAACTCTTCGGTTTGATACCTAATTAACTCAATAAGAAGACGGTAAGATACGTATAACTCAATCGAATTTTAGTTAGCCTTAGCTTGGACTCACTAAACAAAACATTTTTCTCAGCTTACGATATTCCATTAAACATTTTTGAAAACTACCTATCCCGTAACATACCAGATTTAGTCGTAACGTATAGACTGGATTTAAGGTGTTACAATTTTGGTATTAGAGCAAGATTTCAAAAACTCGACTGTGGGTATAAGGTTCAAAAATATTTCAAAAGATGGTTTAGAAAATGGTTTAGAAATATGTTTTCTAGAAGCATGGCAATCTTAGTCTTACCCCAAATCTATACGGTAAGTCTTCTGACTATTGGTTATTTTACATGAAGTAGTTGTAATGTGCTATGATTACATGTATTAAGAAATTCAACTATAAGAGACTGAAACCTTAGGTATGCATGAACTGGCGAGAATTTCTCATATTGTTAATTTCATAAGATTGTTTTGTAATAAACAGTGGCAGAAAGTACTAAATCATAAAACTTTTAATCAGATTAAGTCGAATTATTAGCCATGAGCACTAGAGGATGTGGACGTGGTATGCGCGATTGTGGTGGAGGCCGAGGTGTCGGGGCTGGACCTTCAGAATCTGGGCATGGATCGGAAGGTGAAGTGCCTGCATCACCAGTTGCAGAAGTAGAATTTTAGGATCAAATTGGTGGAGACGATGCGGTGTCTCGTGCTATGTAACATGTTCGAAAGAGTTCTTTGGAGTGAGCACGGGTCGATGGCTCAAAAATCATGTCGAGTGACTTCGAACCAATGGGGCTGAGGTATTTAGGGGCATTTTGGTGTGGCTCTAACATAGCCGAGTACTGGTTAGAAGCGGTGGAACGAATTATGGATGATCTTGACTGACCCTCGGAAGAGAAATTGAAAGGAGTTGTGTCTCTTCTCTGAGATGAGGCTTACCAATGGTGGCTCACGATTAGAGATGGTACAAAGATGAGACCGCATTACACAGGACTTCTTTAAGTCGTGTTCCAAGGAAAATACATTGGGTCGAGCTATGTGGCCAAATAAAAGCATTCCTAAACTTGGCTTAGGGAAGTAAGTCGATGGTGAATATAAGGCGTAATTCTTGCGTCTAAGCTGGTATGCTCATGGTATTGTGTCCATAGATCATGAGCGTTGCGTCTGATTTGAAGATGGTCCGAGGATAAGTTTGATCTCGATAGCTCCGCAACGAGAAAGGGAATTCACTGTTTTGGTTGAGAAGGCTAAGATAGCCAAGAGGCAAAGCGATCCGAAAGCGTAATCGGGATAGGGACAAGGGTAGGAATAAAAGAAGTTTTGGACCGTTAAGATCTATTGAGAATTTTTAAAAGAGGCCTAGGTTGGATGGGCTGGGTCGAACTATGAGGCTTATTGTTGCTGGTCAGCCACAGTAATGTGCTACGTGTGGGAAGTTTCATTCAGGAGAGTGTTGGCAAAGAAGTAATGGATGCTATAGATGTGGATCAGTGGATCATCGGGTAAGGGATTGTCCACAAGAGCTCAACAGAACGTGGCGATGAGGGTCGTAATTATGTTCACCTAGTAGAGGTGGACCAAGAATTTCGAGGGGTCGTGGTCCGGTCAGAGGAGGAAATGGTTTTATTCGAGCGCGTGGAGCACTGGCCAGAGGTGCTAGGAACACAGATGCAAGACACGGGGTTGGTTTATGCATTGAGACGCCGTGAGGAGGGCGATGCATCGGACGTCATAACTGCTACGTTCCTTATTTTAATTTGCCTTTTCTTGCACTAATTGATATTGGGTCAACACATTCTTATGTTGCTAGTCCAAAGGTCCGGAACTTTGAACATAGACTCGAGATTGCTTCTAGGGAGATGATTGTACTTAGCCCTTTAGGACAATCAGAATGGTGAACAAACTCTTCGAAGTGTGCCTCTAGAAGTACAAGGATGGTTTTCCGGTGATTTGATGGAACTGCTGTTCAATGAGTTCGATTTGATCTTAAGTATGGGTGGTTAGTGAGATATCGAGCAAACTTGGATTGTCTGCTAAGTGCATGGTGTTAAGGACTTCAAGATGATGAGGTAGTGGTGATAGGTGAAAGGAGGAATTACTTGTCTAATGTAGTGTCTGCTTTAAAGGCAAAAAGGATGGTACAAAAAGGGTGTGAAGCATTCTTAGCTTTCATCAGTGCTCTAGATGCCAAGGAGTTGGCTGTAAAAGATGTTAGAACGGTGAAGAAATTCTCTGATGTTTTTTCAGAAGAGCTTCTAGGGTTACCTTCGGATCGCGAGGTAGAGTTCGTATTGATTTTCTTCCGGGACAACAAGGTGTCTATTGCCCCATATAGAATGGCCTTTGAATGAGTTGGTGGAATTGAAAGCCCAAATTCAGAACTGTTAGACTGTGTTTTATCTTTGCCTCAATGTATCACCGTGAGGAGCGCCAGTGTTATTTGTTAAGAAGAAGGACTGGTCGATGCAGATGTGCATTATAGACAACTAAACAAGTTGGCGATTAAGAACAAGTACCCGTTGCCTAGGATTGACGATCTGTTCGATCAGTTGTGAGGCACTTCGGTCTTTTCAAAGATAGACTTAAGGTCAAGTTATCACCAACTTAAGGTTAATGATATGATCCGTCTCAGGATGAGTCAAAACCTATTTGAGTTGCCTAATCATCTACGAGGAGGAGATAAGCCTTTCGGGAAATAATAGGGAAATACGGATGAGTTCACGGAAGCTTAAGTGAATTTGTTTAGAAGATGGGTTAAGTTAGGAATGGAGGTGTTTAAGTGTGGGAATGATTCAGATATGGAGAAGTATAGGATCGGTTTTATGATGAAAGAAAAATAGATAAAAGATAGATGATGTTTTGGTAGGAATGGATTAAAGAACTTAAACCAGAAACAATTCAACACCAGTATGTGTCACCCCAATTTCTATAATGTTTAAGGTGGAAGATGGTAGTCGATGATGGACTAAAGGCCCGTTACTTAGTGAAGTAAGAACCGATGGTATAATTGAATGGAAGAGAAACGTTTGACGCCACAAGCGAGCTTGATAAGTCAAAAATGAAACTCGTATGAAAAAGAAGAGGAGATAACTCACTCGAATGAACAAAAGTCCATATAATATATTCAAAATTCCAAAGTCTTCAAAATTTCCTTTTTACAAAGTAATAACAGCTATATATAGTGCTTACATGTGGTTAGCTGAAGAGACAAATGAATTCAAATTTAATATGCAATTAAATGGCTGAAATAAAATCTAAAAACTCTTGAATTCCTTCAGCCAAATAACAACTACTTTATGACTCCTAATGAGATGATTAAATGAATTTGAATGCTTTAAAAATGTCTTTTGAGTTGCCTTTGGCTAGCCAAAAAGTCTCCAGCAACTAATGGTGTTTTTAAAGGCTTAAATGTCCATCATGAATGCTTTTAAAATATGTCCCTTGAGTTCTTCCATGATCAACTGAAAAGTCACCAACCAAATGAAGAGTCTCAACCTTTGGAATTCTAGCCATGTAACTTCTATCTTCAACTGAGTAACTCTTGAATTAAATTGTTTGTCAAAATCCTTTGAGTTCTCCATGATCAACCGAAAAGTCACTAACCAAATGAAGGGTCTCAACCTTTGGAATTCTATTCATGTAACTTCCTTCTTTAATGTGAGTAACTCTTCAATGAATGCATAACGACTTTAGAAATAATAGTTGTAAGATGAAAAGTCTCTGCAATTATCACATGTAACAAACAAATTAATGCAATTATTAAACTTAAAACAAATTAACAACTAACTTAATTAAATGAACTAACACTTAAGCTTCATTTATTCTAGCAACTAGACTTAAATAAATGAACTAACACTTAAACTTCATTTATTCTAGCAACTAACTTAATTAAATGAACTAACACTTAAGCTTCATTTATTCTAGCAACTAGACTTAAATAAATGAACTAACCCTTAAACTTCATTTATTCTAGCAACTAGACTTAAATAAATGGACTAACACTTGAACTTTATTTATTCCAACAACTAACTTAATTAAATAAAGCATCATTAAATGAACTTAACTCATACATCAATAAATTAACCTAGTAACTAGATTAATTAAAGACACAACTATTAAATTCACTAAAAGAACTCAATTAATTAAACTAAGTTGAGTTGAATTAATGACCAACAACCTTTTATTAAACTAAGATGCTTAAATGCAAGTATTTTAAATGCAAACTAAATGCAAAGTTGAAAATTAAATAAAGAGCTCCATTTAGTTGGATCGGTTCAAATAGCTGGAATCAGTTTCATTTTGCACTTTGGCCCCTCGAGCTTAGGCCACTCTCAATGGCATCGGATGGAGTCGAACCATGATGTGACTAGGTTCGCATCGGTTAACGAGGTAGATATTCATAAGATAACTTTCTGAACCCATTATGGTCATTACGAGTTCTTGGTGATGCCGTTCGGGTTGATGAATGCACCAGCTATGTTTATGGACATGATGAATCGGGTATTTCAACCTTATCTGGATCAGTTTTTTGTGGTGTTCATAGATGATATTTTAGTTTACTCAAGTTCAAAAGAGGAACATGATTCGCATCTTTGGGTGGTTCTGCAGATTCTAAGAGAAAAGTAGTTGTACGCCAAATTCGATAAGTGTAAATTTTGGTTAAGGAAGTTACCTTTCGGGACATGTTGTGTCAATTTGAGGTAGGGTTGATCCTCTAAAATTGAGGCCGTGTTGGATTGGAAGCGCCTAAGTCGTGGTAGAGATTGAGTTTTCTTGGGTTAGCGGTACTACGAAGGTTTGTTGAGGAATTCTCATTAATAGTCGCCTTTATAACCAAGTCATTATGAAAAGGGTACCATTTATGCAGTGTGATAAGCAACAGGAATGTTTTGAGAAGCTAAAGAGGATCTTGGTGAGGCTCGGTGTTAATTCACTGAGGCTAGGAAGGAGTTTTCATTTACTACAATGCACCGCATTTGGGGTTAGGATGTGTGTTGATGCAAGGAGGAAAGGTGGTAGCTTATGCGTCTTGGCGATTGAGACCACACAAAGTGAATTATCCCACGCATGATCTGGAGTTAAGCTGCGGTAGTGTTACTTTGAATATTTAGAGACACTATCGTATAGGGAAAAGTCTATTATCTATCTGAACCATAAGAGCCTGAAATACCTCCTCACCTAGAAGGAGTTGAATTTAAGGCGCAGAGGTGGATTGAATTGTTAAAAGACTATGATTGTTCGATTGAGTACCACCTAGGTAAAGCTAATGTAGTGGTAGACACGTTGAGTCGTAAAGTGATATCAGACTTGAGGGCAATTGATACGGGCACGCCCGGTGCACCAATGATTTGCATATTTATTGGCGCTCGTTCCAGCTTTATAAGCTGATTGCATTTATTTTAAATAAATTAAAGTAGTTTAGTTAGTCAAAAATTAGCCCAAGTTAATTAACTAAATAAATGAGTCTGGATTTAATTCATAATGTTTATTATGCTCTTTTAAATACAAGTAATTAATTTGTCAAGAATAAATCTTGTTTTAAGGTTGTCTTGTTTCATAGAATTTAATGCAAGCTATGTAATTTGTTCTAGTTGAAACATGTTTTTAATGTGTCTAAAGAAATGCCGAATTTATGGTGTCTAATTGCCCCAATTAATGTGCTGATTTAAATTAACTAATGGGTTAATTAATTTGCTGCGAGTTTCAATACATTGGACGGCATGAAGAGGGTATTAAAGGCTGCTGAACTTTGGTGTTCTCTAGGGATTTTCGGTCAACATTAATAAGGAGCCTTTCACTCTTCCTCATGGCGAATTAATGAGTTGTTGGAAGCATGGGCGGCACCTTTAATGAGCAACAACTGAACATCAATTAATGCCTTGTTGGAGAAGCATGGGCGTCCATTTAATGCCTTAATGTGCAGCACACTTTGTCTGCGAATTTAATGCTTTGTTGGAGCATGCATTGGCATCATTAAAAGGCATGGACGGCAGCAATTTAATAAGCTGATTGTTCACTTCCAAAGCCTCTTTTAAGTGAACAACAAAAGCACATGTGCTGGAATTTTAATGAACCACGTTCAGCATGCATGGGACTTCAATGAGATGATGTTTATGCTTCCAGCGTGGCCATTTATGTCTCCCAAATTTACATTAAAACAAGTCAAAACAGCAGCATCGTGAGACCATATTTATGGAAGTGTGGGAACATGCTTTGGATGGAATTAAGGCTATTAAAGAAGCTTAATAAATCAGTAGCATTCATGGCTTTGAATGGCACAAAAGATGGCTGAATGCTTCATTTTCAATGTGCTTTTTCGTGTTCAACAAAAGGCACCATTTAATGTCTGATTCCTTCCTTCTAGACGTGAATTAAAGTCTTGGTTGCTTTCTCCTAGGCATGGTGAGTGTGCTTGACATTCAAGGAGTGCTTGAGGAAAGTAAAAGATAAGGCCATAAAGAAGATGAACTTAATTTGCTGCTGGTATGTCTCTCCAAGCGTGGGAAACAATTAAAAGATGGTATGGGAGTTTGGGAGGGCTTTTCATGTTCTCAAGACAGCCTTGAACAATGCATGGCTATTCGATTTTCAAGGGTTCATCATTCAAAGCTCACTTGGCCGAATTTTCTTTGCAAGTTCATCAAAGACCATGTTGTGATTCTCCCCCTCCACATTCAGTCGCATATGCATGCATTTGAAGGGCCATATTCGGCCAACCTAGCCAAGCAAGTCAAAAGACTTTATTCTAGATTTTTCTAGCTTAATCTAGTTTAATTTTACTTAGTTTTTAAGGTATTTTGTATGACCATTCGGCTGGCACTTTAGTAGCCTATAAATATTTGATATTTTTATTTGTAAAGGAGATTAATCTGGAATTAAAAACATATGAACTTTTGTTCATCAAGTGAGCTAGTCTCCTTTTCAATTTCGTGCAAGTTTCCTAGACTTATCAAGTTGCTTGTGGCGTCTAGACTTGTTCTTTTCATCCAATTATACCATCGGTTCTTATCTACCTAGATAACGGGTCGTGGTCCACCTTCGATTCCATTTTCCACCTTAAACAACATAGAACCCGGGGTAACACTTCTTAGTGTTGAATCGATTCTTTGTTTAAGTTCCTTCATCCAGCTCCATCAAAATTATCCTTTTATTATTTTTTTTATTGTCTCTTTCTAACAAACCGAACCATCTACTATTCAATTAAAGCTTCATGGTAACTTCCATATTTTCTCATTATTACCCAAAGGCTTAGAAATCATCCTCGTGAGCGATTGGGCAACTAGCATACATTTCGACTCTCCTCGAGTAATTTGTATCGCAATGTTCGCCCATCTCGGATTGTATGATGATGGAAGTGTGCTAAGCGGGCTGCAAGTGAAGCCTACTTGGGTTAGTTAGATAAAGGAGAAGTAATTATCGATGAATCGCTAAGTCCTAAATTTCACTAGTGGCAAGTGATGAGATAGCAGATTTTAGTGTGAATAGTGATGGGGTATTGTGCTTTTGAGGAAAGGCTTGTATGCCGAAGGATTTCAAATTGAGACGGAAGATTCTACAGAAAGCGCATAATAGCCCATACGCTATGCATCCTGGAGAAAGTAAGATGTATCGAGATCTGTGAGAACAAGTTTGATGGCTGAGTTTGAAGCAAGAGGTGACTGAATTTATGGGTAAATGTTTGACGTGTCAGTAGGTGAAGGCAAAGCATCAATTGCCTTCGGGGTTGCTACAACTAGTAAAGATTCCACTTTGGAAGTGGGAGTGGATAACGATGGGCTTTGTGAGTGGGCTACCCCTTACGCCTACGAAGAAGG
Source organism: Gossypium rotundifolium (assembly GCA_025506655.1). Lineage (NCBI taxonomy): Eukaryota > Viridiplantae > Streptophyta > Magnoliopsida > Malvales > Malvaceae > Gossypium > Gossypium rotundifolium. The sequence continues at coordinate 130,473,730 of CP106729.1, read as the reverse complement.
ATTTAGTGTTGGTAATTGTGGATCAGTTGACGAAGTCCGCTCACTTCATACCGGTTTGAGTTGATTACTCATTACAGAAGTTAGCTATATGTGGTGGAAATTGTGAGGTTGCATGGGGTACCCGTGTCTATCATATCAGACAGAGACCCTAGGTTTACATCGCGATTTTGGAAGGCATTGCATCAAGCGTTGGGTATAAGACTGGATTTTAGCACAGCGTTTTATCCACAAATTAATGGTCAGTCGGAGAGAGTAATCCAGATCTTGGAAGACATGTTGAGAGGTTGTGTCATCGACTTCAGGGGTAATTGGGAGGAGTTCCTACCGTTGGTAGAATTCGCATACAATAACAGCTATCAATCCAGTATTCAGATTGTACCCTATGAAGCATTATATGGTCGAAAGTGTCGCACTCCTACTTGCTGGGCGAGTTGGGTGGCGACGGTTGTTTGGTCGAATTAGTTTACGAAGCAGAGGAGAAGGTTAAGTTGATTCGACTCGGTTGAAGGAAGCTTGAGATAGGCAAAAATCTTATGCGGTCTGAAGCGTAAGGATATAGAGTTCTCTGTGGGTGAGCGAGTTTTTCTAAAAGTTTCACCGTGGAAGAAAGTTTTAAGGTTTGGACGAAAGGCAAGCTAAGTCCCAGATTCATCGGGCCTTATCAAGTGTTGAAGCGTGTGAGACCAAAGCTTATCATTTCGAGTTACCTCAAGAATTGGGATTGATATATGATGTATTTCATGTCTCAATGTTAAGGCACTCTTGTCGGATCCATCTCACATAGTGCGGTAGAGGAAATGAGTAAGACGACTTATCTTTTGAAGAGGAACGGTTTAGATCTTAGATCGAGGCGTTAAAGTGTTAGAGGAAAGGCAGTTACATTGGTTAAAGTGTTGTGGCAAAATCACGATTCAAAGGAAGCCACGAGGGAGCGAGGAAGATGTAATCGACGATAATACCCTGCTTTGATGCGAACCTAGTCGCATCATGGTTCGACTCCATCCGATGCCATCGAGAGTGGCCTAAGCTCGAGGGCCAAAGTGCAAAATGAAGCTGATTCCACTATTTGAACCGATCCAACTAAATTGAGCTCTTTATTTAATTTTCAGCTTTGCATTTAGTTTGCATTTAAAATACTTGCATTTAAGCATCTTAGTTCAATAAATTGTTGCTGGTCATTAATTCAACACAACTTAGTTTAATTAATTGAGTTCTTTTAGTGAATTTAATAGTTGTGTCTTTAATTAATCTAGTTACTAGGTTAATTTATTGATGCATGAGTTAAGTTCATTTAATGATGCTTTATTTAATTAAGTTAGTTCTTTGGAATAAATAAAGTTCAAGTGCTAGTTCATTTATTTAAGCCTAGTTGCTAGAATAAATGAAGTTTAAGTGTTAGTTCATTTATTTAAGTCTAGTTGCTAGAATAAATGAAGCTTAAGTGTTAGTTCATTTAATTAAGTTACTTGTTAATTTGTTTTAAGTTTAATAATTGCATTAATTTATGGGTTACATGTGATAATTGCAGGAGACTTTTCATCTTACAACCATTATTTCTAAAGGCATTATGCATTCATTGAAGAGTTACTCACATTGAAGAAGGAAGTTACATGGATAGAATTCGGAGGTTGAGACCCTTCATTTGATGGAAGTTACATGGCTAGAATTCCAAAGGTTGAGACTCTTCATTTGGTTGTTGACTTTTCAGTTGATCATGGAAGAACTCAAGGGACATATTTTAAAAGCATTCATGATGGACATTTAAGCCTTTAAAAACCATTAGTTCTTTGGAGACTTTTCGGCTAGCCAAAGGCAACTCAAAGGACATTTTTTAAAGCATTCAAATTCATTTAATCATCTCATTAGGAGTCATAAAGTTGCTATTTTTTGGCTGGAGGAATTCAAGAATTTTTAGATTTTATTTCAGCCATTTAATTGCATATTGAAGTTGAATTCATTTGTCTATTCAGCTAACCACATGTAAGCACTATATATACCTATTATTCCTTTGTAAAAAAGGAATTTTTTAAGACTTTGGAATTTTGAATATATTTTATGAACTTTTGTTCATTCGAGTGAGTTATCTCCTCTTCTTTTTCGTACGAGTTTCATTTTTGACTTATCAAGCTCACTTGTGGCGTCAAATGTTTCTCTTCCATTCAATTATACCATTGGTTCTTACTTCACTAAGTAACTGGTCTTTGGTCCATCATCGACTACCATCTTCCACCTTAAACGTTATAGAAACTGGGGTGACACATACTTGTGTTGAATCATTTCTGGTTTAAGTTCTTTAATCCATTCCCACCAAAACATCATCTATCTTTTATCCATTTTTCTTTCATCATAAAAACTAAGCCTATCCTTCTCCATATCCGAATCATTCCCACACTTAAACACCTCCATTCCTAACTTAACCCATCTTCTAAACAAATTCACTTAAGCTTCCGCGAACTCATTCGTATTTCCCTATTATTTCCCGAAAGGCTTATCTCCTCCTCGTAGACGATTGGGCAACTCAAATATGTTTTGACTCATCCCGAGACGAATCGTATCATTTGGTATCGAGCTAGAAAACAAGGAGCTACGGTGAACATCGTAAATCCGAAGTAAGTGTGTAAATTCAAAAAAAATTTGAAAAAAAAAAAGAAGAAGTTGTATTTCATTTCTTTTGTATTCATCTTTTTACATTTGAAGTGAAAAAAAATACAAAAAAAGAGAAGAAAAAAAGAAGTAAAGTTTTCTTTTGAAAGTTTGGCAAGTACTTGTTGTTTCTAGTCTCATCTTCTTACCCCGATCTTCAAAAAAAATTTTCTACCATCATTTGGTATTTTCTCTTTTTACCCAACGCCACCCACCCTTACTCCTTTTGCCTTTTCCTTCTTTTAGCCTACCCGATACCCAACATCAAACTTTTGTTAACCAATTTTGAAGTCGACCCTCAAGCTGCAATAAGTCTTTCGAAATGAAGTACGAAATTATGAGAGCGAGAGAGAGCGGTAAAAACACGAGTGTACTCATTAGAGAAAAAGCCATCATCTGAGTTAAACATGAGTCGGCGATTCTTTTCTTGGTGAGTGACTTGTGATATTTTTTGGTAAGGTATTATCTTTGTTTTGTTTTAACATTTTATTTTAGAGAATAAAATGAATCAAGAAGTGTTCTCGAGTCGGCTATCAATACTTGTTGATTGGAATGCAAAGAGTCATGAATACCAAGTTTGACAAGTTGTATAAGTGATTGGATCGAATTGAGGAACGAGACCAACAAGAGCGACTTTCTTCAAATCGAAGGACGGAGTCAAGGTCGTCTCGAAGACACACTTTAGAAGAACATTCGAGGAGGCGTGATCGAGATTCTAATTCCTCAACGCCACCCACCCTTACTCCATTTGCCTTTTTCTTCTTTTAGCCTACCCGATACCCAACATCAAACCTTTGTTAACCAATTTTGAAGTGACCCTCAAGCTACAATAAGTCTTTCAGTGAAGTACTGAAATTGTGAGAGCGAGAGAGAAGCGGTAAAAACACGAAGTGCTACATTAGAGAAAAAGCCTTATCTGAGTGAAACACGAGTGTGAGCGATTCTTCTTTGTGAGTGACTTGTGAGAATTTTATGGTGAGGATTTAATTTTCTATTTTATTCTTTTTGAAAGTCTTTCTTTTTAGAAAATAAACATGAATCAAGAAGTGTTCTCAGAGTCTGAATATCAATATTTGTTGAACAGAATGCAAAGAGTCATGAATACCAAGTTTGACAAGTTGTATAAGCGATTGGATCGAATTGAGGAGCGAGACCAGCAAGAGTGACTTTTTCAAATCGAAGGGCGAAGTCAAGGTCATCTGGAAGACACACTTTAGAAGAACATTCGAGGAGAGGCGTGATCGAGATTCTTATCCCTTAAAATGTTCGAGGCGGTATGAATCAAACCATAAATTTGAAACTTTTCAAAGTTATTAACGAGGAAGTGAGCGTGGTTCATATGCATCCAAGTATTCCTCTATGAAAGATCATTCTCGAAGTGTTCAAATCATTGACGAGGAATTCAAAGCGAAACAAAGCGACTAATGAGTGTGAAGCCTTTTATGAAGATGAATCATAAGCACAAGTTATTTGTCTTATGATTCCAAGATGTCACGCGACGAAGCATCTTCCACAAAGAATTGATCATGATATCTATGAGAACATCGCTTGATCTTAGAATCAATTCCTTGTATTTTCGATTCTTTTGAATCATCCTCTTGTTGTAATCAAAATGAAAAGAAAAATCAAATGAAAAAAAAAGAGAAAGAACAAAAAGAAATTGAAAAAGAGTTCGAAAGAAAAGAAAATAAAAATGAGAGTGAACAAAAAGAAGTTGAAAAAGAAGAAAAAGAATTTGAAAAAGAAAAAGATGTTGAAAAAACAAGAAAAGAAATTGAGATAGAAAAAGAAGTAAAGAACAAGATGGAAAAAGAGCGAGTTGATTTAACTAACTCATTTGAAGTTTGTTCTTCATTTGTTTCTTCATTTCAGGTTCTCGAAGGACCGAAAGATGTTCTTCAACTTCAATACCTCCCAAAAGAATGACGCTTTCAAATGATCAAAAAAGGTAAGGTTGAAAGTGAAATTGAACCACCTACACCGGAAGGTAAGGAAGGTAAGTGTCCCAAATCGTGTTTGTCTCCACCAAATTTTTCTAATGTTTGTGATTATGTGGATAATACCGTTGATTGCCATCCTTGATCATTTTGATGTTTTAAATGATGGTAATCTTTGCGAGTTTATCTCATGAAAATCAATACGATGCAAAATATGAAGGTGGAGAGCGCTAACAATTACAAGGCGAGTAAGTATGATGATGACTTTTCTTTTAATCCCCATTTGTTTGATTGTGGATATTATGAGATTTGTTCGTTGTCAAATACTAAATCTTTGAGTTTTTGTAAATCAATTTTGAAACATGTTAAGAGATTTGATCGTTCGATTTTGAGTTTGCACAATTCCTATTGGTTTAAAATGTTTGATTTTTCTAAAATGTTGTCACATCTTGAATTTAATAATCAAAATCACGTTTTTAAATTGGGAATATGTTTTGTACCATCTGGTATGTCTTGTTAGAAAATCAAGCAACGACAATTATGCTTGAAAAATTTCAATCATTTTGGAAATTGGTTCTTGGATAAGGTAATGAATTTTGTTCAATTTGTCTTCAAATTTTATTCGTTCCTTAAATAATTTTTATGGTTGTATTTGAAATTCACTTTCCATTTGAAAATGGTTGAATTGAACACGAAGCTTCGATTACACTACTTGGCCGTGGAGAGAAGGCTTGTGTTGCTCGATCAAGGTAAGACTGATCTTTATTTTTCTAAGAATAAAGGTAAGTCTTCTGAAACTGTTGATGCGTTTTTGCTCTCTTCAGATTTGATAAGCTTTGCGTTGCTTATTATGTTTTTGCCAAACATTTAGATCATGTTAAGATTAATCATTCTATTTTGCCTGATTGTGATCTATATGTTTCGATGAATGATGATAGGATTTTTGAGATTGATAATTTTGATAATTTTCGTGTGAAAGAATCTATATTGCGTCACATGTGTGATCCATTTGAAAATTTTGAGAAGTCTTTGTTCTCTTCGGTTGTTAATAGAACACATGATGCTGATTTTCATCATTTAGATCATGAAATGTTTGAACGTTCTATCATGTTTAATGATGGTCTACTTGTTGACAAAAAGAATCTTGTGTTTGATAATTTTTGTTTATGTGCGAGTGATTACATATGTCGTTCAATGTAAGATTTGGATGTTCATTTTCAAGTGCCATATGCACTTTCTCAACTATCTACTTGTGATGAACATATCTATCATTTGATGTGTTACTCACATGTTGATTTTGACTTTTGGAATCTGTTTAAATTGTATGCATACCATGAAACTTATCCAATTCAGATTCAAATATTTGATAATGTGATTATGCTGTTTGCATGCGATTTATTTGTTTGGTGATAATGGTTGCAAGTTATTTTGAAACAATTCTTGCTAACCCATGATTATTTTCTTCAGGTGATACGATAACCATCTGCCTCATTTGATCGAGGGAAGCCGAGCAAAAGGAATTCTATTCCAGAGACCATCGGCTCGATTCGAGGACGAATCACTTTCAAGAGGGGGTATGATGCGAACCTAGTCGCATCATGGTTCGACTCCATCCGATGCCATCGAGAGAGGCCTAAGCTCGAGGGGCCAAAGTGCAAAATGAAACTGATTCCAGCTATTTGAGCCGATCCAACCAAATTGAGCTCTTTATTTAATTTTCAGCTTTGCATTTAGTTTGCATTTAAAATTCTTGCATTTAAGCATCTTAGTTCAATAAATGGTTTCTGGTCATTAATTCAACTCAACTTAGTTTAATTAATTGAGTTCTTTTAGTGAATTTAATAGTTGTGTCTTTAATTAATCTAGTTACTAGGTTAATTTATTGATGCATGAGTTAAGTTCATTTAATAATGCTTTATTTAATTAAGTTAGTTCTTTGGAATAAATAAAGTTCAAGTGCTAGTTCATTTATTTAAGCCTAGTTGCTAGAATAAATGAAGTTTAAGTGTTAGTTCATTTATTTAAGTCTAGTTGCTAGAATAAATGAAGCTTAAGTGTTAGTTCATTTAATTAAGTTATTTTTAATTTATTTTAAGTTTAATAATTGCATTAATTTATGGGTTACATGTGATAATTGCAGGAGACTTTTCATCTTACAACCATTATTTCTAAAGGCTGTTATGCATTCATTGAAGAGTTACTCACATTGAAGAAGGAAGTTACATGGATAGAATTCCAAAGGTTGAGACCCTTCATTTGATGGAAGTTACATGGCTAGAATTCCAAAGGTTGAGACTCTTCATTTGGTTGGTGACTTTTCAGTTGATCATGGAAGAACTCAAGGGACATATTTTAAAAGCATTCATGATGGACATTTAAACCTTTAAAAATATCATTAGTTGCTGGAGACTTTTTGGCTAGCCAAAGGCAACTCAAAGGACATTTTTTAAAGCATTCAAATTCATTTAATCATCTCATTAGGAGTCATGAAGTTGCTGTTATTTGGCTGGAGGAATTCAAGAGTTTTTAGATTTTATTTCAGCCATTTAATTGCATATTAAAGTTGAATTCATTTGTCTATTCAGCTAACCACATGTAAGCACTATATATACCTGTTATTCCTTTGTAAAAAGAGAATTTTTTAAGACTTTGGAATTTTGAATATATTTTATGAACTTTTGTTCATTCGAGTGATTTATCTCCTCTTCTTTTTTGTACGAGTTTCGTTTTTGACTTATCAAGCTCGCTTGTGTTGTCAAACGTTTCTCTTCCATTCAATTATACCATTGGTTCTTACTTCACTAAGCAACGGGTCTTTGGTCCATCATCGACTACCATCTTCCACCTTAAGCGTTATAGAAGCGGGGTGACACATACTTGTGTTGAATCATTTACGGTTTAAGTTCTTTAATCCATTCCCACCAAAACATCATCTATCTTTTATCCATTTTCTTTCATCATAAAATTGAGCCTATCCTTCTCCATATCGAATCATTCCCACACTTAAACACCTCCATTCCTAACTTAACCCATCTTCTAAACAAATTCACTTAAGCTTTCGCAAACTCATCCGTATTTCCCTATTATTTCCCGAAAGGCTTATCTCCTCCTCGTAGACGATTGGGCAACTCAAATACGTTTTGACTCATCCCGAGACAGATCGTATCATCACCTCTTTTGACCAGGTAAATTTTGAGGCTAAAATTTATTTAAGGGGGTAGAGTTGTAACATTCGGGAATTAAAGGCCCTGCATTATTGTATGTTGTTGTGTGTTTGGCATGTTTTGTTTGTTAATTTGGTGTGTTTAACGATCCCGGGAAGGCTCGGGGTTAAGCTTGGGTCTTGGAGAAAATTTTATTTTTAGGCATTTTAGGGGGAGCTAGCAGAGGCAGGTCTTAAGTATAAATACTTGAGTTTGATGACACAAGAAAAGAGGTGGTAAAGTGGCAAGGAAACGCCACTTAGAGTGTAGGGAAGTGACATCACAAGGAGAAGGCTGCAGGGAGGAGGTTCGAATCCCATAAGCCTCACTTTGAAGCTTTACTTTTGCTTTGGGAATCTAAGGTGGTGGCTTGCAGCTGGACTCTCCAAGGTTGTTGGATGAAGAGTCAAAGACTTCAAATGAATGGCCATGAGGTGATGGTGGGATTTGAACAAGTTAGCAAAGTTTGAATGAGTGAGGAGGAGTGAAAGAGGGAGAAATTCGAGGGATTTCAAGTTGGTGGAGTGATGGCCAGTTGTGGGAGACTTGAAGAGGGGGGAGAAATCAGTTTAGTGCTAAGCTAAAGGTGTGTGCCAAAATTCTTAAGGCTGGTGGCACTTAGCTCTTCTTTTTGTGTTGTTCAATCGGTCATAAGGGTGTGATATAGTGCCGTTTGTGCAAGTGACATTTTGGGTGAGAAGTTAAGTTTAAACCGTTCATAGAACCTTGTTTTTCTTCCTTTCACTTTGGGTCATTAGGCTTCATCTTCTTTTGTTTACCAAAGAAAACTGTGGCACCTTTTTCAACTCTTTTTCTCTCATCATTCTTTTCTCTTCTTATCCTCCCATAGCCGAAACCTCCATCTCTTTTCTTTTTCGTCACCTTTCTCTTCGACTTGCAGGTGTTGGCCGAACCTTGCCATTTCACCATTGTCATCCTCCCTTATCGATCAACTTCCTCTTTCTTCTCTTTGCTACTCTTTCTTTCAAAGCTGAAACCCTTCTCTTCATCTTTTTCTTCTTCTTACGCTTTATTTTTTCTCCTCTTTAGCCAAAATCTCCCCTTTTGATCACCTCCTATCTTCCTTGTTTCTATCATTTTGTTCCTAGGCTAAATTCTCCTTGTTCATATTCTGCAAATGGTTCCGTCACCCAAACCGAACCCCCTTTGTTATCTCTCTTAAAATCGATCCCTTACTTGTGTGACTATCTTGGTCAAATTTGGCTCTCTTCCATCATTCTGCTTGTGCCGAATCTCCTTGTATGTCACTTGATTTCTCTGCTAGTGAATATCAAGAAGTTGGGTGCTAGGAATTCTAGGTCTTTGAGAGTCTATCGTTTGGTTACATTGATCAAGGTAAGATATTTTCTTTTAGTTTCTTTTCATCTCCTTTGCTTTGCTCAACAAGCCGACCATTCACTCTTCCATAACTCGTTCCTTTGTTCATCATGGCTAGTAGTCGAATATCAAGAAGAAAGTCTTTGGGGCTTCTCTTGTTCTTGAAGATCTTTTCAAGCGATCTGTTTGTTTGCTTTAGTAGCAAGGTAAGGAGTTACCCTCGATTCTATTTGTTGGTCACTCTTTGTTGTTAGTCGCTATAGTTTGATATCGTTGTTAGTAACCGTTGTTTCCATTATAGTCTTGTATTGATCAAGTCTATTTCATGGATACAAGAATCGATCTATTTCAAAAGGCGAGCCGTGTCGGCAGTTTGGGACTTTTGTCGAAATGTGGTAGAGAGCCGACGTCTGCCTGGGATAGGCAAATAGCCGTCTTTCCTGTTAGTGAAAGCATCGACATAGAAAGCCTAGTGTTACATGTTATCAGCTGAAAGCCGAATTGATTGCGTTGTTAGTCGAAATACCCTTGTGGGTAAGGTTGGAGACACCGGGTAAGTTCTCGATGATGATATTTCTAATTATATGCATGTATGTATGTTCGTTGTTATGCATGAATGATATAGTTATTTGTTACACATGGTGATCATGGTTGCATTCATATTTTGGTACGATGTAAAGAGCATGGGCTCGGGATTGAATGAAAGGAGAAGGGAGAATTATTGACTATTGTCACGAGTGGTCTAAGTACCACGGTGGTTGAAACCACGAATGTTCTAATCAATGACTTATCTTGGTGGTCAAGTACCACAGTGGGTTGGCCCCACGTAAGTGTAAATTTATCAGAGATCATCACAGTGGTCTAAGACCATAGTGGGTTGGCCTCACGATTATATGATTTAGTGACTTTGTCATGAGTGACTATTGTCACGAGTGGTCTGGGACCACGGTGGTCATGAACCACAATGGCATAATGCCACGGGTGTTTGGATGGAGAACTAGACTGGGTTGGGCTGCATTGTATACATGAGACATATGCCATATTGAGTGGGCTAAGGCCCAGTTTGTGTTATACGGGGATTTACACAGTGAGTCTTGGTGACTCACCCGTCTGCTAAATGTTGTAGGTAATTAGTAGATCGTGGGTTTTAGAGCCAGGGCGGACTCGAGGTGGCCATGCATTGCTATTTCTCTTGTAAATTTCATTACTTTATTTTGAACATAGTTAAATTTGGGATTTTATTATGTAATAAGGCCGCTTTAACTTAAATTTGGGTTGGTTCCAAGTGCCGATTTTAATTATGTTATAAACTATCAAAAAATAAGGATTTCTTAAAAATGTAAATCAAGGTTTTCCAAATGTTAACAAACGGATCACATGAGGTAAGTAATTAAAACTTGAAATTTTTCTTAGAACTACTAATAATATTATTATTTCTTTCTTTTCTCCAAAAGTCACATTACTCAACGCTATTTTCAACAAAATTTTCTAAGTACGGTTTCATGAAAATAACCCAGTTTCAGTACCTAATTAACTCAATAAGAAGATGGTAAGATACGTATAACTCAACCAAATTTCAGTTAGCCTTAGCTTGGACTCACTAAAAAAATGTTTTTCTCAGCTTACGATATTCCATTAAACGTTTTTGAAAACTACCTATCCCGTAACATACCAGATTTGGTCGTAACGTATAGACCGAGTTTGAGGTGTTACAATTGAAATGTCTCTTGAGTTGTCCCTTGGCTAGCTAAAAAGACAGCAGCAACTAAATGGTGATTTGAATGCTTGTTTTCATCCTTAAATGAACAAAAACTACTGGTAGGTGAAAGAGATTGCTACTGAATTTAAGAGGAGTTAAAATGCTCCTTAAAACTCCTTAATTGATGTATTAAACATCCTTGTTACAGCCACTTCATTTGTAACCAAAATCACCTAAAAAGACACTTCAATTAAGTTGTAATAGCTTTGAAATGTAGCAGTTGTGGTGACGAGACACCGCAATAAACACATTAAAATGAACTTATTTATTAAACACAATTAAACACTAATTAAACTCAAGCAGTTAAACACTTGACTTCAATAAATGAACTTAAAGTAAAGAAATCAATTAATGTAGCAACTAGTTTAATTATAGAAGCGAAATTAAACAAACTTAAACTCATGCTCCATTAAATTGTTCTAGTAACTAGATTAATTAAATAAGCTTCTTATTAAGCACAACAATTATTTAAACTAGACACGTTTATTTTAAGCTAATATATTTAATTTAAAAGTTTGTATACAGCAAAATAAAAATGCATGAGCTAAATCGAACTAAACACAAGTTGAATAAGTTGGACGGAGCTTAAGGAGCTGGAATCAAGCTGAACCGCATTTGATTGAACTTTAATTGAGCTGGAACTCGGCTTCATTTTGCACTTAGGCCCCTCGAGCTTAGGCCACTCCCGATAGCGTCGGGTGGTGTTGTAACATGATGCGACCGGATTTGCATCATACCCCCCTCTTGAAAGCAATTTGTCCTTGAATCGAACCATTGGTTCTCAAGAACATAGTTCCTTTTAATCAACTTTCCTCGATCAAACGGGGCAGATGGTAATCAATTCAACTAAAAAGAGTAACCATGAGTTAGCAATGAGCATTTTGAACAAATTTGTAATCCAAGCATAAACAAAATAAAACAAGTAGGATGCATATGGATGGACAGATTTGAATTACTATGCAAACAAACTACATTACTTGTCAATGACTCGTCAAATGTTTGAAAGAAAATCGATTGGGTCACAAGGCATGCATACAACTCAATTTGATTCCAGAAGTCATGATTGTCATGCAAGTAATAATTCAAATGGTAGACATAATCATCACATATAGGTAAGTGGAAAGATTCACATGGTTCATAAGCTCGCACAATCAAACCTTGCAATTGACCTTTGGACATATGCTCGCTAACAAATTCTTCACCATCACAATGATAAAAAATATGAATCTTTTTATCAATGACCAAAACAGATAGATCATCATCAAGAAAATAGAACAATTAAGCACATCACGTTCTAAGTGTTTTACATAAACGAATTCAGCTACGTGATTTTTGTAACCATCCGAGGGGTACAAATAAATTTCAAAGCTTTTATGAGTCTTACCTTGTTTATCTTCAAGAGCAGGAAAACAAAGGTCGAATTTACCTTTTTGATCAACACAAATCTTCTCTCCTTGGGAATGTAGTCTAATCGAAGCTTCGTAAATTGAATTAATCTTGCCAGAATTAAATGCGAACTTCAAGTACAACCACAGAAAATATTCAAGGAATGATTTTAAATAGACAACAAAATTGTCAAACTTTACTTCCTCATTCAAAAACCAAATATCAAGCATATTAAAATTATTCGCACAAAATCAATGAGGCTTGATTTTCTCACGAAACGATCCAGAATAGATTTTGGGTTTAAAAACTTGATTTTGACTGTTTGTGTCAAAGTGTAGCAAAGGTTTTAGTAAACCAAACATGTTAAACCAAGAAGATTTTTGCATACACAAGAACGAACAATCAAACCTTCTTACATTCATCAAAATAAATTTGCACAAATTTCAAGAGTTCACACATGGTAGTAATTGGTTCGCTAAGTCACCACATTCGAACAATTTAATCACTCTTCATGAAAACCCATTATTTTGCAAGTTCATATTTTTAGTTTGTCGATTGAATCGAACAACATCAACCATATTCAAAAATTAGCAATTAATCGGGTAAAAATAAGGGGGTCTTTTAAAAAATTAAGTCATCAAAAATTATATTGACAAGTGTCAAATCAGATTACTGTGACTCGGTTATTAAAATTTCCTTACCTAGCTTACCTTTGGACTCGTGTGGGTCGATTTCATCTTCAACCTTATATTTTCGGTCAAGCAAAAACGCCTCTTGTCAGGAAGGTATTGAAATTGATATTCGTCACTCAGCCTCTCGAAAACCTGAAAAGTAGGAACAGAACAAGAGTAAATAACGCGGGGGTTAGTTGAAAAATCACTCTCTTTTTCTTGTTCCCTCTCACTATCTTTATTTTCGTTAGTTTCTTTTCTTTTCACTTTTTCTCAATCTTAATTTCTTTTTCAAATTTTTTCTTCATTTTTTTCTCACGATTTGATTTCTATTTCTTTTCTTCTTTTCTATTTCTTTTTCTCTTTTCTATTTCTTTTTGATTTTATTATAACTTGTAAATGTTACAAAGAATCAAAAGATAAATATTAGCTCGAAGAAAGAAGAAGTATTCTTGTAGACATCTCAATCAACTCTTCGTGAATGATTCTCGAGAGGGACTTCTTTGAGGCATGCGAGGAATAACTTGTACTTTCTTGTTGGTTAACTGAAAGAGTCTCGAACTCATAGCTTTCGTCTCTTTGCCTTGACGGCCTTGTTGAATAGGAATTTTAAAAAAGAATCTCTTCTCGAATAGTCTTTGAACGTGTGTCACCGTGATGATCTCGACTCTATTCTCTGACTTGATGAAATTTTTCAGTCAAGCATGCTTTCCATTTCATTCAACAAATATTGAAATTCAAACACAGAAAACTCTTATCGGGACATGTTTAACAAATTAAATCCCAAAACCGAACCTTAGGAAACCTATAAATGGCGGGTCGATACCTTAGGTATTGGTTCTTACTTGTTTCTTAAGCCAAAAGTGAACCACGAAAATTACAGAGCTACTATCCTGGCTATTCTTACCTTTCAAACCACTTCCAAAATTTCTCAAACCAAACTCGAACCAATCTTAATACAACTCCGTTGACTTCATTCTACTTCTCTAAAACCTAAAATTCCTCTACACTCCTCCCACTCTCCTTCTTTAAACTTCAACTTTGTAATTCTTGATTACGATCGGGCAATTCAGCATACGTCTCATTTCTATCTCGAGACCAGGACCGTATCATAGTATCTAACCCGAGAGATAAGGTGAAGTTACACACCTGGTTACAGTGAGAACTAGACTTTCCCGCTCGTCGATACCTAAACACACATCATGATAATTTAGAACACTAATACTATTTATAAATCTATTCTTATAAATAATGATCTAGACTTTACCCTTGAAATTTTGAACAACTTCTATATGCAGTTTTTCCCTGATTGTTGGTTCGTTTCCCGATGAATATTCACGAACAAACAAAGGTTTAGGAGTACGAACAACTTCAAATAATAGATTCTCCTCGGATGGGGGTCCACAACCGGTGAAAATCTTGGATTCAAAAGCATTCCTCGCTTAAATTTGGGGAATAGTGGAACCACCCTCTTACGAACACTATTCACAACCTTTTTCGTCCCTATCTTGATTGTCTCCATTGACAAAAGATCGTTAGTCCAACTAAAAAGTATATCGAAAAATGTGACTAACAGTTTTAAGGGTGAAATCAGCTTACCACAAAATATCCTTGTTCCACAAGATAAAAATCGAGCGATAACGTCCCCTAAAACAAAATTGATTAATAGTTCATCTATAACAATATGTCGAGTAGTATATAGCTCCTTGATAAGAACCCTTACCTTAACACTTCAACTCGATTTCTAACGAATCACGATGATAACAAATACTCCAAGTTTGGCCTTCTTTATAACATGATTGCTTCAACGAAGGTTGAAGGAATAATCAACAAAATAATATAGATGAAGAGAAGATTCGGCTTTGAAGGAAAATTAAAGGAAATGGTATTAGTACCATTCGGCCATGGGAAGAAAAGGATGGAGAAGGTGTTTGAATGATAAATAAAATGGAGAGGAAAAGAGAATGGGGAGTAGGTGTTTATGATTCAGTTTTCAAAGAAGAAAAGAAAGAAAAAGTGATGAGTTTAGGAACAAAATGCATTCGGCAATGGGGGAAGAGAAGGAAAAAGAAATGGCTTTTTGTGTTGATAATTTCGGCATTAGGAGAGAATACAAGATGAAGCACTTGAGAGGTTTTGCAAAATAAATGACCCAAATGGTCAAAAAAATGACCAAAAGAAACAAAACAAAAGTTGCTTCCTCCTAACACAAACACATTCGGCCAAGAGAGGGAAAGATGAAAGGAGAAATGTCTAGCAAAATAAAAGTGACCAAATGATACCCAAAAGCTACCAATCAAACTAAACCTATCACCAAAATTTGCCACCCAAAATTCGGCTCCCCCTTTAGTCCACAATGACGTCCAAATTGATGGAAAAAAATGTCCATTCAAAAGTTTCCAAGACATCATACTTGTATCATGCCTTGTGATCCTCCACTTTCCAAAAGATTAAAAATTCTATCCCTAAAATCAAGTTGATTCTATCCTTAAATTCATGCTTGCCATAACCTTTAGCCTCCTTACCATAAAAGAATTTGTCCATCTTATCCATGAATGAAGCTTGCCCGACACTTGCTAGGAAAGAGCAAAAAGAAATGCTCATAATTTGCATGCTAGGAGATTCAAAACTCTCCCCTCAATACCATACATGTAGCACATATCCACTTAACCAATAACTCAACTTATGCTATCTTTTACCACTTTAATTAACTTAAACTTCATAGTCACCTGATTCCTCTACAGTAAAGTACTCTTTACTAAAATTTATTCTAACTCTGAATAAACCCGAGCCGTCTCAAGACTATATTAAACACACAAATAAAATCATTCACAAGCTAAACACCAAAAACATGCAACATATCGATACTCACTTTTTTAGGATGTTACATGTTTTCATTTTATGATTATTGTGTTACGAAAATTCTACAAAGTAGAATACTCTAGAACTGTTAGCTGTAGGAGTTGAAACTATAGAGACTGAGACTCTAGGATGCAAATTTGACTCTCAAAAATAACTTTTCTACTCATACTCCATAAAACATCGTTTAATAAACATCAAATAGTATAATTATTTATAAAACTCTTAATCAGATTATATCGATTTAGTGAACATGAGCGCTAGAAGACGCGGATACGATAGACGTGGACGTGGTAGAGGCCGAGGTGCTAGGGCTAGATCTTCGGCACCAAGGCATGTGCCTGAAAGGGAGGCACAGACATTATTAGTGGCTAAGATGGGATCTCATGATCGAGTTGGGGTTGATGAGCTAACTCAGATAGTTAAGAAGGTATTGAAGGAGGTTAAGGAAATCAGTGAAGCACTTCGAGTTGGGTTTGTGGACTATAAGAAGAAAGGAGATCATGGTTCTTTTGGATCACAGTCTCATTCCGTAAAGCATGTTAAGACACGTCAAAACTTTTTGACTTGCGATCATTGCAGAAGGTGTCATCCAGGGGAATGTTGGAGGAGGTCAGGAGTGTAACATCCTTAAACCGAGGCCTTTGCATTTCGTGTGGTTGCATGTGTATTGTATGTTGGGTACGTTAGTTTGGACTATTTTACGGTCTAGGTTTGAGGTAGGGATAGGCCAGAGTCATAGCAAAAATTTACGTTTTGGACTTTAGAAGGGGGAGCTATTGGTGTTAGGTGTTAAGAGTATTTGGTGGAGGAGTGTGTCGCAAGAGATGCCTTGATAAAGTGGTAAGGGAGGCGCCACTTAAGCATAAGGGGGAGGGACGCCTCATGCAAGCTAGAGAGCTTTGGTTTGAGCTACAAGAATCCCCTTTGTGCATTTCTTTTTGATGCCAAAGCTGGGGAGGTAGTGTACTCAGTATGGACTATGGTGGATGAGTGTTGAAGGAGTCAACACATTTGAATTGGATGTAGAGGAGTGAATGTAGGAGCTTGACTCATTCAAACAATTTGAATGAGTGGAAGAGAGGGATTCAAGGAGGAAAAGAGGGGGGCGACATAGAGTTTGAAGGGAGTTGGGGTGTGTGGTCGAAATTTGAGTGGTGTGGGTGTGTGCATTTGGTTTTGGGGAGTGTGGGAAGGGGGTGTACCGAATTTAGGTTGCTTTGGGTAGTATTTTTTGGCATTTGGTGTGTTGGCTTTAGTTTCTTTTTTTCCCTTTCTTTCATTCCTTTTGGTGCCAAAAATCACTTGGAATTTCAACTCCCTTCTCATCTTTTGACCATAGCCAAAAGTTTGGAAGACCATTTGGGGGCCTAAAACTTTTCTCCTCTTTTCAATCTTAGAAGCCAAAATCCCTTGTTGGTTTTCTTCTTTTTCTCCTTCTTTTTGTGTGCTAGCCGAATCCACTTCACCCATTTTTGCTTCATTTTCTTCTTCCTTTTTTGGCATCTTGTTGTGTTTGGCCGAACCAACCTTGTTTCCCATTCATCTTTTGCAACTTATTTTCTTGTCACTTTCTTGAAGAGCCGAAACCACATCCCCATTTTTTCTCTTCTTTTGGACCATAGTCGGTAAGATTCCATTATTTCTTTTCTTTCTTCTCCTATGTCTCTGATGGCTGAATCTTCTCCCATCCCTACTCTCTTCCCTTTGTCGTTTCTTTTTGGGGAAAAGCCAGGATTTTGTAATTGTGTGGGTAGTGCTTTAGCCGAATACTCTTGGTTCTCATATTTGTTCTTTGATTTTTGTAGTAGTAGATCGTCATCATTCATCCACTCCCAATCTATTTCGTTAGGTGTTGTGTTAAGGGTTCCTGCCAATTCCATCCTTTCTTATTATGTTAAAGTGTTGAAGTCAGTGGCTAATCTTATAGGTTCTTGGCCGATTGAAGGGAGGGGACTCGTCTCTGTGTTACTTTGGCTTTTGCTTAGTGTTGGTAAGGTGTTGAGGTAAGGGAGACGAATTCTTTTGTACTGGGTTATTTCTTTTGAGATTTATGTAAAGCCGAACGGCTATTTGCTAATAAGTGATGTGGTTGGTTAGACATAGGCAGAGGTTGACGCATACCTTGGATTCTCAGGACTTGCTTGGTTCATAGTGTAGATCCTGATCTTGAGATCTATCGACTTAGGTAAGGGATCTATTTGTTCGGGTTTGATATTCTTAGTCATAGTATTCTCTGTGTTAACCTGGCTTAGTGACCAAAGGTGTTATGGACCCCAATGGTAGCCAAGCATTAAGAGGGGTCAGATCTGAGACCCCAGCCCCCTAAGTTCAAGAAAAGGGCAGTATCGGTAGTTCGTGATTGGCCACTTGGGTGTGGGCGAACACACAGCGGTAGTAGTAGTCAAATAAGCGGTGGTGTTGATTAACGATCTGGATGTAGAGAGAGTCATTTTATGAGTAATTAGGTGTGTAACTCTTACACACTTCATTTGTTATTATGTTATACCATGAAACTGCTAAATGCCAGAATAACTATTGAAATGGTATGTTACCCTTGTGGGTAAAAAGCAAGGACTCCAAGTAAGTCCGCTCTATTTGGCTAACGTTAAATGCCTGTTAAAATTTGTATATGCCATGCCATGTGATCTCTGAGTGTTAAGCATGATATTTATGCCATGAAAATACGTACATTAATGGGTATGATAAGAGGAGGGAAGGATGATTTAGGCTGTCACGGTGGTTTTGACAACACGATTAGGTTGGCCCGCTTTCTATATGGTTATTGTGACTAGTCTCGATGGTTTTGACCACGGTGGTTTGGTACCACATGTTGTTGTTCTTATGACTTGTCGGTGGTTTGGTACCACGATGGGTTGGCCCATATATTGATATATGGGATTATCATCGATGGTTTTGACCACAAGATGTGTTGGCGCCATCATATTATTTTGTGACTACGGTCACGGTGGTTTTGACCACACTTACATTATTGTGACTACGGTCACGGTGGTTTTGACCACCAGTGGTTTTGACCACATGGGGTAGATACAGGAGTTCGGATAGTTAGGTGGGGTTGCATGACTTGCATGTTAATTTATGAAATGATGTAAGGGCTTAATAAAATTGGGATGGGGATTTATACGCTGAGCCTCGTTGACTCACCCCTTCCTCTGCATTTTTGCAGATGATTTGTAGATCACGGATGCGGAGCCGGGGCAGACTCCGGGTGGCAATGTGCATTTTCTTTTGGGTTTTGTTTTAAACTTCTATTTTAGTTTTACTTACTTTAAAATTTGGTTTTGGGTTGTAATAAGGCATTAAATTTTATTTTGGAGTTTATTTATCATTTCATTTTCATAGAAATTTGTATAAATTAAATAAAATGGCATGCCTAAATAACTTATTAATTGAATATTTTCTAAATTCACACAAATTATCGGGTTTTCTAAAACTTCACCTTGAGATGGATAAGCAAACTTGTAAGATTAACAAAGTATCAAGTTTTTTTTTTAAAACTAAATTCAAAACAGTTTTAGTAATACTTTTAAATCAACTCAGTTTTTCATAACATCAAAAGTTTTCCTTAAATTAGAGACGGCCACTTGTGTTCAAATCATTTTTTTCCCTGTGACATACCAAATTCGGTCGTAATATTTTGGCTGAATTTGGGGTATTATAATTTTAGTATCAGAGCCAAGTTCAAAAGCTCGGCTGTGGGCTGAGGCCCAAAAATGTTTTAATAAGTGGGTTGCAAAATGATTTTGATGAGAAATGTGTAATTAGGAGAGCATGGCACCGGGTCTCTAGCAGATCCACCAGTAAGTACCCTAGCTGCTTTGTTTATATGATTGTGGTGCTTTTGATATGACTAATAGTAATAGGGAACTACTTTAGAGACTGAAACTTGTAGGACTGTATGAACCTGCGAAAACAATCCCCATGATAAACTGTTCATAAAATTTACTGTAATAATAGTGGAATAAGTTTAACGCATAAAATTTTTAAATCAGATTAAAACGTGAACGGTAGTCATGGCGCTCGAGGTCGTGGGCGTAATATATGTAGGCGTGGTAGAGGTAGGATGGCCAGTGTCGAAACCAGTGAGGTGCAGCCATGGGTCGAAGAATGAGGTACCGCCGTCACTAGGCGTGGGTGAGGAGTTTTAGGATCGAGACGGGGGGGACGAGCGGTGTCACGAGTGTCTTGCGGAGTTACGGAGAGTAGGCTGGGCGGTGGAGGATCGGGAGCTCAAAAATGCGTGTGCGAGCGACTTGGGCTAATGGAGCAGAGGTATTGAGGCGTGTGCAGGTGGCTCCCAATACAGCTGAGTATTGGCTAGAGGTGACATAACGCATCATGGATGACTTGGACTTTACGGCTGAGGAAAAGCTGAAGGGGATAGTGTCTCTTTTACGGGATGAGTCTTATCAGTGGTGGCTCACGGTCCGGGATGGTGCAATAGTTGATGATCTCACTTGGGATTTCTTTAAGTCAGCTTATCAAAGGAAGTACGTCGGGGCTAGCTACATTGATGCACAGCATAAGGCATTTTTAAACTTGGTCCAAGGGAACAAGATAGTATCAGAATATGAGGCAGAGTTTCTCTAGTTAAGTCGCTATGCTCGGGGTATTATGGCTACGAAGCACGAGCGGTGTGTCAAGTTTGAGGATGGGTTGAGAGATGAGCTACGGATGGTGATTGCACCACAACGTGAGAGAGAATTTGCAGTCTTAGTGGAGAAGGCCAAGATTGCCGAGGAAGTGAAGTAGTCGGTGAGACGGAATCAGGATAGGAATTAGACAAAGAGGAGTTCTGGGTCATCAGGGTCTGCAGGGAATTCACAAAAAAAGGGCTAGATATGGTGGGCAGAATCAGGGTTCTAGGCCTCCTGCTACTACTCAGTGGCCGCCACGGTGTGCTCGATGTGGGAAGTCTCATATGGGACAGTGTTGGACCGGGAATAGAGGGTGCTTCGAGTGTGGATCTATGGGGCATCAGGTAAGGGATTGTCCGTGAAAAGTAGCTAGGGTCCAGTCTGAGGGTTAGGGGCGTACACAATTTGGAAGGGATGGCCAGCAACCACAGAGGGGTCGCGATCCGATCGAGGAGGTAATGGTTACGGGCGAGTCGCGAACCACCGGGCGAGTCTTGGGAATCTTGATGCAAGGCGGTCGGGGTTGGTCTATCACGACAAAGGCGTCGAGAGGAGGCGATGCACCTTACGTTATAACTAATGCGTTCTTGATTTTTGGACGCCTTATATTGCTTTGATAGATGTTGGTTCGAGCATTCTTATGTTGCCGTGGTATTGTGGGAACTATGAACTTAGCCTTTGAGATTTCTTCTAGGGAGATGGCGTAATTAGCCCTCTAGGTCACTCTGTGAAGTAAACAAACTTTATAAGGATGTACCCTTAGAACTTCAAGGGTAGTGTTTTTGGTGATCGATGGAGCGCCATTCGGGAGTTCAATTTGATCCTAGGGATGGGTGGTTTGTGAAGTATCAAGCGAGTTTGGATTGTGACTAAGCGTATGGTATTGAGAGCAGTTGAGGGTAAAGAGGTGGTGATGATAGGTAATAGAAGAGATTATCTATCAATGTTGTATCCATTTCTGAAGGTAGAAAATGGTGAGGAAGGGTTGTAAGGCATTCATGGTCCATGTTTGTGCATTGGAGGCCAAGAAAGTAAGCTATGGGGATGTCCAAGCGGTGAAGGAATTTCTTGATGTATTCCGGAAGAGCTTTAGATGCGCCTCTAGATCATGAGGTCGAATTTGGGATAGACTTATTCTGAGAATCGCGCCGGTGTCTATTTGATGCGAAACACGCCCAGGGCATCAACATTTTAAACATGACGAGCTCGAATCATTGAGACCAAAAGCGTGGAGCTCATGTACATCTTCATGCACTTCAAATTGATCGGATTAGCTCATTCTAGCTCAATTTGAGCTCACTCGAGCTCACTCTAGCTCATTGAAGTGATTAGTTAATTTTAAGACTTTAAATAAATTGAGTAGCTAATTTATTAATTTTTCCACAACAATTAAAATGTGTCCAAATAATTAATTTAGTGTTGGACTTAATTTCTCTAAGCCTAAATTAATTTATCACATTTTATTACATGTTTTAAGATGTTTGGTTTTAAAATTAAATGTGCAGATTTTTAGTTAATCAAGTTCTTTGAAAGTTCAATGTGTACTAATGGTGTCTTTAGTTTGTCTAAAACGTCCCTTGATGTGTCAAAGCATGTTTTAATGTTATTCATCTGATTTAGGTTGATTTAATGTGGATTAAGTGGCCTTTGTAGGTTCAGTAGAACCTTTGGAGAGAATTAATGAAGATACATGCACCTAGGTGCATTGTACCTAGTGAATGTATCATGAATCTTGTAGATACATGGGGCGGCTGGAAGCATGCATGTTGCTGCTCATTTGGCCCTTCAAGACACCATGTTCAGCCATGAATCAAAGGCCCTTCAAGTTCCCAAGGTGCAGCCGATGTACCTAGCATTAAAGTGAGATGCATGCACCTTAAATGCATTGTATGTGGCCGAGTGCACCAATGAACTTTGGTAGATGCATGGACAGATGAACCAAGATTAAATGCTGCTGATTTTTGACTTATTAAGGTGCCTATTCGGTTGGAAAGAGTTCAATTGAAGACACATTCATGGAAGAGACAAATGCATGAATTTCAAGATACATCAAATGGCTGAGTGCATGAATGACCAACTACATGAATTATTTTGATTCATGGATTCTCCCAAGTGACCATTCGGCCAAGAGACACCTTTTGGAAGCCCATATCAATGCATGGCCGAATTTGTACATGTCCACTCACCTCCCCATGCATTCATCCATTCAAGTGCATTTTACTTACAAATGAAGCAAGACTTTTGGAAGCACATTAACGAATCTAGCAAGACCATTGGACTACCAAATTCATTCATCTTGCCAAGAAATTGTACCATCTAGAAGGTGATTCTTTGCCTCCTCAAATCAGCGAATTTGGCAAGCACCCAAGGACCACATTAAGCCACTCCAAGCCAAGCAACTCAAAGGATTTCTTCTAGACTTTTCTAGCATTTTCTAGTTTAAATTTTACTTAGTTTTTAAGTTGTTTGGATGACTATTAACTAGCTCCCATGTAGCCTATAAATACCTTGTTTCTTTTCATTGGGGATAGTTTATGAACCTTTATAAAATTTATGAACTTTTGTTCATCGGTGAGATTTTCTCCTCTCTATCTTTCGTCGAGTTTGATCTGACTTATCAAGCTTGCTTGTGGCGTCAATCGATTCTTTTCCATTAATCTATACCTTAGGTTCTTATCATTCTTGATAACTGATCTTTGGTCCATATCAATTTCCATCATCCACCTTAAACACTTTAGAAACCGGGGTGACACTCTCTTAGTGTTGAATCGTTTCTATTTTTTCAATTTTTTTCACTTCACATACAATATATTGAAATACAAGAACAAAATTACAACTTAAAAATTTTTTTGAATTTTTTCACTTACAAACCTATTTGACTTCAAATGCGTAGTCAAAATTCCTCGTTTGGTAGCTCTGATACCAAATGATACGATTCACCTCGGGGAGAGTTGAAATGCATGCGAGTTGCCCGATCGTCTACGAGGAGGTTACAAGCCTTTCGAAAAATTATGAGAAAATATGTAGTAATCTGGAAGCTTTTGAATTTGATTTTATATCATAAAATGGTTTAAGTTAGGAATGGAGGATAAAGAAATGAAAGGAGCGGAATAGAAGATAGGTTTGGCTTAACAAAGAAAATAAGTGATAAAGATAGGTGGTGAAAAAAATGGAAGATAGGACTTAAGCGAAGCGATTCAACACTAAGAGAGTGTCACCCCTGGTTTCTAAAGTGTTTAAGGTGGATGATGGAAATTCATATGGACCAAAGACCCGTTATCAAGAATGATAAGAACCTAAGGTATAGATTAATGGAAAAGAATCGATTGGCGCCACAAGCAAGCTTGATAAGTCGAGATTGAAACTTCGTCTGAAAGATAGAGAGAGAAAATCTCACTCGATGAACAAAAGTTCATAAATTTTATAAAGGTTCGTAAAACTATCCCCTAATGAAAAGAAACAAGGTATTTATAGGCTACATGGGAGCTAGCCAAATAGTCATCCAAACAAATTAAAAACTAAGTAAAATTTAAACTAGAAAATGCTAGAAAAGTCTAGAAGAAATCCTTTGAGTTCTTTGGCTTGGAGTGGCCGAATGTGGTCCTTGGGTGCTTGCCAAATTAAATTGATTTGAGGAGGCAAAGAATCACCTTCTAGATGGTACAATTTCCTTGGCAAGATGAATGAATTTGGTAGTCAATGGTCTTGCTAGATTCGGTTAATGTGCTTCCAAAAGTCTTGCTTCATTTGTAAGTAAAATGCACTTGAATGGATGAATGCATGGGAGGTGAGTGGACATGTACAAATTCGGCCATGCATTGATATGGGCTTCAAAAGGTGTCTCTTGGCGAATGGTCACTTGGGAGAATCCATGAATCAAAATAATTCATGTAGTTGGTCATTCATGCACTTTCGGCCATTTGATGTATCTTGAAATTCATGCATTTGTCTCTTCCATGAATGTGTCTTCAATTGAACTCTCTTTCAACCGAATAGGCACCTTAATAAGTCAAAATCAGCAGCATTTAATCTTGGTTCATCTGTCCATGCATCTACCAAAGTTCATTGGTGCACTTTCGGCCACATACAATGCATTTAAGGTGCGGCATCTCACTTTAATGCTAGGTACATTCGGCTGCACCTTGGGGAACTTGAAGGGCCTTTGATTCATGGCTGAACATGGTGTCTTGAAGGGCCAAAATGAGCAGCAACATGCATGCTTCCAGCCATCCCATGTATCTACAAGATTCATGATACATTCGACTAGGTACAATGCACCTAGGTGCATGTATCTTCATTAATTCCTCTCCAAAGGTTCGGTTGAACCTACAAAGGCCATGAATCCACATTAAATCAACCTAAATCAGATGAATAACATTAAAAACATGCTTTGGACACATCAAGGGACGTTTTAGACAAACTAAAGACACCATTAGTACACATTGAACTTTCGGCAAAGAACTTGATTAACTAAAATCTGCACATTTAATTTTAAAACCAAACATCTTAAAAACATGTAATAAAATGTGATAAATTAATTTAGGCTTAGAAATTAAGTCCAACACTAAATTAATTATTTGGACACATTTTAATTGCTATGGAAAATTAATAAATTAGCTACTCAATTTATTTAAAGTCTTAAAATTAACGAATCACTCAATGAGCTAGAGTGAGCTCGAGTGAGCTCAAATTGAGCTAGAATGAGCTAATCCGGCTCAATTTGGAAGTGCATGAAGATGCAGATGAGCTCCACGGCTCTTGGTCTCAATGATTCGAGCTCGTCATGTTGAAAAATGTTGGATGCCCCGGGCGTGCTCGCATCACTATTGCCCCATATAGGATGGCATCGAAGGAGTTGGTGGAGCTGAAAGCACAGATTCAGGAGTTGCTGGATCGAGGGTTTATCCGACCAAGTGTATCACCTTAGGGAGCGCCTGTGCTATTCGTTAAGAAGAAAGATAGTACGATGCGGATGTGTATAGATTATCGACAACTCAATAAGCTGACGATCAAGAACAAGTACCCGTTGCCGAGGATAGATGACCTGTTCAATCAACTTAAGGGTGTATCAGTCTTCTCTAAGATTAACCTAAGGTCGGGGTATCACCAGCTTAAGGTGAAGGAAGTTGATATCTATAAGGCGGCGTTTAATTACTATTATAGGCACTCTGAGTTTTTAGTATCTGGTTTGGATTGACTAGCATGCCGATAGCATTCATGGACATGATGAATCGGGTGTTTCAGCTGTATTTGGATCGCTTCATTATGGTATTTATAGACGACATATTGGTGTACTCGAAATCTGATGAGGAGCATGGTTCGCACCTGTGTGTGGTTTTGCAGATTCTGAGGGAGAAGTAGTTATTTGCGAAGTTTAGTAAATGCGAGTTCTGGTTAAGGGAGGTAACTTTTTTGGGTCACGTGGTATCAGCTGAGGGGATTAGGGTAGATCCTCGGAAGATTGAGGTGGTATTGATGAAACCACCTAAGTGCATGTAGTGGAGATTGAGTTTTCTGGTTTGGCGGGATATTCAGAAGATTTGTGGAAGGTTTTCCTTGATTGCGGCGCCATTGACCAAGTTCTTGAGAAAAGGGGTTCCATTTGTGCGGTCGGACAAGCGGCGGGAAAGTTTTGTTAAGTTAAAAAATTTTGTGAAGCTCGGTGTTGATTGACCAAGCGGTGAAGGAGTTCACGATTCTTGTGATCGTTGCATACTAGTTTGGGTTGTGTCTTGATACAAGAAGGGAAAGTGGTGGCGTATGCATCTCGGCGATTGAGGCCTCACGAAGTGAATTATCGACTCATGATCCGGAATTGGGCTGCGGTGGTTTCGACACGAAAATTTGGAGGCACTACTTGTATGGGGAGAAGTCGATAGTCTACATGGACCACAAGAGTTTGAAGTATCTGTTGACACAGAAAGAGTTGAATTTGAGACAACTTAGTGGATCAAGTTATTGAAAGACTACGATTGTTCGATTGAATACCATCCGGGTAAGGCTAACGTAGTGGCTGACGCGTTGAGTTGCAAGGTGGTAGCGAATTTGAGAGCAATGTTCACTCATCTTAGTTTGTTTGATGACGAGAGTCTATTAGCATAGTTGCAGATAAAGCTGACTTGGGTAAATCAGATTAAGGAGGAGCAGCTAAAAGATGAGGTTCTAGGTGCTCGGAAGTTACAAGTGCAGAGTGATGGATTGGAAGGTTATAGTTTGAATAGCGAGGGGGTGTTGTGCTTTCAGGGGAAAGTTTGTATGACGAAAGATGTTAAGGCAGAGGATTCTGCAGGAAGCTCATAGCAGCCCATATGCTATGCATCCGAGAGGCAGCAAGATGTATCGGGATTTGCGAGAACAGTTCTAGTGGCTGGGTTTGAAGAGAGAAGTAACGGAATTTGTGGGTAGGTGTCGACACATCGATGAAGTCAAAGGCGAACATCGATTACCTTGGTCTGCATTGCAACCGGTGAAGATTCTGCAGTGGAAGTGGGAAAGGATTACGATGGATTTTGTCACTGGGCTACCCCTTACGCCTAGCAAGAAAGATTCAGTATGGGTAATTGTAGATTGTCTGACAAAATCAGCTCATTTCATACTGGTTCGAGTGGATTACTCACTCCAAAGGTTGGCTAAGTTGTATGTTGTAGAGATAGTGAGATTGCATGGGGTGCCAGTATCGATTATCTTGGATAGGGATCCTCGATTCACATCAAGATTCTGGAAAGCGTTGCACCAGGCATTGGGTACAAGGCTGAATTCGATCTGGCGTTTCATCCGTGAGCGGATGGACGGTCGAGAGAGTAATCCAAATTTTAGAAGATATCTTTGAGGGTTGTGTTTTGGACTTTAGAGGTAGTTGGGAAGAATATCTCTGTTGGCGAAATTCATGTACAACAATAGTTACCGAGCAAGTATCCGGATGGCACCGTATCAAGCCCTGTATGGACGAAAGTGTCGTACCCCTACATGTTGGACAGAGCTGGGAGAGCGTCAGTTGTTGGGTCCAGAGCTAGTGGCTAAAACAGAGGATAAGGTTAAGCTACTTTGGGCTCATTTGAAGGAGGCTTCGGACAGGAAGAAGTCTTATGCCAATCTTAAGTGAAGGGATATAGAGTTCGCAGTGGGGGACAGGGTCTTTCTTAAGGTGTCGCCATGGCAAAAAGTGCTGAGATTTGGTCGGAAGGGCAAGCTGAGCCCTAGGTTCATCAGGTTGTATAAGGTGTTAAGGCGTGTGGGACCAGTAGCTTATCAGCTCGAGTTGCCAGTGGAATTGAGTTAGATCCATGACGTGTTCCATGTTTCCATGCTTAGGCACTATCGATCAGATCCGTGCATGTTATGCCAGTAGAGGAGATAGAGGTGAGTCAGTTGTCCTTTGAGGAAGAACCAGTGCAGATTTTAGATCGAGATGTCAAAGTTCTGCATAGGAAGTCAGTTCCTTTGGTAAAGTTGTTATGGCGAAATCACGAAACGAAAGAAGCCACGTGGGAACCGGAAGAAGTGATGCGGCAGTAATACCCTCAACTCTTTTGATCAGGTAATTTTGAGGCTAAAATTATTTTTAAGGGGGTAGAACTGTAACATCCTTAAATCGGGCCTTTGCATTTCGTGTGGTTGCATGTGTATTGTATGTTGGGTACGTTAGTTTGGACTATTTTAAGGTCTAGGCTCGAGCTAGTGATAGGCCAGAGTCATAGCAAAAATTTACGTTTTGGACTTTAGAAGGGGAGCTATTGGTGTTAGGTGTTAAGAGTATTTGGTGGAGGAATGTGTCACAAGAGATGCCTTGGTAAAGTGGCAAGGGAGGCACCACTTAAGCACAAGGGGGAGGGACGCCTCATGCAAGCTAGAGAGCTTTGGTTCGAGCTACAAGAATCCCCTTTGTGCATTTCTTTTTGACGCCAAAGCTAGATAGGTAATGTACTCAGGATGGACTCTGGTGGATGAGTGTTGAAGGAGTCAACACATTTGAATTGGATGGAGAGGTGTGAATGTAGGAGCTTGACTCATTCAAACAATTTGAATGAGTGGAAGAGAGGGATTCAAGGAGGAAAAGAGGGGGGCAGCATAGAGTTTGAAGGGAGCTGGGGTATGTAGCCGAAATTTGAGTGGTGTGGGTGTGTGCATTCAGTTTTGGGGAGTGTGGGAAGGGGTGTGCCAAATTTAGGTTGCTTTGGGTAGTATTTTTCAGCATTTGGTGTGTTGGCTTTAGTTTCTTTTTTTTTTCCTTTCTTTCATTCCCTTTGGTGCTGAAAATCACTTGGAATTTCAACTCCCTTCTTATCTTTTGACCATAGCCGAAAGTTTGGAAGACCATTTGGGGGCCTAAAACTTTTCTCTTCTCTTCAATCTTAGAAGCTGAAATCCCTTGGTGGTTTTCTTCTTTTTCTCCTTCTTTTTGTGTGCTAGCCGAATCCACTTCACCCATTTTTGCTTCATTTTTTTCTCCCTTTTTTGGCATCTTGTTGTGTTTGGCCGAACCAACCTTGTTTCCCACTCATCTTTTGCAATTTATTTTCTTGTCACTTTCTTGAAGAGTCGAAACCACATCCCCATTCTTTCTCTTCTTTTGGACCATAGTCAGGTAAGATTCCATTGTTTCTTTTCTTTCTTCTCCTATGTCTCTGATGGCCGAATCTTCTACCATCCCTACTCTCTTCCCTTTGTCGTTTCTTTTTGGGGAAAAGCTGGGATTTGGCAATTGTGTGGGTAGTGCTTTAGCCGAATACTCTTGGTTCTCATATTTGTTCTTTGGTTTTTGTAGTAGTAGATCATCATCATTCATCCACTCTTATTATGTTAAAGTGCTGAAGTCAGTGGCTAATCTTATAGGTTCTTGTCCGATTGAAGGGAGGGGACTCGTCTCCGTGTTACTTCGGCTTTTGCTTAGTGTTGGTAAGGTGTTGAGGTAAGGGAGACGAATTCTTTTGTACTGGGTTATTTCTTTTGAGATTTATGCAAAGCCGAATGGCTATTTGCTAATAAGTGATGTGGTTGGTCGGACATAGGTAGGGGTTGACGCATACCTTGGATTCTCGGGACTTGATCGGTTCATAGTGTAGATCCTGATCTTGAGATCTGTCGACTTAGGTAAGGGATCTATTTGTTCGGGTTTAATATTCTTAGTCATAGTATTCTCTGTGTTAACCTGGCTTAATTACCAAAGGTGTTATGGACCCCAATGGCAGCCAAGCATTAGGAGGGGTCAGATCTGAGACCCCAGCCCCTAAGTTCAAGAAAAGGGCAGTATCGACAGTTCGTGATTGGCCACTTGGGTGTGGGCGAACACACAGCGATGTAGTAGTCAAATAGCGGTGGTGTCGATTAACGACGATCTGACGTGAGAGCGTCATTTTACGAGTAATTTGGTGTGTAACTCTTACACACTTCATTTGTTAATATGTTATACCATGAAACTGCTAAATGCCAGAATAACTGTTGAAATGGTATGTTAAAAGCAAGGACTCTAGGTAAGTCCACTATGTTTGGCTAACGTTAAATGCCTGTTAAAATCTGTATATGCCATGCCATGTGATCTCTGAGTGTTAAGCATGATATTTATGCCATTAAAAGTACGTACATTAATGGGTATGATGAGAGGAGGGGGAAGGATGATTTAGACTGTCACCAATGGTTTTGATCACGCAGTGGGTTGGCCCTGCTTTCTATATGATTATTGTGACTAGTCTCAGTGGTTTTGAACACCAGTGGTTTGGTACCACATGTTGTTGTTCTTATGACTTGTCCCAGTGGTTTGGTACCACAGTGGGTTGGCCCTGCATATTGATATACGGGATTGTCATCAGTGGTTTTGACCACAAGATGGTTGGCCCCATCATATTATTTCGTGACTACGGTCACCAGTGGTTTTGACCACACTTACATTATTCGTGACTACGGTCACCAGTGGTTTTGACAACTAGTGGTTTTGACCACACGGGGTAGATGCAGGAGTTCGGATGGTTAGGTGGGGTTGCATGACTTGCATGTTAATTTATGAAATGGTGTAAGGGCTTGATAATATCGGGATGGGGATTTATCGTTGAGTCTCGTTGACTCACCCTTCCTCTACATTTTGCGGATGATTAAGTAGATCGCGGATCTGAGTGAAGCGGAACTAGGGGTGGCCATGTACATTTTCTTTTGGGTTTTGTTTTAAACTTCTATTTCAGTTTTACTTACTTTAAAATTTGGTTTTGGGTTGTAATAAGGCCATTAAATTTTATTTTGGAGTTTATTTATCATTTTATTTTCATAGAAATTTGTATAAATTAAATAAAATGGCATGCCTAAATAACTTATTAATTGAATGTTTTCTAAATTCACACAAATTATCAGGTTTTTCTAAAACTTCACCTTCAGATGGATAAGCAAACTTGTAAGATTAACAAAGTATCGAGTTTTTTTTAAAACTAAATTCAAAACAGTTTTAGTAATACTTTTAAATCAACTAGATTTTTCATAACATCAAAAGTTTTCCTTAAATTAGAGACGGCCACTTGTGTTAATGAAAACCCAGCCCACGAGCCTTGACCGGATCTGGTATGTTCTCCGGTGTAAACCGTTTCAAATTCTTTTGTTACTTAGGAAAAACTGGTGTGTTTTGAAAGAAAGGTTGGTTTGGGTTGGGCTTGAGTTGAATCAAAACGTTTGGGCTTTAGTTTAAAATGAATTCTCTTAATCATTTAATAAACAAAAGTAAAATAAACTTAATAAACAATAACAGAATCAAATAATTCTACTAGGTCTTGTTACATCAAATCATTCCAAATAGTTCAAAGTACTTAAATGAAATAAAAATGTCCAAATTAAATAAAAACTTCCAAGTTGAGCATGGCCACCACAAGTTCTGCCGTCCCGGTCCATCACCGTTCATCACAGAAACATGGTCCCTAGCAGGGTGTGTCAGCAGACTCAATGTGTACACTGACACTAAACCATAATTAAATCGAGGCATACATGTTCATAAAGCATTTAAGCAGTAAAATTATGATGCAACCCGAACCCAAACCTATTAAGCCATCTGCTACACTCCCACACCAACACATGCACGTGGGGACTACTAAGTCGACCCTCATACGCTACACTCCATATCGCGATCTTAGGTCCTTTGCATTCGTGGTCTTAGGTCACCACGTTCAGATTCTCGTGGTCTTAGGTCACCACATTCACTTCCCTTTCATAATAAACCCATATGCCCCATTTAAAGTAATATACATAAATATATATCGAGTTCACATTCTTATTCTTATTCTCATGTTACAAATAACATTTTCATAATCCTAGTAGGAGTAGGAAGCGTGCACAGTACTTAGTACCATAACATGGTACCTTAACCATATATATTCTTAATATCACATATGTTAATTAAGCGTAGCCATAAAATATATTATGAGATAGTGTAAATTTTTGATTTGTAGCAGTTTCCTTGAGATCGAAAAGCTTGATCTAATGCTTAGATCCTTAATCCCTACATTTGTTTTATCACTTATTACTTTAATAAAAAGCCATTCGACCATAAATCCATATCCTAGTAGGATTAGTACACTAAGACTTACCTTGTTGCCGATTTCCTATTATTCAAATCCAAAATTGATCTCTTGCTTTCTTTAAGGATGTTGAAATTCCTATAACCATATGTTAGATTTAATCTAACATTAAAAGCGTAAACATGGCCTTTGGCGAATATACATATATCTTACCTTAAATCTTTTAAATCCGAAACTCTCTTCTTGATTAATGCAGATGCTTAAAATACCTTAGATCTAAAATCCCAAAATTCACCTTCCATATTTGATCAATAAGATATAGGAGGATTAGACTAACCTTCACTTAAAGAAAGGAATACAATTATAACTATAGATCCTTACCCTTTATATTGAAATCGTGATCCTCCGACACCACTTGATTGATTTAGAGACTTGATGAACAATGGCTATGATCCCTTATGTATTCGGTTTCAAAGATGAAAGAAGAGAGGAATAATAGGCTTAGAAGGAATCGGCTAGGATGCTAAAAGAGAGGAAAAAAGAATGGATGCTCAAGAAGAATTTGGCGGAGGAGAGGAGAAAGAATATTTGGCAAAAGAAAAGAGAGGAGAATGAATAATGAATAACCTAGTCTCATCCTTTTATAGCCAAAATTAGGCCAAGAATCCTTTGCTTGGCCACTACTCTTCCTTATGTGATAACTTTATCTCTTTAATTTTAAAACAAATAAAGTATAATCCTTATTATCTTCTAATTAGCAATTTAAAGAGAGTGAAACTCCTCTTTTGCAAGCCTTGTGCCATCCACCTCTTGGGCTTCTAGAAGCAAAAATAAACTTATTTTATTTGCTTCCCATGTGACTTGAACTCAGGCCCAATACCCTTGTATGTGGCGCCATTTCCGAGGCCTAAGTGGCATCTTGAGCCACTTTTCCAAGCTTTGTTGTGTGTCAAATTTCATGTACTTTTTCTTTTAAGGCCTTCTTGCCTTAATTACCTCTTTTAAACTTTTAAACTCGATATTTCTAAGTCATTTCTAGGTTTCCAAAAATTTTCATTCGGCTCTGTAAACTTGACATTTCTTAGGTTTCCTAAAATGTTTACTTTCCTCTTTTAGCTTAATTTCCAAAATGTTCACTTTCCTAATTTAGCTTAGTTTTCAAAATGTTTACTTTCCTCTTTTAGCTTAGTTTCCAAAATGTTTACTTTCCTCTTTTAGCTTAGGTTTTCAAAATGTTCACTTTCCTAATTTACTTAGGTTTCCAAAATGGTCACTTTCCTATTTTTAATGTAACATTTCCATACATTCTCAGGCTTCCAAAAATATTCAAAATTTATTCCAAACTCATAAAACATGTCATTTCGTACATTTAAGCCAGAAATGCATAGGCCCTTTTTAGGATGTTACAGTTCTACCCCCTTAAAATAATTTCGTCCTCGAAATTACTTACTATCGTTCATCCGTACAGTCTAACTCACTACACTACGCTATTGCTGCGCACTCTAATCTCAAAGAACTATCATACTTTCTAGGCACATTCTTTAAGTTCACAATCAAGTTTCCATACACTTCATAAGAACGAACTGATCTTATAGTGAGCAAAGTAATGGAGGATAATCCGAAATAAGAAACTTACCGTTGTCTCATCGGCATCACTATCCTCACGACGGTTGTTGCATAAACCAACCTTGGCGCCTTGCATCGAACCGTCACACCTCCGCTTGGTGCTCCACGTCCTCGGTCGAAACCATTACCTCATTATTGAATCACGACCTCGTTGAAATTCATCCTCCTCTACCGGCTGATTAACATTGAGTTCTTGATCGACTTTCATCGGTTTGCTTAAGACAATCCTTGATCACATGGTCCTTGGACCCACACCTAAAACATCCTCCGGTTTTCTTCGGCACTCTCCTAAGTGCCTCTTTCCACACACATCACAAGGGCGATCGCCCTCTGAACTAGCTTGCGACCTCGTGGGCCATCATCTTTAGGCCTTTTACGAACATCTCCGATGTTCAGGGCGATCTAAAACCTCTTTTGGCCTATTTGATCCATGGTGCGCTTGGTAGAATCTTTAATTCCCTTGGCTACCTTGGCCTTTTCTACTAAAGTGGAAAACTCCGCTCGATGTGGAGCTATCAACAATATCAAATCATCCCTTAGTCCGTCCTCAAAACGGACATAGCGTTCATATTCGATTCGACTACTCCTCGAGCATATCGGCTTAACCTCAGAAATTCAGCCTCATATGCTGCTACAGACTTGTTCCCTTGAACTAGTCCTAGAAAGGCTTTCCTTTACTCATCAATATACCATGTGCCGACATACTTTTTCTGATATGCCTCCTTAGCATACTCCCGGTCGAGATCCTCGGTAGTGGCACCATCCGGACGATTAACCACAATTGGTGCGCTTCATCACGTAATGCCACCATTCCTTTCAACTTCTCTTACGGGTCGGATCGAGCTCATCCATAATGCGCTCGGTTGCCTCAACCGATCTTCGGTATCTTGGGTGCCACCGAACACTCCACGAAACACCTCGGCCCGTTGGCTCGAGTCGCTCGAGTACAAATTTACGAGCTCTCATATTTCCACCCTTTTGATCACCATTTCCAAAACTTCGCGACATAGCTGCGACACACATCATCCCCATGCGAGCTTGCTTTGCTCGACATTAACAGCTGGGGGTGGTGGTGGCGGTGGTAACTCATTGTCAGACCCTTGACCCGATCTAACGGGTTCTGACACAGTTATTCTTCCTCTACCACGTCCTTGACGACCGCGTCCTCTAGAACTCATATCTAACGATGCGCTTTAATCTGATTTAAGAAGTTTTTTATGAATTAGTACTTTTGTTTCACTTGATTACCCGCGAAGAAATTTTATGAAAAGGAATTTAGGAGTGGTTCTTTCGTATTCATACATGCACACAGTCTTTTCATTCATTCATACATCCATCAAACAATTATGAACCTTAGTTCATTCAGAGAAACATTGTAGTTTTCATTTGTTGCTGTTTTTCCACTACCCGGGGGTATTTTCATAATTTGTCAAAATAAGGTTCCTTGGTGATTTTGTCACAAAGTATTTTTGGTATTTTTAAGTTCCCAGGATATTTTGGAAAATTTTTGAAATTCGAGGGTATTTCAAAAATTTTTGGACCTTGGGGGTATTTTGGTAATTTTTCCACAAATCGGGTAAATTGTAAAATTTTAATAAATCGGGGATATTTGAAGTTGCAAAATTTTGAGGGTTCTTTTTGAAATTTATTTTCCAAAACGATGAAGTTGCAAAAATTTTGGAAGTTAGGGTCATTTTGGTAATTTTAGTAAGTTAGGGGCAATTTTGTAATTTTCTAAAAATCAAGGTATTTTTCGATAGTTTGCAAATTAGGGTTTTGAACATTTATGAAATAATGAAATTTTGGCAAAACTATTGAGTAGTTGGGCATTTTATAAACCAAGGGCATTTTGTAATTTTACCACTAGGGTATTTTTTGAAATTTTACCATTAGGGGTATTTTGTAAATCAAAAACTTTTCAAAATTTGTGTAAAAGAAATAATTTTAATGAACTAAAGAGAAACAAATGATTTTAAGAATTTTTAATATTAGGGTTCAAAAAAAATGGCTAGTTCCTTTCGGGTTTTAGTTATTGGGTTTAGCCTATGACCGAGCCTCCTTGGTCGAGGCAACCAAAGCTACGCACCAGGCGAGATTCGAGTGGAGAGGAGGTGAGTCACATGAGCTGCAAGTACCAAGCTCCCACTGAAACCATTCCTAGACATGCATCTGAGGGTTGCCACACCCACTAAGTCCTCACAGGTTAGGGTGAGCCGAAGCTACGCACTGGGTAGGATTCTGCGAAGAGGAGGTGAGTCACTAGGGCTGCTTAAATACCAAGCTCTTTGGATCCAATCCTAGACATCGTACCATGGTTGCTACACCCTAACTCATTGACTTAGCCATAGGTTTGTTTAGTGCATTAAGTCTTATGTATACGTGTTTGAGTAGACTAATCCTAGGGTTCAAGTTCCTATCATGCTATTCTCGTTCCATTCCTTTTCTACCCTTCTATAATTCACATAATCACACGATGGTTAGGGTACTTACACAGTGAATTTGGGTTGGAGATTTAGGTCCCATGCCGGAAAAACACCTTATTTCATAAGATACTTTATAAAACTTATTTGGCCTCGATTTGAAAACGTTTTGGGCCTTAGCCACGGGCCAAGAGTTTAAAACTGGGCTCTGATACCAAATTGAAACACCCCAAAACCCAGCCCACGAGCCTTGACCGGATCTGGTATGTTCCCCGGTGTAAACCGTTTCAAATTCTTTTGTTACTTAGGAAAAACTGGTGTGTTTTGAAAGAAAGGTTGGTTTGGGTTGGGCTTGAGTTGAATCAAAATGTTTGGGCTTTAGTTTAAAATGAATTCTCTTAATCATTTAATAAACAAAAGTAAAATAAACTTAATAAATAATAACAGAATCAAATAATTCTACTAGGTCTTGTTACATCAAATCATTCCAAATAGTTCAAAGTACTTAAATGAAATAAAAATGTCCAAATTAAATAAAAACTTCCAAGTTGAGCATGGCCACCACAAGTTACGCCGTCCGGTCCATCACCGTTTATCACACAAACATGGTCCCTAGCAGGGTGAGTCAACAGACTCAATGTGTACCTGACACTAAACCATAATTGAATCGGGCATACATGTTCATAAAGCATTTAAGCAGTAAAATTATGATGCAACCTGAACCCAAACCTATTAAGCTATCCGCTACACTCCCCGTACCAACCTTGTACCGTGAGGACTACTAAGTCGACCCTCCTTCCGCTACACTCCATATCGCGGTCTTAGGTCCTTTGCATTCGTGGTCTTAGGTCACCACGTTGATTCTCGTGGTCTTAGGTCACCACATTCGAGATATCATGGTCTTAGGTCACCGTGTTCGTGGTCTTAGGTCACCACATTCACTTTCCCTTTAATAATAAACCCATATGCCCCATTTAAAAGTAATATACATAAATATATATCGAGTTCACATTCTTATTCTTATTCTCATGTTACAAATAACATTTTCATAATCCTAGTAGGAGTAGGAAGCGTGCACAGTACTTAGTACCATAACATGGTACCTTAACCACGTATATATTCTTAATATCACATATGTTAATTAAGCGTAGCCATAAAACATATTATGAGATAGTGTAGAATTACACACTGATTTGTAGCAGTTTCCTTGAGATCCGAAAAGCTTGATCTAATGCTTAGATCCTTAATCCTACATTTATTTTATCACTTATTACTTTAATAAAAAGCCATTCGACCATAAATCCACATCCTAGTAGGATTAGTACACTAAGACTTACCTTGTTGCCGATTTCCTATTATTCAAATCCGAAATTGATCTCTTGCTTTCTTTAAGGATGTCAAAATTCCTATAGCCATATGTTAGATTTAATCTAACATTAAAACGTAAACATGGCCTTTGGCGAATATACATATATCTTACCTTAAATCTTTTAAATCCCAAAACTCTCTTCTTAATTAATGGAGATGCGAAATACCTTAGATCGAAATCCCGAAATTCACCTTCCATATTTTGATCAATAAGATATAGGAGGGATTAGACTAACTTTCAGCTTAAAAGAAAGGAATACAATTATAACTATAGATCCTTACCCTTTATATTGAAATCGACAGATCCCTCATGACACCACTTTAGAGATTTGGCTTAGAGACTTGATGAACAATCGGCTATGATCCCTTATGTATTGGGTTTCAAAGATGAAAGAAGAGAGGAATAATAGGCTTAGAAGGAATCGGCTAGGATGCTAAAAGAAGAGGAAAAGAATGGATGCTCAAGAAGAATTTGGCGGAGGGAGAGGAGAAAGAATATTTGGCAAAAGAAAAGAGAGGAGAATGAATAATGAATAGCCCTAATCTCATCCTTTTATAGCAAAATTAGGCCAAGAATCCTTTGCTTGCCACTACTCTTCCTTATGTGATAACTTTATCTCTTTAATTTTAAAACAAATAAAGTATAATCCTTATTATCTTCTAATTAGCCGAATTTAAAAGAGAGTGAAACTCCTCTTTTGCAAGCCTTGTGCTGTCCACCTATTGGGATTCTAGAAGCAAAAATAAACTTATTTTATTTGCTTCCCATGTGACTTGAACTCAGGCCCAACACCCTGGTATGTGGCGCCATTTGCAGAGGCCCTAAGTGGCATCTTCAGGCCACTGTTCCAAGCCTATTTGTGTGTCAAATTTCACATACTTTTTCTTTTAAGGCCTTCTTGCCTTAATTACCTCTTTTAAACTTTTAAACTCGACATTTCTAAGTTATTTCTAGGTTTCCAAAAATTTTTGTTCGGCTCTGTAAACTTGACATTTCTTAGGTTTCTTAAAATGTTTACTTTCCTCTTTTAGCTTAGTTTCCAAAATGTTCACTTTCCTAATTTAGCTTAGTTTCCAAAATGTTCACTTTCCTCTTTTAGCTTAGTTTCCAAAATGTTTACTTTCCTCTTTTAGCTTAGGTTTCCAAAATGTTCACTTTCCTAATTTACTTAGGTTTCCAAAATGGTCACTTTCCTATTTTTAATGTAACATTTCCATACATTCTCAAGCTTCCAAAAATATTCAAAATTTATTCCAAACTCATAAAACATGTCATTTCGTACATTTAAGCCAGAAATGCATAGGCTCTTTTTAGGATGTTACGGTTCAAATCATTTTTTTCCTGTGACATACCAAATTTGGTCATAATGTTTTGACTGAGTTTGGGGTGTAACAAGGAGCATGCTTGAGATGCGGGTCTAAGGAGCATAAGGCTCGGGATTGTTACATCACCATCAAGTCAGGTATGTTTTGGTTGGACATGATGATTGAATGTAGAAAATTCTAAGTATAAATGGTAGACAACTGTTTGCTTTTGTGGTTAGATGTTTGGTTATGTGAAAGAGGATTCAAGATTTTGTTAAAAGTACATTGTGTTTTTAAGATCAGAATGCGTAGCGAAAGCTTAGTGGTGTGATTTGAGCGATGCGTTTAGTAGATGGTTGGAAATTTCGAGGACGAAATTTCTTTAAAGAGGGTAGAATTGTAACATCCCAAAATTGGGCCTAGTAGGATTAGGCCCAATGGGCTTTGGGCGTAGGAATGTTTAAAATTTTGAGAACAAAAGAATGGCATTATTACAAATTGGACTTATTAGTTAAGTGAATTTGGAAGGTTACAAGGTTTCTATGAAGTCTCGGGTTTAATTGGGCCTTTGGAAAAATTGGGTATTTAGCACTTTAAGGAGAGATGGTAAGTAGCTTTAAAGCTTATAGAAATAAATAAGTAATGTGCTTGCATAAATGAGCAATTGGTAAAGGGGTTATGGCATCAAGTGAAGTACCTTGAGGGAAGAGGTTCAAATCCCTTTGTGTGCAATTTTTGACTAATATTTTTGCACTCTTTCCTTAAGTGTCTGCCAAGAGGTATTTA
This sequence comes from Gossypium rotundifolium, assembly GCA_025506655.1. Classification (NCBI taxonomy): domain Eukaryota; kingdom Viridiplantae; phylum Streptophyta; class Magnoliopsida; order Malvales; family Malvaceae; genus Gossypium; species Gossypium rotundifolium. The sequence continues at coordinate 130,434,282 of CP106729.1, read as the reverse complement.
TAGCAAGTTTGACTTCTTTATTTTTGGTATGGTGGCTAAAGAATTAAGGAAAGGTTGAGGTTGGGGAAAGGAATCAAAAGGAAAAGGCAAGTAAGGGGAACAAGTGGCTTATTTCATGGAGAATGCTATGGAAAGTATGGTTGGCAAAATTTTGACCCTTATGACTATGCATGTAGACTGTTTTAGGGGTAGATAGGTAGCTGAAATTTTACTTTGGCATTTGGTAGGGTATTGGTATTGTTTTGGCCAAAAATCACATTTACAACTTTAGTATCATCTTCTCCCAATTTGCTATTCTCTTTGTCAAAATCTCCTAGTACAATTGTGCATCTTTCTTCTCTTTTGTTTAGTCAAATATTCATCTTTTGTTCATCTTCTTTGGATAGCCAAATTTCTATCATCTTCTATCTTCCCCATTTTTGTGTATTGGACATCTCTCCTTGGTTGAATCGGGTAAGGGCTTCATTTCTAATCCTTTCATTTCTTCTCTTTCTAGCCGAATATGTATGTTCATCACTATACGGCTATTCCACTTTGTTTCCTATCGAAATATCACTCTCTCCATCACTCTCATATTTGATCAACTCTTTTTCGTAGAGTTCTAATGGGTGGCCTAATACCAAATCCTTGTCGATTCATTCGTAGTCATAAGCCAATTGGTGGGAATCGAGATTATCATCGATTAAGGTAAGGAGTTTTTTCATAGTCCATTCGATATCGCTATTCGATTATGGTGTTGATCGGATTGAAAGTTTGGCTAATCGATTATGTTGTTAGGCACGAAATCACTCGATACTCTCTACTTGTGGATTTTTTAGAAATAGTGGTAAATCCGAACACCTATCTCTCATAATAAGAGACTCGAATTGTTGGTGCCGCTGAGAATATCATGTTACGAATTTCGAATAAGGTGTGTAATCCCGTACCTTCTGAAAACTTGTTTGAAATGGTGTGTAATCACGTACTTTTCGAATATATATTTGAAATGGTGTGTGATCTCACAGTTCTTTGAAGGCTTGCATGAAATATTCTATGATTCGATTGAAATACCGAAGAAAAACCAGAAACAGCATCCGTAATCACTCGAGCGTGCGTATGATCGTAGTGGTAATCATATTTGTAATAAAATAGTTTTGGTTAGAAACAGTGACATGTTTTTGAAAAATCACGAAAAATAGGAGAGAGGGAATTAGAAAGTGAATGAGATATCAAATAAAATCTTACTGTATCTATTTTGATAAGGAAGAAACAGAGAAGGAAAAGGAATTTTATATTTTGAGATATCTTAATTTTAGTGAAACTAGTTTTGAAAGACTTCGTGGTTCCTTGATCTATCTTGGAAAAATCATATAAAATTGCACAAAGTGAATTATGGGTTATAATTTATATGTATGGATTTCTTAGTGAGTCTATTTTCAATAGAAACAAGTGGGAGCAGTATATGAAAATCGTACAATGAGATATTTAAAATTAAGAAAAGGGAGGTCAGAATCATTGGACAGTGAAACAAGGGAAACTTTAAGGAATAAAACTGTACTAAATGGTTAAGACAAAAATTTTGGAAAAGTTTTAGTAAAAATATATATGAGTTTAGTTTAAAGGAAAATTTACGGATTTAGATTTTGATTTTTCTAACTCAAGTTATAGTCAATTTAGTCAGTATGACGCAGATGGACAGTTTCAAGTTTTATGTCCCAAATTAGTAATTAAGTCCGGGGTTGCAAAATTATGAAAATACCATTGGAGGGTAAATTACCAAAATACCCCTGGGTTGCGAGATTACAGAATTACCCTTAGTGGGTAAAATTATCGAATTACGAAGTTGTCCTTATGTGTCGAATTACGAAAATACTCTTATGGGTCGAATTACGAAAATGCCCCTAATGGGCCGATTTGATAGATTGCCTTAATGGACTGATTTTGATATATTGCTTTATGGGCCAATTTGATATATGGCTGAATGGGCCAATTTGATATATGGCATAATGGGCCGATTTTGCAAAGTATTAATGGGCCAAATTGTTTGTAATAAATCTCTGATGTTATTAATTATCATTGTTATATTGTAAATATCATAATTTACTATGAATGTTGCATTCACATAATTCTGCATGGGTTTGGGATATTGATGATTGGAGGAAGCTATTTGGTGGCTCTGCCGCATATTTTGGTGACTCTGTCACAATCTGTCTGAGTGGCTATGCCACGTATATTCTGTTATTCTGGTGGCTTCGCCATAAATTCTAATATTATAAATGGCTAAATGCCTGCGATTATAAATGGCCACTGGCCTGCGAATTATTGTTATAAATGGCTTAATGCCTGCGATTGGTGATCTGAGCACACGAGCACCCAATTTGTTGCAAGTGATGAGCTCGAATCATCGAGACCAAGTCTTAGTAGAGCTCGTGTGCATTTTGTTCACTTCCAAATTGAGTAGGATTAGCTCATGCCGACTCAATTCGAGCTCCCTCGAGCTCATTTCACTCATCGAGTGATTGCTTAAATTATTACTTTTAATAAATTGAATTTTATTTTATTTATTTTTCCTAAAGCATTTTAATGCATCCAAAACATTTTAAATTGGTTGAATTTAATTTGTTTTAGTTCAA